>JAWNPK010000060.1:20360000-20671890 GCA_035047565.1 Drosophila mulleri | reverse complement strand
TTCTTAAAATTGAATAGAGTAATACTTCATACTATAGAAAAGGAAAAATTGTTACTTAGTGGGTGAATTAAGCACATTTTACTAATTCCATTATAATAATTGTCTGAGAGTTGGATTAAATATTTAGTTAGCAATTTGCAAACGAAATTCGAACCGACATTAAGTATGCGCCCTGTGTGCTGTGAAGGAAGTTTTGCCCTCTTCCTATGCTGAAAATCCGACCCTATAAAGGGGAGAACGTAAAACAAAATCCAAAATCCTCTCATCTCTAGTCCTATTCTCGGTCTATATGCAAATTGAACGGCTGTGAGGCATATTCAAACTAGTTTTTGGTTTGCTATTTGATATTCCAGTCGTTCACACAGCATCCATATAATTGGAGTTAGGTATTTGCGAGATGGGGCTGTTGTTGTGGCCTACACTGTAAATAACTAATCGAATAACTATCAAATTTATTAGCACTAAAATAAAAAAAACAAAAAAATAAAGTTGAAAATATGTTAATATTAATTATAAATGGAAATTTCTACATTTTCGATTTGGTTTCATTGCAGTATCCGATTTCAACGAATCACTCTCCCAATTGTATGAGGAACATGCAACTGCCCTTCCAGACTCTAGTATCCAATTATCGCAAAAAGAATGCCGAGCTGCGCAAGGAGAGGTATGTGACCCTGTCAAGCATACGAAATTGAATGGATATTTTTTAATGATATGGTTTTTATTTTTGTTTGCACTTTCATTTTCATTTTCATTTCATTTTTCAATTACAATTTCGTTTTCGTTTTTGGTTTCGTTTTCGGTTTCGTTAAATGTTGACAGACCCGCCTGCCATCTGGCCATCTTTCAGGCATGGGAAACATTCCTGCAGGAAACGGAAACCGACTCGCAGGCCTGCAACGATGTTGCCAGCGTCCTCGGACGCCGGGTGAGAAAGCATTTATATACTGTGTGACTGTATGTGTGAGTTGTTGACAGTTAAATGGATTACTCGTGTTGACCTCAATGAAAACATAAACCGAAAAACCAAAAAATCCCCAACCCAACCATTTTACGAGTGCAACGAAAATAGATTGTTGCTGTCATAAGCGTTAATTGAATAATGGGCATAGTTAAATCAATCGCAGGCTATTCAAAGTATTTCATTATGTATATTTGTAACATTTATGCATGCATATGTTACATGTATACAAGTCAACTAATTTTACACTTAATGTGCGCAGCGCTTGGGATTAGCTGTCTGAGTGTGTATGTGTGTTTGCCTGTGTGTGAGTGCGCGTGGACTAGACCTGTGTATGTGCGCCCTGGGAATTCACAAGTGTAATTGAAGCGACGCATAATGTCATCACTTTTTTTATACACCTGCTATCTATAGATTAAAGGGTATATACTCGCTGGTAGGCGATATGAAGAGATAGCTTGCGATTGCTATATATGTAGGCATATACAGCAATACGGTTAAGGTAGTCGGAAAGTTAGCTCGTTAAACGTTGGTTTATCTAGCCAAATTATCTTATTTTAATATTCCTCATTTTAGCTATAAAACTAAGTGTAGGCATGTAGTGAGTGTGTCACAGTAGGCTTATCTCTTTCTATTATCTATATACTTCATGCAGAGGCACTGTAGTCGGGTGTGTAGCTTCCCTCTCTTGTGTTAAGCAATTTGTTTATATATACATATATTTATATAGAATTTATGTACATATATACATCCTCATACATACTTGCACTCAAACACGCTACTTCACATTTAATGCCCTCACATTGCTTCTTCTTCTTCTGAACTGCACCCTACATATATGCACATATACGATGCACGCCTCGTTGAATTTAACGACCGCCCGCTCTTCTTTTATAAGCGCTATGAAAAATGCTTTATTGAATAGCTTGAGTGTAAATGGGTCTGAATTTATGAAAATAGTGGCCAAAAACTCAAGTTTCCGTCTTTAAGCAAAGCATTCCCTTCCACATCTATATCTGTTATAGGCTTATACGGAGACATATACACTGCAGATTCACTCTCCCATTGCTCCACTGCCAAACCCAGGATATTCGCTAGTCACTCACATACCATTTGCAATTTCATTCTAATTTGTTTTTTATTGTAAAACATATTGTTATATATTCGTTTATGACCTGTATTTTGCTTCTTTTTTTTCGAGACATTTGGTTTTCATTAGCATTTTGCATGATGATTTGCATTTTGGCTTAAACAAAACGCGCGGGGCGAGGTAAAATATTATTAAAGACTTTATCTAAGGTGCAGAGCTGGGTGTATATATATGTGTGTGTGTGTATAAAAAGACATCAAAAACAATTTATTTGCCTATTATAAATTAATTAAATTCTCTTTTATATCTTTTTCATGTTCGCCTATGGTTTATTATATTTCGTTGTTTTTTCTTTCTTCTTCTTCTCAGGTATCTCGGCCCATGCTGGATAAATCCTTTCATCGCAAAGTTCAAAGTCGCAAAATCTTTACGCACAGGGAGTCTTTTGAGAGACTATAATCGCAAAGACTGAAGAGAAGCTGTCAAAGGTGCGTTAACCAACAAAACAACAACAACAGCAACAATAGCAGCAACAACAACAAGAAGGGCATGCAACATTATTAAGTGGCATGCCAAGTGCGTCTTATTAATGAGCTGCACTTAATGTTGCCAAGCAGTTGTTGGCTTATTAAGTGGCACAGCGTGTGTCAACAACAATTGTGTATGTTGGCAAGCAGAAAGCAGCTGAAAGCCACAGCCACACACACACACACACAATCATACATGTGTGCGCATTCAGCCATTTATATTACGTATACGCCATGCTGCCGCTTGTCTCTTGACAATTGCTCGCCTCTGTATTGTTTCCTCTTTTTGTATTTTTCGTTTTGTTTTGGGCTATTTGTTTTTTGCAGTGTCGCCTGGACTACAAGCAATGCCATCTGGCACATAGGCAGAACCCCAGCCAGCACTCGCTGACCGAATATATCGATGCGCACAATGCGTACGTGCAGCAGTTGCATGCCACCAATGGCATGCTGGAGGCCTACCATTGCGACACATTGCCCCAATTGATGCAGGAGCTGGAGGAGATACACAACGACCTATGCAACATTGTTTCCGATTCGTTGCAACAGGGCGCCGATGTAATTGCCGCCAAGGTGAGTTCGCATTATCTGGATTTATGGCCACGTGCTGCAATTTGTTGCAACTGTTGCCAGCATCAGCAACAGCAGCAACAGCAGCAGGTGGTTGCTCGACACAATTTCCAGCACTGGAATTTGCTCGTGGCTTAATTTGCACTTGTCGTGGAAAACAATTTCATCACCATTATAATAATTGCTCATAATTGTGTCCAGGTGCGCAAATTGCGCCCGGCAATTGCCCATAATGTTCGCTGCGTGCGAACAGACATCAAAAACACATTTACATTTATATAACAAAATAAATAATACCCTTAGCTATAAATGTATATGTATGTAAAAATGTAGATATGTATTTATGTATAATTGCTTTACATGTATTTGCAGGCCACGGACCAGTCGCGGCGATACGGCTGCCTGGCCAGCCAGTGCAGCGCCGTCCAGCCACAGCAGGATCTGTTGAACTTTGTCCGTTTGCTGGCGCAGCCATCGCAGGCTCAGAAGGTGCCCCGCCGCGTCTTTGCCCCACCTCAAGCACAGCAGCCGGGCGAACCGGCCGACGAGGCTGCTGACTATAATGTAAGCAAGTGCTCCATATATATAATCGATTATATAGTTTTGAAAGAATGCAGCTTAGGCTATCAGTTTTAAGTCATGTTGCTGAATATTCAAGTTAGGCAGCGATACATAGGAGGATAATATATAGTATTAATATTTTTCTGATATCAGCATTTAATTTAAGTTTTAAGATTATTTTATTAAACAATATATATT
Organism: Drosophila mulleri; assembly: GCA_035047565.1. NCBI lineage: Eukaryota > Metazoa > Arthropoda > Insecta > Diptera > Drosophilidae > Drosophila > Drosophila mulleri. The sequence goes on along the minus strand of JAWNPK010000060.1, from coordinate 20,667,983 downwards.
TTTAATTTAACTTATTTATATAGTTTTATATTATTTCATAGAAAATAGGAAATGTTTGTATTTATTTAAATTAATTTAAATATATGTTGCCTCAACAAGTTTTCATACATCCCTCGTACTATTCAATGTAAAATGACAAGTCTCTGACAGTTTATGAGCGCTTGCTGTAAAGTTCCAGAGAACTTAAAGCTCATTAGCAGCTTAACAGTTGTAAAGTGTGAGAATATTCTCTTCAGTTACGCATGAACACATCAACAGCTCTACAGTCGATATCGTTCATAATGTGACAGCTAACGAGTAGAAGGTTTGGGTTACGGAACAGCTGAAAATAGAACAGAACATAGCTAAACTGAAAGGATCTTTAAAATAATACAATAAACTTGAACTCTGTTCATGACTGTCAGCACTGATCAACTAATAAATAATCTCTCAAGTCTCAGAAGACTCCTTTCAATTAAATTCAATGAGAAAACTCTAATACTCAATGACACTCTACCCTCCTCTCGTCGTGCACAGGAGATGACGCCAATTTTGCGCAACGAGCTCGTCTTTTGACCGGCACTCGACGCTGTCGCAGCGCTCGGCACTGGAGTCGCTTAAGCGTGAGTCCATTGAATTGGAATTGCAAATACGTCAGCTGCAGGTGTGTAACAAGCTACCATATATATGTGCATGCGAAATATCCTTAATACTTACACATACTTACATGCTTAAATATATATATATATATATTTCTTGCAGGACTCCATTGATGCGCTGAATCGCACACAAATGCGCGGCATTGAGGGTCAGCTGTACAACAAGGTTAACGAGCTGCAGGAGGATTTATCCATGAAGAAATTCGATTTGCGCGCCAAGCAAATACACCTGGCTGCCATACGAGCACAGGTGAGTTTGAGACCTCCTTACCGTATGGAAAAGCTTCATTCAGCTAAGACAACTACACGAGCTTAAAGCTTGCTGAGTTGCCATAAAGTATGCAGCTTTTTGTGGCAGCTTTTTCTCAGCTCCTGTGGCACCTGTTGGATGTGCCCCCAAAGTGAGCTTTTCTAACTAACGAAAAGTTCCATGAAATGAGCATATCACTCTCTTGGGAGAGAAACTAAAGTTTCTAGTCTAAATTACATTAGCTTTCATTTGAGTTGTCAGACAGTGCCCCATAAAAGTGTGTGTGTGCACGCTTCAAAGTACACATGCACCGAGCCCACGCACACACACGCACAGGTAGTATGTAGGTCAAACAGCTGTCTTTTAGGTTTTGCCATTCAGTTCTCCAGTGGCGCTCAGTGCGCATGTCTCACACATTCGTTTATAATGTTCCCAGAATGCTGTGGGAGCACAACTCCGGAAGGACGAAACGTGCTTCGTTCGTTTAGTATTGCGATAGAGGAGCTAGCGTCTGGTGGTCAGTCAGTGTTCTGTGTGCAACAATAACAATTCGACGATGTCTTCGTGTACACGTGCCTGAACATTTCATTCAAATTAACAAATATGCACTGAGTGCTTGTGTGTGCGTGTACGTGCGTGTGTGCATATTTTTTTGTGTGCCACTGTGCGTATGAAACTAAATGCTACAAAATTGTTTGTTTGTTTGTTTGTTTGTTGGCACTAAACTCGAAGCTCGCACAGCTGTTTCGCCTCGGCTAACGAAAGAGTGAGAGTGAGAGAGAGTGGAGAGCGTTGCCAGATCGTCGTCGTTGTCGTAGTCGTCGCTACCGTCGTTGTCGTTGTCTTAGTCGTCGTAGTTGTCGTCGCTGTCGTCTGCTTTTTATAAAAGCAACGTGCTAGCCTCGCACCAGCTCAGTCACGTGCCTGCATCTGAACGTTGCTGATAACGCGCGTCGAGCCAACAAACTCGCCTTTGTTGTTGCCTGCCACTTAGCTGTTGAGTGATCCGCAATTCGTACGACACCACCACCAATAACAACAACAACAACCATAACAACAACAACAAATTAAAGAAAAACAAAAGCATCGCCTTTGATTGGCTGGCTTTGCTCGTGTCCAGAAAACTATATATATATATAGATATAAATACCGTCTATCCATGCGAAATGCTCTGGCATTCGTTCTAGTCGAAGGCGTTGTCCCCACATTAACAATAACAACAACAATCAACAATAACCAAATACCAATTACTAATTTATCCTTAGACAATATAAATATATGTACATGTAATAAATACATTTGATAGAGGCGCAGTGCAGGGCAGGCTTTTGTGTTCAGATACCAAATCGAATAAACCTAAACTATATCTATATCAAACTTGATTTGAGCGTAAGTAAAGAGCATCCAAAATACATATGCCGTTGATCAACGGCAACAACACCAATTAAGTAATTAACTAACGTTAGAGGCAGCGCATATTGTAAAATAAATATAAACATATTTCAATTAGCTTTCTATCCAAAACTGAATCTAAATCTAAATCCAAATAACACGCATACGCACCGTGCGCCGCAAATGTTACAATCTGAACAGTATGAAATTCCAAATTCAATTAATTACTAATTTGTAGCACTGTCGCAAGTTTTCTTCGATACATTTTGCCTGCTTTCCGTATTAATCGTAATTAGTGCATACAACTAACAAATATAGTCGGTTGACAAAAACCAAAAACTTGGCTAAAAGACAATAAGAATATATATACACACACACACATACACACGCTTGTTTCAAATTCTTAGCAGATATCGCAATAGCATTAGCTAGAGCTACATCTATCTCTTATCACACAAACACACACACACACACATAGCATCTAGTGCCTAACTATAGATATACTATATATAGTAACAAATGCTACTTGCTCTCGCTAAACTGTACTGTAAATAGCACAGCTAATTAAACTAAACTAAGCCAATTAGTAGTTAATACTATAATATAATTTAATCAACAATAAAATTTCCCACTCGAATGAACAACTCCGTTTGCAAACGGCATTTGAAGGACTCGCTAGCACAAATCGGAGCATTTGCCTTTCAATTAATAATAATTGTTGTTGTTACCTCGTCGTGTGTTCAGACTATCGCTAAGCAATAATAATCCACATAAACACACACACATATATACACCCACACACGCCCACTAATCACTAATCTAAAAGTAAAGTAAAGTAAAGTAAAGAAAGGAATAAAAAACAACAGTGCACCATGCGCGTTATCGTACTCAAAAAGAATCGCACTAACAAACGCGGCACGCCCACGGCAACTGCCACGCGAGAGCCGCTAAAAAAATCGTACGCAAAAGTAAGAAATTCGTATTATCTCGTTGCAATTAACAATTGGTTTTATTGTTTATCAAAATGCTTGAGTTGCACTAATATCGAAATGCTCTTTCCATATCTAATAAATAATTTCTCGTTCGTAATTCGGAGATAGTTGAGTTCAATCAAATTTGTATATTTTACAGACTTACAGATCTGTCTGTTGAGTAGGTCAAGGCTTAAGATTGTGGTGGTAAAATTGATAGTCATAATATAAGACATATAATAAAACTGGTCTGATCTATAACCAACAATATATACTCCTTTATTGAGTATTACAAATTATTGCGTATTAAAATAATTATAACTAATAATTTAAATAATATATAACTATTTAATCTTTCATAAAAAAAAAAACAAATATGGAAAGAGTATTTTAGCTTCGTTCTAGCGAAGATCCAAGCTTACAAGAGAGCAAAAAATAATATATTTAAAAAGAAATTAAGACTATTTCACTATATTTTCATTAATTTATTTGATTATGCAATTTCTACTCTGTCCAAAATTAGCCAGTGCAATCAATTTTTGAGTAATAAAACAGGAAAGCAAAACAATGAAAAAAAAAAAGGAAAATGCAAATAGAATTTCTATTACAATTTCCATTACAATTTCCGCGCAGTTGCATTGCAATAATAACGAGAAATAAAATTTAATGTGAACTAATATTTTGACACCATTATCACAATAGCATGTTTCAACTAATACTAATTCAATTTAATTACGAATCTACAACAATAACAAAACTGCATTTGTACATATTAGAACAAATCAAGTCTAATTAAATAGCTCAAAGATTGGTTGTAGTGGTCGGAATTATGGCATGATATAATTATAGCAATAATATCTCTTTATTTTGTATACATATCTAAAATATCTAATCTAAGATTTCGCAATTAGTCGTAGTGATATCGAAACAATTGCTTGAGAAACTGCATCAATGAATCTTTATTTCTATACCTTTTAATCAAATCAAATGCCGAATATCACATGTGTTTACCTCACAGACTTGAGACGAACCGATCTCTTATGCTTCGCTAATCGTGAACAGCACTTCGAGATCTTCGTCAGAGTTTTCTCTGCGTCCCATCTGCATATAGTAGACTAAGCCAATACTCAAAAAGTATCCTTGAAAAGCTGGAAAATTCAAAATAGTATTGTAAAATTAATGAAATCCTTCGAAGATAAGCGAATAGCCTACAAATTTGTATTTTCAAGACTGGTAAATTTTGCAAATATAAATAAATATTGTATTTCTCAACACTGGTCACAAATGTTTAGCTAGCAGTTATCTTAAAAATCTTATCTTCTAGCCTAGTTTAGCCTAGTTTGATATGAATAATATCTTTATTCACCCACCTGCTATAAGTGTATCGAATATCATAGTATCGGAGCTGCACCTAAGGACCTGCGAGTAGAACATGAACGCCACAATGCACACTGCCATCACAGAAATCCAAATCAAGACGCATATCTTGCGTTGCTATAGGAATATATCTAAATGTATATACATATCTATAGCAAAGGTGAAATCGTCAGCGTAATACTCACAAAGACAACGCCGACCAAGAGCAGATGGGAACAGAAGAAGGCAATGAGCCCAAACAATAGATTGAGCTCGGCATTGTGTTTGATCTGATTGCTATCGACCCATGAGGGTGGCACTTTGTCAACCCTGCCATATAGTGCGCTGAAGCCCTGGTACATCTGCCATAGGCCCACAATATTTTCGAATAGCACAATTAGCTTGCAGCCCAATTTCAGGCTGAAAAAGTAACAGCATGTCGTGACACTGAGTATGGCATAGTTAACGGCATCCAGTTGTTGGCGCCATAGCCGGCCCTGCGTTAAATTTGGAATAGACATTGAAATCGATATCGAATTGGCTTGACGAAATTTCTAAGCACAATATAATTTGTACTCTACTTGAAGTATTGTCGAAAAGGAGAAGAGAGAGGCCTACTTTGATTGTGTTCAGCTGCTATTGATGAAGTTTTTGTGCAATTTCCTCGACGAAAATTAAGTGCACAAGCGAGAATCCAATTTGATTTATTTGTTTGGCACAGCGAAAATGAGAACAAAAATCTCTAAAACAATTCAATTTTTCAGCATCAACTCTCACTCACTCTCTCTCCATCACTCTCTTTGTCTCGCTTTTGCTCACACAGTTTCTCTTTCCATTTGCCAGCTAAGTTCATGCCTCTGGCAGCTGCCTCGTGCCTTCTGCCTTGTACCACCCCGTCGTGGCACAATCAGTTGGCCATAAGCGAAATTCCTTTTAAAAGCATTTTTCGAATTGTCTTGACTTGGCCACTTGAACTCTGTGTCCATTGCCTAGGCCGTCCAGTCATGGCCCTTCCTGTGGCCGCATGCCATTGTGGTTGAGCGTGGCGCGCGCTCTAGCCCTGATTACTTACTTGGCCGGTTCCTTTTCTGTCTAATGCCCTTCATTTTGGCCATGTCATCGTGGCGCAATAAGTGACAGCATATTGGATTTAAATTAAGTTGCATAACATTTCATAATTTGTATATATCAAATTCGTTTTGACACACATTTCACATAATTAAATTGTTCAAGCCAAAAGCCGAAATGAAATATTTTTACTCAAATGAAATTCTCAACTTAATTTGTATTTTACGCAATTATTTAATTTGCCAATTGCAGCAAAAAATGTTTGAATGAATTTTTTAATAATTTCTCGCTTTTGCTGCTGTTGCATATATAATCACTTTTCACACTTTTTGATTTCACATCTGCGGTGTTTCATAGTCAGAATAACTAATCGAACTAAATATGAGCAAGGCTATAGATATGATAAATCTATTCATTGAGGCTACCTTTATGTGCTTAAAAGACTTGCCAAAACTAACTTAACTTTTGATTTTCTCTATCTAGTAAATATAGCCATGCTTTGTAGTATGAATGCAGAGCTTAACAACTACTTAGGCAGCTTTATTTACCTCTTAGATTTTTGCTAAACTTTCACTGACAAACAGCTTAGTCTAGCTGAGCAGCATTAAAAGCGTTAGGATTATGATTTTCAGTAGAAATCAGCGGCTATATTTGGTAGCAAGCGAATCTTCGATGATGCTTTCTTAGTCACTGACATATTGTGTTTTGGCTAATTTCGATTTATAAATTCCAATTGAATACATCAAAACATCTTTCAAGCTCTTATCAGCTTCCTATTTACTCAGTTTGCTCCAATTTGATGCTCCTGTAAAAGCACGACCTACCTCAACAGTTGCATGTTACATATTTGCGGATGAAATAAATATCCTATTTTAAGAATTGCCAAAGCATGCGTGACATTTTAATAATGCTGGCAAGTCAAGTGCAAAATATTTCACCATTTTGCAGATGGTTTATTCGAATTCCATGTAAAATTTCAGCGTTGCGCTCAAAAGTATGCTACGAAAAATGTGTGCTGAAGACATTTTATTTGTGTACGGGTCAGCCACAGAGAACAGCACATGCAGATGAAATGAAATTTTGTTCTTTTGCCTTTTTTCGGTTACTCTGTTGACAACTATTTGAAGTTGAGGGCGAGCGTACCGAAAAATGCCCCTTTGCTGAAATAGATTGAAAGGGTGGCCGAGGTCAAGAGTCGTGCACCTAAAAGGGTTAATTTTAAATTTATTGCGTCGCCCCTTGTTACATATGCCACCAAATCCATGCGATAGGACCGGTTAGCATAAGGCGTAGGCGTTGTTACAACAACACCAATTTACACACACACACACACACACATACACACGCAGACGCAGACGCACACGCACACGAACATGCACTCGCTCCCAGCTAAATTTATGTAACGTGAGCTGAGTCCTTTGGGAGCGACCTGCATGACGGCTATGACATGGCGATATTTCTCAGTTGCTGCCAGGACACGTTATCTGGGCAACTGTTGCAGGCACAGCCCAGCGCCCGGCCGGTCGGTGGGCGTGGCTGTACTTTATTTTATTGCTTTAATAAATATAAAATGCGCTGCGCTCTATCTCGCACTGGCTCGCTATCGCCCGTGCCATCCGGCCCTCACTCTTTCGCACATTTTTCTACATTACCCGAGTTAACGGCATAGTTTGTTACCACAATTAGCAGCAGGAGGCGGGCCAGTGCTAGGCTGAATGTATGTTGGATTGTGGGCGTATTTTGTTTGGGGTTGACAGCACTCAATCTTGGGCATTGCACTTAATTGAGCACAGCTAAATATGTTGCCACATAAGCAAAGATCCTATTTTTTTTTTTTTTTTTTTTTTGATACTGCTGCTGCCACATAAATTTTAATTAATCATAAAAATGCGCATCAAAATGGTGCGCAGGCTCCGACGCGCATTGTTTATGCTCTTTGTTCGCTGTTGTTGTTGTTGTTTATGCCTAGCGCACGCTGTTCCGAGAAATATTCATATTCGTATTTAATAATAAATCACAAGATGCTGCCGCTTGGAGGTCGCAGGAACAAACAGCGCCAGCCATGCCGCGGCTACATTCATTTTGCTTAGAATGTGTTGCAACGTTTGATTTTCATTAGCATACACACACACACACATACATACACAGAGAGCAACATGGCGCCATAAAAGGATTGTTTGGCTGCTAAGAAAATTTAATTAAAGCCATCATGGCATTGTGCATGGCCCGTAGCCTGCGTTAACCTTGGCTTCACACAGTCCCACGCTTTCTCTCTTTCCTTCTCTCTCTCTCTCTCTCTTACACTCTCTCTCTGTCAATTAATCAGCCACGCAGCAGCAACGCCATTTTTATCAAAAGGATGTTCACATCAACTAATTTGCTGAATTTTGCGGCGTGTAAATAATTATTATATGCCTGCATTTCCTGTCCGCCTTCCTGCTGTCCTTCCTGTTGTTCGTTCGCGCGCAACTATCGCTAAAATTTCGAAACATTTGATTCTACACTTGTTGCAAAGGAGGCACTTTGAAATTATAATGAATCCTATTACGTTGCGATGTGGTCGCATATGTAATAGATCGAATATAAATTATTCCTAGCACATTATATATAGATTTATGTTAACAATGCATTCAGTAGTTAGAGCAGAGAAAAAGGTCGCTTCAGCTTTGTTCTACAATAATGGGGAACTGTTGGGGCAAAGTAAATGTTGAATATTTCATTCGATATATTTCCATAATGCATTAAGTTGCAAATTCGTATGAAGATTAAATTGAAATAAATTTTTATTTAATTTTAAATTTCTATAAAATTAAAAAAAAAGGCAACCGTACAATTTATTGCATTATTCTGTTTTATTAATTGAGGGAACATTTATTTCAAAGTATAATATATAGTAGAATTCGATTAAAAAAATTAATATTAAATGACTGGGACTAAACATAGTCGAAATTCAATATTCTATAGTTGAAAGATAAATAATTATTATTATTATTATTTTATTTTTATTTATTTTTTTTTTTGGGAATCTTTACATACATACAAAAAATTTAATAATAATACATAGACAGTATAAACCATGAAAAAGCATGAGCAACAATTTCGTTTTGATAAAGTGATGCAAAATCGAAATGTTTTGCAAAGTTTGAACGTAAGTAATCCCTAGTCGAATACTATGTACTCCTAACTTCAATTTAAGCTCAGCTGCTGAGTTTCGGCAAGGCAAGATATTTATGGGCTATAGTTAAATATATGTCACAAGCTGTAAACTTCACCGAAACTTTATCATAGTAGAAAAATTTGTATTTGGTGTGCAATTCAATGGCCATAATTTAATTTAGCATTTGCAGACCAGATTTTGCATGCACTCCAAGAGCCAGAGCCTTCTCTGCCTCCCATGCTAATCTATAAAATTGTTCAATTTAATATGAAAATATATATATAAATTATAACAAGACTGTGTTTTATTTTGAATCTTTTTATTTTACTGCTCGTGTGAGCTTTCCGAGAGAAGATTATAAACTAAACTTTTATAAAACTAAACGGCGGCTCCAAGCCATCGCTGCCGGCGGCCGGGCCGACAGAACGCTGAGCTTGCGTCTTCCATGGATGATCAGCCCGCTTCTGCGTGCTGGTGTCCAAGCCATTGCTGCCGTCGGTCAAGCCGACAGACCGCTGAGCTTGCGTCTCCCACGGATGGTCAGCCCGCTTCTGCGTGCTGGTGTCTAATTTCGCCTGCAACTCTGTCGCAACGGCGTCCGGTGTAGAAGTTGCTGACTTGTTGTCAGCACTATTTGATCGGCGCGTGTTAACTCCTCCCCGGGTAGGTTGAAACCCGTCCTCGGGTTTCCCATTGGTCGGCTTCCGTTGACATATTTTAAAACCGAGAACTAGGAGGAAGACAAGAGAGACAATGATAGTGACGCAACCAATTGACCTCGATGACAGTTCGGCCTTGAGGTTACTGATGTGGCGAAGATTACTCAAACTCAGGTCGTGCAGGAACGGAAGGCTCAGGTGTTCTCGGAATAGTGTGATGTTGACTATTCCTGACGTCGAAACTGCTGGTTTTTTTCTCAGAATACCCCGATGATTTATGTAACGGGTTCCATTCAATGAGATGTGGTCATCGAAGGCGACTAAATAAGTCCCCGTGACCTGCTGGCTAGTTCCGGTGCTGCCCACTACGTCGATAGTGGCGCTGTTGATGATAACGACGCCTTCATCGACTACGATTATGGGCTTTAGATGCCCAAGACGTGTAGCGCATTGTGCAGTGCCGCCTGAGACCAACTGTTGGGCACATGTTGTTTTCTGCATTTGTTTGCAGAAGGTGGTGCTCACTGTAGAGGCGCAATCTCGCACGGCGAAGGTTTTTGTCCCGCAATCGGCCACCACGTCGCCTTCTTCTAAATCTATTATTATATTACTATGCTGAACGGGAAAAATATTGATTTTTCTGCAGTGTAACTTAGGTTTAGGGAATTTGATTAAAAAATATAGTAGTTGGGAATTTTGAAAAGCCTTAATATTAGATACCTCTAGTAGGTCTGTTACGCTAACATTGGTGAGTTGCTCATTTAGTTCTTTTACATCAATGCTGTCGAGTATGAGTGGGCTAATTAAATTTATTTTTGCAAGTGAAATTGAGAGAATCAAATCTTCTAAGTCTGAAATTATCATTCTGTTTTTCGCCAAGATAGTCGTATAAAGATATTCGACTTCAGTTTCTGGTTTTTGAATTGTATTGAGAGCTCTTGAAATTTCGTTGAGTCTTACTTGAATTTTGTTATTGATCTCGATTTGCTTGTTTTCAGCATCTACTAATTGTCCTTGTTTAAATTTTATCTGCTCCCAGTCATCGAAATCTGGGGTTCCTGCTATTACCTTAAGGGCACTACCTATCAAGTTTATGCTTCTGGCCTGTCTATGGTGAACGTTAAGGGTACTAATTAAAGTGGCTATGTGTTGTAAGTCAGTCTTAAGTACCTGTCTCATATGGTCTTTGGGTAGTCCGTCTATTAAGTTCCATGTCTCGTCAACATATGTCTCGTATATCGTCAGGTTAGTTGTGTGTCCCATGTAGCCGTATTCGTCCCAAATTGTCACGTCCCCGTCTATTATAGGTATGTAGTCCGCGTGCGTATAGTCATTAAGTCTCGAAGTCGCCTCAGTTCTAGTCAGAGCCACTATTTTTAAAACTAGAATATATTTTATCCTAAGGTAAAAGAGTGTAGTTATTAAAAAGGATGTTTTTTTTTTGTTAAAAAATTCTACAAATGGTTTACTTAAGGTTGTCCTTATGGACCACCCTCCCCTTTATAAGGACCGTTGTCCCAAGGTCTGCTTCAACCACTGCTTCGGTGAACAAGGGTGAAAGTTTATTTCCCAGTCTCTTGTTAGACTTTACCCATACTTTCTCTCCTATTTGGTACGCTTTTCGGACCCTGTTCTTGTTATGTTGCTCCAAAGACTTTTCTTGTGCTGACGTGAGGTTGTTTTTTATCTGCACTGCAACGTTTGTAGGGATATTATGAATAATTTCTATCGGCTGTTTCTTTGTCACCGAGTGGATCGACCTATTGTACTTTATTGTCGCAAGGAGGGTACTGTCAATAGTATCTTCAATGTGATTTCCATTTTTTAGGCAACGACTTATATCCCCTAAAGTGCCGTGAAAACGCTCGACCTGCCCGTTAGATGTACTATGTAGGGGGGGTGCGTTTGTGATCACTATGTCAAAGTTGTTTGACAACATTGCCCTGATGGTCTCTGAGTTTAGTGATTTTTCGTTATCGCAGTAGATTGTTTTTGTCTTTGGAAAAAAATTTAAAAGTTGCAAGAGTGGAGCCTTTATGTCCACAATTGCTCGTGATCGGATTGGTTGGACGACAGCAAATTTGGAAAATTTGTCAATACAGGTTAAGAAGTATTTCCCATCTGTGGAGTAAATGTCTACGTGTAACATTTCTCCAGAATATGAAGGTAAAGGGGTTTTCCCCAGTTCTTGCCTGATCGGGTGTCGATTGTGTTTGTTCATAGCGCATACTCGACAGTTTGCTGCTATTTCAGTTGTTAAACGGCCCATTTTTGGAAAAAAATAGTCCCTAAGTATTTGCTGGGCATTCTCCTGTGCTGCGCGATGAGCGCGATTGTGCTCCGTTATAGCTATTTCTCTTTGTTCTGTAACGTCTGATATATCTATCACGAAACTTTTAGAATGTCGAAACGTTGTTGAGGGGAATTCCTTCACTAGATTGTGTTGAATGAAGGCTAGAATAGGAAGTTCACAATATATTGCGTTAGTCACCTCGGAGTTTACAACCTCTCGTAGAGTTTGTATTAATGTGTTGCGATCGGAAAACTGTATAACGTGTCGGGTTTTCGTTCTAAACAAGATATATGTCTTGTGTTGTGGGACAGTGCTTTCCTCCAGTATAATCTGATTTCGGAAGCAGTTTACCGGCTTATCTGTTGTCTCGATTGTGTAAGTTAAGGACTCTTCGCTGTGGATCGTAGCGGCATCAGATTCTGCCGTGTCTTCCAGAGCGTTGATATTCTGGCGAGACAGAGCGTCTGCCACAAGATTTTCTTTGCCAGGCTTATAGATGATGTTTGCGTTATGCTCATCAATGAAAGCCTTCCAGCGCTTTATTTTGGCATTCGGATTTTTATCCGATACCGCAAATGTTAGCGGCTGGTGATCTGTGTAGATGTTAAGGTTTTTAACACCGTACAAGTAATTTCTGAGATTTTTCAGTGCCCACACAATGGCTAGGAGTTCTCGCTCATTTGTGGCAAAGTTAATCTCATTGTCTCGCAATGTGCGCGAGATCATTGTTATAGGGCGTCCGCCCTGAGATAGCACAGCGCCGAGCCCTTGGCCTGACGCGTCTGTTGTCAAGTCAAATGGTCTTTTAAAATCGGGATATGCCAACAGCACCTCTTCGGACGCTAGCAACTCTTTTAATCTGTTAAAGGCATCTAACTGGGTTTGGTTTAATTCGAGTTTCACCTTCCTCGAATGGTTGGCGCTTATTTTCCCATTTTCGCCTTTCAAGATCTCCGTTAGGGGTCTTGCAATGCTGGCGAATCCTGCTATGAAGCACCTGTAATAACTTGCTAACCCTAGGAATGATCTAAGGTTAAACAATGTTGTCGGTGGTTGGAAATTCTTTATGGCCTGCACTTTGTCGGTCGATGTCCGAATTCCACCTCTGCATACTGTGAATCCCAAGTATTCCACCTCCTTTTTGAAGAATTTAGACTTTTCTTGAGAAACCCTCATGCCTGCATCCCTAAGGCTTTTCAAGACCCATTCAATGTGTCTTATGTGGTCTTCCTTATTGGGGAGAAAATTATTACGTCGTCCACATAGACGTAACAAGTTTTTCCAATTTGATCCCTGAGGACATCGTCTATTGCCCTCTGGAAAATACTAGGGGCGTTTTTAAGCCCAAAGGGAAGTCTGCAAAATTCATACTTCCCATTGTTTACAGAGAATGCAGTTTTTTCTCTGTCTCTTTCCGCCAATTCTATTTGGTGGAAGCCCGATTTAAGGTCCAGTGTTGTGAAATATTGGGCCTTACCCATATTCGACAATATGGTCGAAATAGTTGGGATAGGGTATTTATCGTCAGTTGTCTTCTGATTTAACTTCCGAAAATCGATTACCAGGCGTTTTTTTTTATGGCCAGATTCGTCGACACCTTTTTTGTCGACCACCCATATTGGATTGTTATATGGTGACTTTGAGGGTCTAATTATGCCATTCGCCAGAAGTTGTTTAACTTCTGCGTTGACAAATTCTGACACGCCCATAGGATACGGGTATAGCTTAGAGTATACCGGTTCGTTGTCAGTTGGAATTGTGGCAATAGTGTTGATATTGTACGGTAGGGATTCGTTAACGTCTGCAAAGGCGTTAATCGTTCGGTCAATCATTTGATTGAAAGTGAGTCTGACTGCGGCAGGAACGTCCGCGTCACTAATTTGAAAATGGTTCACTTGTTGACATGTTGTGAACTCAATTTTCTCTGTGCCCCGGTCATGCTTTATGATGTTATTGTTCAAATCAATGTGAGCGTTAATCTGTTTTAGTAGATCAAGGCCAATTATGCCGTCGAAATCTTTTAATGATTCTAGCTTGAAAAAGTATGATTTTACACTGAATAGGTCAATGAGACATTTCTGTTCAATTTTTGTGTGTCCATGGATTGATTTAACTTGAAAGGGGCTATTTACTGGTTTCCAATGCGCCAGCTCGGGAAGAGGTTTAATATAGTTTTTAGAGGCTCCTGTATCTATCAAAAGTTTGATTGCTCGCCCTGCGACCATGCGTCTTACAAACGGTAGCAGGGAGCTTCCACTAAAAAATTACAGCTCTCTGCTCCTGACAGGTCATCTTCGACCGCCTCTGCTTCATGATGTGAATAAGATTCGTAATTGCTATTATCGTTGCTTTCTTCTTGGGGTAGGTGATTGAGGTTCTGTTGAGTCCTCATAGACCGGTCCCCATAGTTTTGATTGCCTCTATAGCCTTGAGTGGGCTGCCTAAAGCGTGAGGAAGAATCCACTTCCATTGGTTCAGGGCCACGCCCTTGTGAGTTTAGGGGTTGAGAGCGCTGTTTTGAGCTGTTTACTTTCGGCTGACTCTGGTTATCTTTGTTACCTTTCTGAAAATGAGGATTCTTCTTCTGAGAGTTACCTTCATATTCTTGTTGGCTGCTTTGACGCCAATTCTGGGTCCTTTGACCACTGTTTTTTTGCGGTTTTTCTTCAGCATATTTTGCAAAATTAGCCGCAAAGATGCTTCTTTCATTGCTTGACTCAGCTTCTTGTGCTAGAGCCAGAGCGGTTGGGAGATCGTGAGGCTGTGCTGGGAAGACAGCCCACCTCAGGGATTTTTTCAGTCCGGAGACGAATGTATGGAGGGCATCGTTCCTGAATTTTTCGTTCAGAACGGCCGCTCCAGCAGGGTCATGTGTCATTAAGGTTTTGTTTGTTAGTAATGTCAACTTTTTCCCAACCTCATCATAGTACTTCGCTAATGATTGGTCGCCCTGCCTAAGAGTGCTTAATTGCTGTTGGATCACGTGTACTGGTGTTTTGTCGGCAAACGTGAAATCCAACCTGGCAATGATTGCCTTAAAGTTTAACACTGTGTTAAATGATGCAAGCTCCGCATCTGCTGAACCCCTTACTTTGTTTCGAATTATAGCCACAGCTTGGTAGTGTCTTGAGCTGCCATTATACGGCTCAAACACTTTGTACGCGGAACAAGCAGCCTGTCTCCATGAGACATAGTTTTCCTGTTTTCCATCGAATTCTGGAATAGACTTTACTATATCTAAGGGCTCGTCGCATTTGGCCCCTGGTACTATCTCTATTTCCTCGTAAACTTCTATCTGCGGAGCTGTCCCCTTGAACTGGGCGAATTTTTCTGTAAGGTCGTTTATTTTTTGCTCGAATCTTGCTGTCTGCTGTTCGAGGGCTACGCGCATTTGCGCTTCAAGTTGCGCTACTTGTTCGTCTGTCATTTTCCTTTGTTTATGTTCTAAATAGGAAGCGATAAGTTCGTCCTCGCTGCTCTCTTCTGTTCTGTTTACGCCCTGCATTCGCTTAGAATGTCAAACCGAGATCACTTTACACTCAAAGTATTCTCAACAAATTTTAGTATTTAGAAAAAACGATGACAGAATGTTTAAGTTTCGGAATTTCAATCTTTAACATTTAATCGAAAATGTAATGATGTAGAAATAGTTTTTAATTTTAGAATCGAAATAAGCACTTGTTAACTATTATTTATTTACTATTCAAATTTTAGCATATCATACTAGACAGCTTCTTTCTTTCTTTATTGTTAAAAAAAAATGAGCAATTCACTTACATGATCATTTCGAAACTAATTTAGAATTTTTCTTTTAAAAGCAAATTAGTTGAGCGTTGGTGGCCGATGGAGTTGCGTAGTATTTTCCTCCAACGTTGTTTTGTTGTTTTTTCTTATTTTTATTCTTTATTCTTTTTTCCACTTCGGTTTCGGATTTCGTTGTTTTGTTGTTGTTGTTCGTTTCTTTTTTTATTATTTATTATATTTTTTCACTATGACTCTTGGCGTTGGCTCGAAGAGTTGCACAGATCACAAATAAGCCGTAATATTCTTTTGTTTTGGCAAAACTTGTGGGTTTATTTGCCGTTGGGCGCCAATTATAACAAGACTGTGTTTTATTTTGAATCTTTTTATTTTACTGCTCGTGTGAGCTTTCCGAGAGAAGATTATAAACTAAACTTTTATAAAACTAAACGGCGGCTCCAAGCCATCGCTGCCGGCGGCCGGGCCGACAGAACGCTGAGCTTGCGTCTTCCATGGATGATCAGCCCGCTTCTGCGTGCTGGTGTCCAAGCCATTGCTGCCGTCGGTCAAGCCGACAGACCGCTGAGCTTGCGTCTCCCACGGATGGTCAGCCCGCTTCTGCGTGCTGGTGTCTAATTTCGCCTGCAACTCTGTCGCAACGGCGTCCGGTGTAGAAGTTGCTGACTTGTTGTCAGCACTATTTGATCGGCGCGTGTTAACTTATACAAATATTTTGATTTACATTGCATTTATATTTTTAAAAATATATTGAGAAAAAAAAAAAAAATAAAACTAATTTACTTTCAACTCAGCTGAGTTTTAAATGACATACATATATATTCTCTAATAAACAAAATAAATATAAAATCATTTTTGTAACTAAATTAATTAGTAAGTTTAGTTTATATAAATTTATTGAAATGTAAATAGAATAATATGAAAACTAATAATAATTGCAGCAATAAGATTTATTCTGTAATAACTATTTTTTTTCAATATCTTATCTCGTATTTTTTATTTATTTTTTATTTGCTACGTTTTTATTCCTTAAACTATTTGCCTTTTTAAAGACCTGTCTGCAAGGCCGTTTTAATGTGTTCTTGTATAGTCCTTAACTTTATAGCCGAGAAAAATGTAGCAGAACAATTTTTGTAGCGTCCATCGTTAAAAAAAAGACAAGAAGCTGAAAATGAAAAACGAAAATTCTGAAATGCAATTTGTTGTTGCTTTGTTGGGGCTCGCGTGCGCAGATTTCCCACAGCAATGTTTGGGGTATTTTTGTTTTTGCTGCAGCCTCTTTTGTTTTGAACAAATTCAATTGTATTATGCAACATCTGCTGGCAGTCGCGTATCTAAAACTTAAATTTATACAAATATGCAATCCATGTTTTACTCAGCTCTGTGAGTTCATCTGCAGCCGCTGCTGGCTTCGCCACGACTGCGGCGCCGACATCGCCGCTGGCAGCATTTATTGTTGCCATCAATAAAGTTATGTAAACACACACACACACACACACACACACACACACACAGATGCACATGCACATGAAGTGGTGCCAATCCATTTTACATATGCAACATTTTAGGTTTTTCATATTCGCAACGAGCCTGGCCGGGGCGGGCGGGTGGCGCAGTGGGTTCAGTCAGCCGGCGAGTGAAATTTACATGAAGTACATCATTGTTCAGCTTTGTCAAGCGCGCAAAATTTGTACGAATATGAATGAATGCAGCAGCAATAACAACAACAACAGCAGCAGCTGGCTGAGCTACACAAACAGCTTGTCGCAGATTTTATACTCTATCAAAAGCTTAAATTAAGTATGCAGCGTTGCCATGCAGCAATTTATGCATTTGCCACACATTGTTGCTGCAGTCGCAATAATCAGATTTGGGTCACAATGCGAAGCTCTTGATAAACTTTAAGATGATGCTTATCTAAATGTTGATTACCAAAGTGAATAGATGTGCATGGCAAGGGATTGCATAATAAATGCAATTGAATTGATTATTGTCAAATCTATTGGCTTAAAGTGTTGCAATATTCATATGAAATTTGCTTTACTTGGAACTAAGTCGAACGCTTTAAAGTTTTATCTAATGCTTTAAATGTTCTTAAAGAGTATTTAGTTATAAATTAAATTAAATTATATTTGATACTTGACAATGACAGAAGCTAACTGCCAGGGCATAATAATACTTAAATATTAAGTAAATACTTAAAAAATATTTAAATAATTAAATAATGAATATTTACAATTTCTTTACCAAGGGCATCTGCAATCGAATGCTCCTCATGCTAAATAAATATTAAGTAGAGTATAATAAATATTAATAAATATTAAAAACTCCTATACTATAGGTAACTAAAGTTGACTGCTTGGCAAGTACAGTCGAGTCCCGATAATTGTAATTCAAATTATCGATACTTATCGAGAACAAATTGTTTATCAAAGGAATATATTTTTTTTCGATTTATTATAATTTTGCCATTTAGCAGGGTAGAAATTATCGATACTGGACTGATTATTTAAAAGAGTTTAGTTCGCATTGAAAACAAATTAAATTGATATGAAGTCCGTGCCAATTGTTTTAGCTAGTTGTTATAGCCACCCTTTGTTAGGGCATCTAGATGGTACGAATAAATCGCTACCTCTGTTACCTCTGTTGGAACAAACGTGTGGCTATTGTTGCATGCCGAGAACCAAAGCAGCACACAACAAAAGAGTCCAGTCCAAGCCGGACCAGTCAGAGACATATGTACATATATACATATATACAATATGTACATATATATATTCACTGGCACTGACTGTGCCGCGTTCAGTGAGTGAGTGAGCTTCCAGCATTTGCATATGTTTCCTGTGACTTTTGACGATTATATGATTTTTCTGCTCTTTACACGAAGTTGGCTTCAGTTTTTATTTAGCTTGGTTTTTTGCTTGCGCAATGCCTGAACGGGGCAACTGCAGACGCGTTGCATAAAAATAAATCTCCACACACAGAATAGAAATGCTGAACAACGTCGACGACGTGCCACAACATGTCCCGGGGCTTGAGTCCCGCAATGCCTATGGCCACTGTATTGTTGTTGTTGTTGTTGTTGTTGTTATTGCTTTGGTAGTATCCAAAAGCCCAGGAGATTTACGTGCAATTCAACAGTTTTATGACTTTACCATCTTTATACAACATACATGAATACATACACACGCACACATATACATATGTATTTATACATAAAAATATATTCTGTTTTTTCTTTTTTGATTCTTCAGCTTCTTGTTTGTCGCCTGCAGCTGGCAAATAAACAAAAAATATATTTATAAAGCCAAAAAAAAAAAAACAAAAAAAAAAAAAACCAAAAAAAAGAAGAAATTTGCCTTTGGGAATTCTTGGATTTCGCTTATGGAAATAAACATATTGGCAACTTATGTAAATATGTTCGAGTCAAAAGTTTTGGCTCTTTGCCAAATATAATTGCTAAAATTTATGCGAAATATATAATATTTTTATTTTATTTCTCTCGTTTCAAAGAAATAAACATATATTTAAAACTCAGGAAAGCTTAAAACTTAAATGTAATATTTAATTGATTCAAACTGAAATTTAAAAAAATTAAAAATATAAATTAGTTGAATAATCTTCTTTATTTAATACTTACATTTTGTTATTATTTTGAATATATTTTAGAATTTTTATTTTCTATGTGAAGTGCTTTAAGAGAAGAAATGTTCTTAAATCAGAAAAATGTTGTCTCTTAGAGAAGTAAGTAACAACGTTTACCGGGTCAGCGCTATATATATATATATGTATGTATATATATAATTAATATCTGCATGTCTATCTCACAGTCTGCCTCTCTGTCCGTCTGCTTAAGAAGAGCAAGGGATGCAGAAAAATTCCAGGAGATCATTTAGAAAATGCCTCCAGCAGCAGAGAATGTTCTCATTGATCTCTACTTGGCGCCCTGCTCAAAATTTTAGTGCTACTCAGGCTCTGAGTGGAAGTCGCCCTATATAAAGGGCAGTAGCTGCGGCATTTATTCAGTAGTCCAGACCCGGTGGGGTCAGTCGTACGTGCAGAGACAGATAGACATATATATATATATATATATATATATATATATATATATATATATATATATATATATATATACGTGCAGAGACAGATAGACATGCAGATATTTATTATATATATATATATATATATATATAATAAATATCTGCATGTCTATCTGTCTCTGCACGTATATATATATATATATATATATATATATATATATATATATATATATATTATTATTTATATTAATATTAATAATATTATAACAATATTAATATTAATAATTAGTTTGAAATAATAATTCTAATAATTCATTAAACATATATACCATAAATAATTAAATATATACAGAAGAAACTTATACTTTTTATTTACTTTTATTTGAAACTTCATTATTTGCATAAAAAATATTTTGTTTCTCTAACCCAAAGCCTAACAAAATTGATTACCAACTCGCACATTTAAATGTCATGTTAGACAAAAGTTCTTTTCAAGATTTGTCAACATAAAAAATGATAAAATGAAACGATTGCTGAAATGCTACTTATTAATCTGTGTGTGTATATATATGTATATATCTAAGAGGCAATCTTCTAATAGTCTTGCTTTTCACTTGTTCAGCGAAATCTCAGCATGAACTCTTCACATCATTCAGCATTACCTCACAGCTGAAGTGACAACCAATTAAATAGCAATTTTTTTCCAATACCCGTAAAACCCATTAATAAATGTTTACTAAACAGAAGAAGAAGACACACAAACTTGTGGAAAAAAAATCAATATAATTTAGTTGCTGCTTGATTTCTGTGATTTTTTATTTATTTTTTTTTGTTGGGTGGCATTGTCATGGAAATGTGTTGCTGCTGCTGTGCTGTTAATAATGATATATGTCCAAAATCAGATAACTTATAAGGTATGAAGGCATCGCCCTTTTGTTGCTTACCATATGCCATACACTAAAATTCTTAATTATAAGCCAGATGAATAAGGCAAAAAATAAAGGAAAAAAAATTGGAAAAAAGTGAAAACCAGTTACAAAACGTTCGAGCATTTGCATAAGAATCGGAAGTTTCAATGTATTAGCTTGTTTTATGTTTGTCATTATTGGCGATTTTACAGACATGTTTCTACGCTACCGTGCATGAAAGACGCACAGACATAAGACCCGAGAGCTAAATGATAAAGATAGAATGTGTAGCTGGTAGAAGGAGGTGGGGGAAAACCCTGTGCAGACCCAAGCTGTGCACTTCAGCTGAAACTGAAGCTGAAACTGAGTTGAAGTTGAAGTTGAAGAGCAACCGCGACTCATTAACACAGCCAGCTGGGTGGGTCATAAAACTATGTACGCAATTTTCAGTGTTGGGAGCGCGGGTTGGCCTAATGAATATTTATGGCATCTTAAACATAAATTATTTCGCATATCGAAAAAAGAGGCAAGCAGACATGCAAAAGCCAGCTTGAAATTTATAGTTAATTTGATTGATTTTATGTGGCGGCTCAGCAAAAGAAGTCCAAGACGTTAGCCATATGAATATATATGTATATATAAAGATCTATATACATGTACATATATATATATATATATATATATATATATATATGTATGTTGGTCTGCTTGGACAGCCGAACAATGCAGGCACTTTAGGTAACAATTTGTAGGCTTTACATTGATTAATGATGCACGAGGGAGGGGGGAGCCGGGAAGCCGCAGCTACACAGCATAGTGTGATTTCTAACACGCTAAAGATGCGCAATCATTAGGCAGCTGCGATCCTTTCAACATGACAGCGCAGGATCAAAAGGGCTAACAACACCTATACAAAGAACTTGCCCCACTCTCCTCCATTCTCCTCTCTTTCTCTAGCGATTATCAAACAAATTCGATATTGATTATGGTGCGGCATAAACAAAAGTACACAATCAAAACGCCTCAGAAAATGAAAAACGTTGAGATCATACAAAGATCATTAGATTGATTGATGTTTAAGGATGAGCCTTGCTTGAACTGCAAGCATAAGTAGATGTAGCGCATGAGAGAGCATGAGGGAGAGAGAGCAAGAGAGTAAGAGAGAGAGAGAGAGAGCGAGCTCATGAGTCAAGAATTAAACAGAGCTGTGAAATATAGCTAGAATGCCGCTATTAAAAAATATATAAATAAGTATAAAGAAATTTGGGCAAAACGAGTTTGTATTAAATTAAAATAATTTGTAGTAACAAAAGAAAACGTAAAAAGAAATAAGTTAAAATAATTATTAATTATAAATAAAAAAATAAATAAAACAAAAATAAATTAAAAATTTAAAAAAAACTCGAACAACAAGTAAAAAAGTTGAATAAATTTAATGAACATTAAAAGAAAAGTAGCTAAAAATACATTGTGATAAATGTGATTCAGAGGAGTTTAATTATTTATTTTTATTTTCTAAATTTATTACTATGAACTGGTTATTTTTTACATTGTTTAATACTTTTTCAACACATTTATTCTATATATTTACTTAATTAAGTTTCCTGTTCATCACCTTTTTTGCATTTAAATTTAAGTTTCTAGACATTTGATAATTAATGAGCTCTTTTAGCATTTGGCACTCAGTTTGGCAGTTAATAGGCAACTTTTAGCTATTTATTGGCTATTTTTAATAGCTTGTCAGGCACCGTATTGGCTAATATTGATGAGACCATAATCGAAATTAGAAATTCAGCCAGATCTTGGCATTTTATTACGCCTAGCTGCTGCTATGTAAATCAAATGCATTGCGGACGCCCTGCAGCTTTCTAACTAATTAACACTTAATTTTATATCAACGAAGAGGCTGGAAAAACAGCAGCTGGCTTTTAAGCTATCAATACATGACTGTGTGTGTGTTTGTGTGCAACAACATGGTTGTCATGTTATAAATTTTGTGGTAATGTCTTCGAATTGTAGTTGTTGTTAATCGCATGTTTGTCGAGCGTGTAATGCAGCCCATGCAGCGCCTGCAATTACTTTGTACGGCCATTATAATGCCCCCCCAGATACACACACACACACATACATTCGCAGACACGTACATTTATGGAGGTAAATGTATCCATATAATACACATGTATCTATATATCTTTGCATCTTACTGCCTACACTTGTATGTATAATTAAACAAGCAAAATGTTTTGGGTTAATGATTCACAAAATTGTCCAAAATTTACGGCCCCAAATGCAGTTGACCAAAAGCCAGAGGGCAAAATTGTATACTAGCTTTAACTGCCATGCCACGACGTCCCTCACTGCCTCTTCCTATCTCTCGATCTATCTCTTTCTCTTTCTCTAGCTCCGTGCCAGGCAAGTTAATGCATTTACCACATATGGCTCTCATATTAACTAATTGTTATTTTCTTTACAAATTGGATTTTCATAAGGATTATTGCAACCCATTTTACGAGCAGTGTTGATCTATAAATGCGATACGATATAGTATATACATCTATATATTCATATACATTTATATATGCATATTGCTGAGTGCATATTATAATATTGTTATTATAGTTTTCACTTACCTAGTTTGGCCCTTGGGCGCTTAAAGTGCCCCATTGTTTCAGCATTGCTATTGATGTTTTAGCCAAATTGGTTGAGCCACAATTTAGCTAAAATTGTAAAGCGAAATTGTGCCTTGAATAATATTATTACATTTAATGTGGCCAACTCTATCTGTGTGTGTGTGTGTGCATGCAAATTGCATAAATATGTAATTGTTAGCTCATAGTAGAAATCTCTCTGTGTGTGTATGTGTGTGTTTATCTAAATCGTAATAGCTTTTAATGGCTGACAGCGAAGAGGAATTGCTAATTGGAAAGCAGTTGCATTTTAAAGGCCATTTAATCGTGGCTCATATTATGCCAAATAGAATAATATATACATATAATGATTAATAAATGCATTTTACTGAGACTGGCGACACTTAATAATTTAATGCTAGAATGCTAAAAGTTTATAAAAAAAATTGCATATAGTTACAAATTTATTCATTTTAAATGCGTATTTAATTTAACAAGATTTTAATGTGTCTCTGTTAAAATAGAGTAAAATTTTTTAAAATTCCTTTAAGATGCTCAAGAAAAAAATGCTCAGAATTTATAAAATATTCATATAATTCTACACTTTAAATTTCTCTTCAGTTTTAACTAGCATATATGTCTTCAGTTTTAACTAGACATATAAAAAAACTCACTAAATGAAATACGCATGTAAATACATTAGACAGAGAGAGAGAGAGAGAGAGAGAGAGAGAGAAAGCAACAAGGAGTGACGTCTTGTGTTTGTATTCATACTTAAAATTGCACTCATATCCATAGAGAACATTATGTTTTGCATGTGTGTGTCATGTCATATAAATAGAAATTAAATTTCTAAAGGTGGCCCATAGAAAAGGTTGTGACAAAAAGAAAGAAAAGGAGAAGCACACGCACACACATACATACATATGTAGGAGACCACAATCAACTTGTTAGCAAGCAGCAACAGCAGCAGCAGCAGCAGCAAAAACATTTTGCAGTAAGCAAGGCGTGCAACAAAAGAAGTGGCATGCAGCCGAGGCGCCACATACTGAGCGGCGCCTCCTTATAGAAGCGGCTCACGCACAGAATGTTGTCAAGCCATGGCAAGCGGCGAGTGTAACCAAAGGGGGGAGAACGGGCAACGGGCAACGGGCGTTCGGCATCGACTCCCGACGCGCACATAGACGCCAATTAGCGTTCAACATTTTATGACGATTCGAGCGTGGCGCATAGCACATACGTGTGTTCACGCATATGTGTGTGTGTGCAGCGCTTAGGGGTGCTACAAAAACATGGCACAAATATATGAAACGCGTTGCAAGCGAACCGAGCAAGAGCTGCAACGAAATCAACGCGCTGCTGCAACACTTCATTATAATTATGGCAGCTCTAGCTGCAACTGCAACAAAAACTCACTCAGCTAAGACACACATTTACACACATTCACACATTCACACACACACTCATACACATGCTAAGCTCTAGTCTATCCTCAATGCTAAAATGCAGCCAAGCAGCGCGAGCAGCACGAGCTTTTTGACATTGACGCGACATTGACACCAAAATGTTGGTTAATAAATTTTCTTGGCTTGGGAAAAAGAAAATCGCAGCAGCAGCAGCAGCAGCAATTGCAATTGCAACTGCAGTTTTCAGTGTCAACTCGCTGACATTTGACAGGCACAACTGTCGCACAAATGGCAAATGAGGAACACTCTTGCCAAAACTTGAAGCTCTCAATAGAGACAACGCGCTGATTAAATATATAGAAGCAACACAGAGATAACGTTAGAGAGATCTAAGAAAACAATTGAAATACTTTAAGCATTAAATAATAAATATTTAAATAATAATAATAATAATATATGCCAAATGCCTTTTTGAGGTAGGTAATTAATATATATATATATATATATATATATATTTTTTTTTATTTTTTTTTATTATTATTTTCTAGATAGATAGATCTTAATAAAATTGATTTATTATTGATACATTATTTAATAATTTTTTTTATATGTATATTGTACTGTAATAACCTTTTCCTTTTTACATACTATATTTGTAATTTATTTATTTATTTATTTTGTTTATTTGAGAAAAAAAATTTTATATATATTTTTATTATTCTTATTATTCCTCTTATTTCCTTACTTTAACGAATACTATTGTGTATGATTATTTATATATAATTATATTATTACTACTATAATTATAGTATATGAAGTATTTTCTGCATTTGAAGCATTATATGTATGTCTTTTTTTGAATATTTATACAATCACATATACATTTATACAATAGAATCCAATTTCACATTTTAAAAATCTTATATTAATAATAAAGGCCAAATATTGACATAACGTTGAATCACTATACATTAAATTAATCAAAGAAAAGAAAAAAGAAACAATTTCAAAAATCTATTATTTTGATTGATTTTATTACAGTTTTAGCTTAGTTATAACATTTCCTGAGTCTGCGTCATTTGCATATAAGTGATATATATGTACATATATAAGTATTTATCTTTACTAAACACTCGAATAGCTCTTGTCATGGCTTGAGCTAAAGCAGCAGAGAGCATAAGCAGGAGAGTTATATATGTATGCATTTGTGAAATTATCCGCAGCGCTCTTGCTGTCCGACTTTTGTGACTGAGCTGCACATTTGATATATGGCCACACCTTTAATCACTCCGCCACCGCAAAAAGAGATTCGCGCAGCAGAGGAAATATATTTCGGCATTTCGTTGAACTTTGATGTGCCGAAATTGAAATGGACTCATTTCGCGCGTCTGTGAGACACACAAAGGCTAAACAGAAGTAAAGCCGAAGCAGATCTGAAATTTTAAGCAGTTGATTTGTTTGGGCCAAACCTAAAGAGAGAAAAAAAAGAAAAAATAATAAGAAAAGAAGAAGTTATTCAGCGTATCTCTGGCAGTCAAGAAATTATAATTTATTTAGAACAGACGCCTGCGAAAAGTGTTGCTCAAAGAGCTTCTGCATTTGTTGCTTTCTCGTTCGTGATGTGATTGGGCTGTCCGATTGTCCGACAGACGAAAAGATACAAATACATTTCGTATGAATTTTGGGATTTAAGAGCGTGAGTAACTGACATATATCTGTGAATATATATATGTATATGTATATGTATACGGCATTCCTGGCCAGCTGGTCAGGCAATTATAAACAGAAAGGAAAATCCAAAATCTACGCGAAACTAAACCCAAATCGCGTCCAAGCAATATTATTATTAGCAATTTGCCCAAACCTCAATAAGCCGTCGAGCATAGCGAATGGGATCAGACAGACAGCGAGTCGTCGGCCAGTTCGTTATAAATTGCATTGGCTATAAACAATTTTAATTATATTTATTATGCCATATGCACAAACAAATTCAAACAACAATAAAACGAATAAAAATAAAAAATTAATATACATATATATATTTTTATAACAAGCTTACGTTAAGCTTAATGAGTTTATACTTCATTCACATGATGAGGGCAGGCATGGATTGCACATTTGGTTGATAAATATATTTAAATAAAAATGTATATGAATGTGAATATACGAGTTTATGTCAATATATGGCGTGCAATTTGTTTGGAATTATTGTGAAAATTGTGCAAAATATACAAAAGGTCGGTGTGAATACAATAGAATATTTTAATTCTGCATTTATTTTTGCGTTTTCAGTGGCTGATAAGAGAAGAGCTTGCTGGAGTGGTTGGGCGGGTATGACCAGGGAATACCCTGTAGTATTTAGGGCTCCCAGCATAACAAATTCAATAATTATCTTTAATAATCTATAAGAGCCAAAACAAGAAATGTAAGAAGACATTTTATTAGAAATATTTAACTAACTATATAAACTGCTGTGCAAAGTATTCTCCCTTTTTTGATTGAAGAAACAAATATGTAAATTTTATAATATGTTTACAAATATAAGCTAGAAATAATTACTTGGCATTTTTTATTTATTTATTATTATTATTTGTCAACTGACTTGACTTAATCGTGTCTCACTAATTTTTGTTTCGAAGTATTTATATATTCAGCTCTATCGTAATTCTACGTAAGCCATTTAAAAAGCATTAAAAAAACATTTCATACGCGGAACAGAAATGCACCTATGATATATATATATTCGTATATTTATATAGTGCAAATCACAAACATATATCTACATATATACATATGTATGTGTGTGTGTGTGTGTGTGTGTTTAAACGGAATGTAGCGCAGCTGTTGCTGTTATTTTAAGCGTTGTCCATTGTTAATTTAAAGCATCCTTTGCCCGTGCGCTTACTCGCCACCGTATGGGAGCAAAGAGAAGTTGATAATGCATAAAATATATAATTTGCAAAATTAATTAATTTTTACAACACATTAATTTCACCCTGACAAACACACATGCATGCAGGCATGTGTGTGTGTGTGTGTGTGTGGCAGTCAGTCAGCCGTGCCACATACACCGTTGCCCCACTGGCCACATATAACTCCCGGTTGTCCCTCGCTGCTGCTGCTGCTCCGACTACTGCTGCTTCTTCTTCTTCGGCCACCGCTGCGGCCGCTGCTTGGCTATTGAGGTAAAAGTAACTGCAAAAGCGCTTGCAGCGCTCATTATGCTGCACTACTTGTACAATTTTTGTTTAATTTATTTAAAGGTAGCTTTATTTTCTTTTTATCAGCCCTGCATGGAGCACAGGCAGTCAGGGCTGATAAAAAGAAAATAAAGCAAATAAATATGAAATACATATTTACATACTCTACCAGTAAAATTAGAAAATAGAATACGATAAATAATAAAAATAAATAATAATAATATAATATAAAAAATAAAAAATATGAAATACATATTTACATAAAAGTATATATTAGATTATACTCTACCAGTAAATTAAGTAAATAGAATATGATAAATAATACAAATAAATATTGTGAGATATTTTTTGAATACTGATTATATATAATTTATATACAAATATATACAAAAATATATATATTTAATGGCAGCTTTAAATTAAATATATATAACATATTTAATATCACCTTTATATACTCTTTAGTTTTATTTATTTATTTTATTTTTTTATGTTTTTTTCCCCATCAATTTTTAGCTATTTATAAATAAACTAATTTTCCCATTTTTATTTAAATAGTTTTTAATTTTTTTTATTATTATTTTTCGCATTAATTCATTAAGTTTACTGTCCATAGTTTATATTATAATAGTTTTTTAGTTTTTGAAGTTTATTTATTTATTTTTTTTTCTATAGGTTTCTTCCCCATCAATTTCTAGCTATTTATAAATAAACAAATTTTCTTTCTCTCATTATTTTTTAGATATTTTTTTATATTCATTATTTTTCTCTTAAATTCATTAAGTTTACTGACCTGCTCAACAGCTTTGCTGCCGTCTTTTAAATGTGTTATGTCTGTAGCCCTAGGCTTTCCTTTCAGTTCGTAGAGCGATATAAAATGTGCTGAAATGCTTATTTGGTTGTTTAGTCCTTGGTGCGAGGTGTTTCACAACATTCAAGTTCATGTCACACTTCGGCCCATATGTTGATTTCGTTCGTTCTCCTCTGTCGAATCAGCATACGTTTTTTATGAGTGCTTCGATCAAAATTGAGCTGCCTGGCCATGGTCGAGCTCGGCGACTGACCAAGCCACCGGACCGTCCTATGCTTGCAAATTATGTATGTCTTTTGACACGCAGACCCAACGCCCCTAGGGCAACAGAGACTACAAGGGAACCGTTTTTGTGCCAAGGGTAGTCGGAGGCACACTTTATGGAGGTGACCATCGTATAGCTCATGCCTGCAGTATGTATGTAAGTCTAAAAGGCTCTTGTGCGAAATTAAAATGTGCTACATTCGCATGTTTAATTAATGAAATGTTTGACAATGTCGGCAGCTTCAGACTGTCGGCTGCCAATGCCTCCTCTCCCCCCCTGCCAGTTTCGTATCTATATGTGTGTGTACATTATATATATTTTATTTTTGTTTTGTTGGTTGGGCTTTTTCTCTGCCCTGATCCTGTGCTCAACTACTCCGCCTCCCGTTTGTCCCTGGCGTTTGTGGTCGAAGCGCTTTGATGGAATGCTCGCTCAAAATGCCAACGCTAGCACGCACATGTTACATGTGTGTTTGTGTGTGTGTGTGTGTGTGTGAGCTGTAATGGGCCCCTTGCATTATTGAAATCGACACAATTTTACTTTTAAGCAGAGACGGCGTCAATGCAACATGTGCCGACCGCAGCCAAGAATCGCCCTGAGTGACAACAGTCTCTGAGCCCGAGCTATGCACAGTGGCTGTAAAAAGGCAAAGCGAATCAAAATACTTGAATACTTGGGCTCAGCAATGGCTTGCGAGTGACTGAGCAATTGAATAAATAAATAGAAGGAATCGAGAGGTCGAGGTCCGTAAAAGGGCCGCATAGCAGTACTCAGCTAACCGATTTTGTCAATACAATTGTGAATCAAGTTTGCGGCTCAATTTATTTGATCAAATATAAAATATATTATTAAATATATACAAACATTGGACTGATACGAATCACAAATTTCATTTAAATTTAAAATTAGCCTCTCAGATTTTTATGGATTGGAACCGTTTCTTTATAAACCAATTTCAAAATATAAACTCAGATATGCTGAGACTGTATATATAATACAATTAGTATTCTTTTCAACATCTCCCACATGAATTATTCTAAGTTATAAACTTGCAGCAGAACAACTAATCCAATCAAATATTACTAGAAATAAAAAGTATTTAATTTGTACATTGATTATACATTTCATTGCCCAGGCAATAGCTCTGAACCACTGTGCATTGTGAGCAACATGTTGCGTGAGGTGTTGCTGTTGTTGTTTATAACGTTGTTGTTGTTGTTGTTGGTAATGCGACTGCAACTGAAACTGGTCTCATCTGTTGAGGTCTGGTCTCCGGTCTGGTCCGGGAGGTTGGTTTTTTATTTTTCGCATCAAGTTCAAAGTCGAAATGCTTGTAATATGCAAAAATGTTTTAATTAATCACTTTGATGCGCACCGGCAGAGCAGACGCAGGCGCAGGCGCGTGACATATTGAGAAGATGTTCAGATCCGTCATCGAGCTGCCGTCTGCATTGTCTGTCCGTTCGCTCTTGCGATGATATGCGCTTATGCACAAGTAACATATACACACATACATACATACATACATACATGATCACACTCTCGAGAAATATTTATGTCTTAATAACTTTGTCATTAAACAAGATGTGTGCAAGCAATATGGTTATGCACATGTTTTCTCTGATTAATTTTTAATACTGTGTTTATGCGAAATCCAATGCGACCTAGAAGTTATCCATTGAGTTTAACTTTTACTTTCATGAATATTTAGTAAATAGAATATTTGAGCAGAACTGCTAGTCAAATATTTAATATTTAAATAATTTTTTGTTTTTTACAATCAATTTTTGAAGGCCTGACAGCGTGAATGATACGTCGAGTTTATTCTTTCGGCTGATAGATCCCAGAGCTGTTTGAAACTATACAAATCTTGAATAATAAATTTAGAACTTTTTTATTATAAATTTAAAGTAATATCTTACTTATACTTTAATTTTTTGATCCGTTAAAAAAAAATCTCGAAAACGAAATTTAAAATATATCATATTTGGCATTGTGTTGAGAAAGTGGTAATTATTTATATATCTTCTTATACTGCATTTATAAACACTAATACTACTATTCCTACTTCAGTTAAATTTGCGACTAGTTTTACTGCAACTACTATTTCTATTTCTGTTAAATTTGCTACTACTTAAACTGTTACTACTTTATCAAATACCTTTTCTATTTCTGTTATATTTGCTACTATTTGTAATTAAACTACTATTTCTACTACTGTTACATTTGCTACTATTTGTAATTAAACTACTATTTCTACTACTGTTACATTTGCTACTATTTGTAATTAAACTACTACTTTCTACTACTTTTTCTTCAATTATTATTTCTACTACTGTTAAATTTTTTACTACCTATACTTCGACTACTATTTCTACTGTTACTACTTTATGTTCTTCTACTGGTACTGGTACATTTTCTATTATTTCTACTACTGTTAAATTTTTACCAGTTATACTTCTACTACTATTTTTACTGTTGTTACTATTTGTACTTTATTTACTATTTCTACTAATGTTACTATTACATTAGAGTTTAGGATATTTTCTAGCCGGGGCAATGCCTACCATATAGCTATCGCTTTATGTAGAAAATAATATTTGAAATTTTTGCATGATGACTTTTTCATGCTTAAAATCATATTCAATACTCTTTGATGATTATATATATACGTATACTTACATACATGTACATATATATATGAAACGTATGCCGTCACTCGATTTTACAATTTTAGGGGCTTATGTCAAAATTTTGATTAAAATTTGACTATGCTTTGGCTTCCCATACTCTATTTTTTATACCCTGAACCCATTGAAAATGGGAAATCAGGGTATAATGGTTTTGTTAAAAGTATGTAACAGGGAGAAGGAGGCGTGGCAGACCCCACAAAGTATATATATTCTTGATCAGGGCGACGAGAGAAGTTGATTTAGCCCTGTCCGTCTGTCTGTCCGTCCGTCCGTCCGTCCGTCCGTCCGTCCGTCCGTCCGTCCGTATGTATGAACGCGTCGATTTCCGAAGATATACGAGCTAGAGACTTGAACTTTTTTTTAAAATGACCGTATATACAGCGCGCATATCAAGTTTATCACTAAAAATCGATAACTCATCCCGTTATTTTTTTATCGATCAAAAACCTTATCGAAATGCAGTTATAAAATTATATCTCCTACATCTTTAGAGCTAGAGTATCCAAATTTTAAATGTAGATTGATATGTACGTTATAGAATTTCGATTTTTGCTCAATTTCACCCCCCACCCTTATATCCACCCCCTCACCCATAAGTTTTTAAAAGGCGTATTTCAAATACTAGAGACTTGAGATTTGGCAATTATACGCATAGTAATGATAAAACCACAATCTGAAAGTTTCATGGAGAACGTACGTCCAGAAAAAAAGTTATTAAACAATTAAGTTCCCATAGTAAGCCCACACTGCAGCCCATGCGTGCGCGCCTATGGGTGTCTATGTATGTGTGTTTGCGTGTGTATGTGTGTGTTTGTGTAAGCAGAGAGACGCTAAAAATGATTGAAATGGCTGTTGCTTGAAGGGTTCAGGGGATCTCGTAGTCGAGCAGTCTCGACTAGAGCTTTCTTACTTGTTTTTATTTGTGTGGGGCTCTGAAAATGTTTGTTATATGGCATTCAATTGGAATTTTCCCTTTTGGAAATACGACTACAATGGAAAAGGGCAGCAGTCGCAATGGTAAACAATATTTTCGCTTTTCACTGGCTTTGTAGCTCTGTGTTCAATATTTCATTCTTTTCTATGCGGTGGCGGCAGGGGCGGTTCCCATTGAAGCCTTCACCTGGGATTTTAACCTGACAGTTTTTTTTTTGCTCATTTTTCTGTTGCCAGTTTTTAATTTTCCGCCAGCGCCGTTAAGCTTGTCATTAACCCAGTTTGAACTGCGACCAAGCCATGCGCCATGCCGCAGCAGTCGAGCTGTACCAATATATATATATATATATATATATATATATATATACACAGATATGTATTGGCATTGTGCATTTTTTATGGACCGCACTGAGATTTAAATGAAATTAAAATCGCAGCTTGACTTGCGGGCACGCCTGAATATTTAACTTTATGCGAAATGGAAATGGTTTGAACTATCGTTTTTCATTATTGTATGGGGAGTCTTAATAAAAATTGGCATAGCTATAATCGATTGCCAATCCAATCGGGACGCATAAATAGAGTGCAGTCATATGAAACAAGCCTCGAGGCGCGAGCAGATGCTACGTATTAAGTAAAGTTTTCTAAGAGTTGTGCTTAGCTTTGCAATATTAACTTGATTTGTTCATATAGTTTGCTCTATATAGGTGTACGAATTGATCATTTGCTAGTGCGCTTGGCCTTGTTTTTGAGGAATTTTAAACAAGTCAAGGAATTCGCACAGTACGAAAATAAATTCCATAAATATGCTCGTGTCTGGTTTTGCGGCAAGTTCGTTTGTTCCTATGTCGGTGATATTTCTTAATATATATGTATGTATATAGGCTTTTTTTTTAAATTCAAGAATGCCACACAACGAGGCAGGAGTCAGGCAGCAGCACAGCGACAGAAAAAGGTCGCCGCAGACAAACTTGAGCGCTAGCTGAGCAGTAAAAAAGCTTCAAAAGGCAACAAGCTAAATGCCAATAAAACAAAACCAAAAACCAAAAAAACAAAAAATATTAATGCGGCATATTTTGCTTTTATAAAAAAAAAAAAAAAATAAGAAGAAGAAGCAGAAAAGAACTATACATTTTTGCTGCCGCCATAAAGCGTAGAAATAAAAGCACTTAAAGTTTGTCAGCAACGCGATCAAAATATGTTAAAATCGAACTGAAATTACTGCACTTAAGAATCTCTGAGTCTAGATGTATAGGTATGTATATGTATGTATGTATATATGTATATGTGGTTATCGAGAACAAGGCAGGCATGGGGAACCCAGAAATTTACGACTTGAGTGATAATGCGAGGCGCCGCAAGGTGCATGCAGAGTAGACACCCTCATCTGCATTATAATGACGACGATGATTATAAACAAATATATGTGTGTATGTATATGGCATCAAAGACTTGCTGTCAACTTCCGATTTATCTCAATTGTCGAAAATCAAAACGCCAGCGCATTTAGCAGCAATTTGGAACAGGCACAAACCTGAAAACTGATACAGACATTCACGAAAAGAAACCAAATAATATTCGTATATGTCTTCATTTCACGCCCCAATAAGAAAAAGGCAGCTAGTGAACCCTTTTATATATTTTTTTTCTCTCACTGATTTGCGTATTAATGTGTCTCTGCTGCGAGCTGTTAACTCTTTGAAATTGGAGTAGCTGCGCATAAAGTGACAATATGCCTAAACGAGGTTAGCTTTTGGAGTATGCCTTAACTGATTACTCTGTGCGATTGTGTGTGATGGTGTGGGGGAGTTTTGGATAAAAATTCCATAAAAAATATCGTATTGTATTTTAAGAGGATTTTGTAAGCTGAGTAGTAACTTATGTATTTATATAAATACATCTGGTCATTTCTATCGTTTAATCTCATTGGAGATTTTTACAAAAATTAGGAAATCTAATTATGTTCAGAAATTTCAAATGTTAATATTAAATTTTTATATTTTGAATATATATAAATGTACGATTTTAATATAATAATAAATGAAATTTTGTAATTCAATTTCAATTTAGTTCACACTTTGTTAAACTACAGATTTAAAGTTGTATTTCACTTTTGAATTCTTTGTTAAAACAAGATTTTAGACATTTCCAGTTATTGTTGCTCTGTAGTAATTATTTAATAGAATATAACCGTAAAGAATAAAGTTGAACTGTAATTATTAATTATATATAATTGAATATTTATATTTTATTTATCTAAAATCTTTAGTAGAGAAATTCTATTGAAGTTATTCTACTTTTTATATAATGATCATAATACAAATTTGGCTTAATATATTTAAGAACTACTTAGTTTCTGAATTTATTTGCAATTATTTATTATGTTTAAAATAAAATATTGAAATTCTTATCTATTTCAAATTTTTGAAGTTATTTTATTAGTGTTTTAATGATTAATGATTATTATTATTTTGCTTACATTACTTTTCAAAATATAGGCTAATATATATAAGAACTATTAAATTTCTGAATTTATTTGGAGTTATTAATTATTTTGAAAGCAATATATTTAAATTCTTACTAATTTCAATGTAATTATTACGTTATATATTATTACTATTATTTTGATTACTATTTAATTAAATAACTTGTTGAATTCTAAATTTATTTTCACATTTATCAAAATTTATTTTCTACCAGCAAGTTCTTTTCTATTAATTTTTGGTAAACACAATTGTATGAATATTGTATTTTGAAACGTTTATGCCAGCCTTCGCCGCATTTGGATTATTCGAGCAGCTGTTGCCGCGGAAGTAGACGCCCTGCAATAAAAATCTTTGCACGCCTCCCTCCCTGGCTTAAATCGTGGGCTCGTATCAAATTATTTTGCAAAAAAGGAAAACAAATGAGTAGAAAAAAGGTAAGAATCTGTCCAAACACTTCAAAATAATTTGACATCAGCTCAGTTTATTCCCACAAAATGTGAAAAGATTGCTGATATATATATGCCTTTGATATCTCGCTCAATAGATTGTCAAACTAATTTGTGCGCAGGTAGCCCAACTCGAACTCCAACTCCAACTCCAATCGAGAGGGATAAAGACGTTGCATATACAAAAAGTATCACATGACACAGTTCGACAAAAGGTTGACAAACTTCTTAAATTACCGAAACCCGGCGACCGGCGACCGGCAACCGTCTCGCAGTCAGTGACAGAGACATAGACGGAGTCTGGGCCATTTTCAATTTGTGGCTAGCGAAATTTATGAAGCGTATAATTTTCATATGCAACACCTGCTGCAGTTATTTCTCTGTCTGGCACTTGGGCGCTCTTTGGCTGTCTGAAGTGCTTATATAAATAAAAACTTTATAATTGCCGACTGACTGTGTGATGCTCTGTGCATTATTATGATGGTGCTGGGGTTGAGGGTTGGGAGTTGGCCCTTTGAGTTGCTTATAAATTAAGTCGAGCCATTGCTGCTACATTAAGGACACTTGATAGCTTAATTTATTGCCGGGCCAAAGATGCAGGACAACGGCTGCAGAAAAAGCCAATGCTGAGATAATTGCATGCAGAACAAGAACGACAACCGGTCCGCGTGGGTGCTGATGCTGTTGTAGGTCCTGCTGCTGGTTCTGCTGCCTGGCTGCTGCTGCTGGCTCTGTTTCAAACGAGAGTCCTGCTCGTCCTTTGCCTGGCTGCACTCGTATATGTCTACATGTATGTACATATATGCATATACATATATATACGCTCTTCTGCCACTAACTGACTGTGTGGGTGCTCAAGGATGTACGTGTGTGTGTGTGTGTGTGTGTGTGTGTGTGTGTGTGTGTGTTTGTGCTCGTTCGCGTTGCTGCATAAAACATTTTAAATTGAGCGTTAAAATTAAACGATGCATCGCAAAACTAACAAACGTGTCTAGTGCACAAAAGGGCAACAAAATGCACTCATTCGCCATTTTGTTGGTCGCACCGGATGGGTATGGGGTGGGCAGGGGCGAGTGCTCGGCACTTGTTTATAAGGTCGTTAATCGTATGTATATATACATATATAGTGCATATATCTATTATGCTATGTGCCACTACATAAACAGCGCACATAAAATTCTACACAATATAAATTTGAAAAGTCAACGACGCTTCATAGAGATTTCATTGTAGTTGTGCTAATTTTATAAATGCTCTATTTAATTTAATGATACCTGGCAAGGACAATGCAACAATGCTATGCTTTGAGGATAATAATGGTATATATGTAAATGATATAGTATTCTTTACAAATATTCTACTGGTTCGTATAATTGATCATATCTATAAGTTAAAGCTCTCTAAGTGAGCCTCATCAAAAATAAATAAATATGATAATAAATGTGAGTTTAGAGACTTGCATTGCCATAATTAATTTACTGAAATTTATTTGATTGAAAATATCAAATTTATTTTTGACATATTTTATGTATATATTAATTTTCTTAATTAATATAAATATTTTAAAGTGCCTTAATATTATATATTATTATTATTATATACATATATTATAAACATAAAACTAAAATGTATTTAATTCTTCTTCGCAGATATCGAGATTCGAAATGAATGTGAAGGCAAGTCATATACAAATTATTATTAAATTTAATGTTTACATAATATCATAATTTGCAAAGCATTGCTGTTTCGTCAGTCTTTGACATTCATTTTCATAAAAAAAACACAATTTATTTAGATAGTTACAGGATTGGTTTATGTAAAAGTGTTTCAATTATTAACAGAAACAGCAACAGAGACAAAATTACAATTGCATTTCTTGTATTGGCTATCTCTCTCTCTCTCTCTCTCTCTCTGTCTCTGTCTTCCCCCTAGTCAGCAATTTAATATTTAATTAAGCAAATTGATAGATGATATGCCATTGTGTAAACAGCAGGCTTTATTTGGGAGAACTAAAATGGAAAATATGAAACCGAATACGGGCTAATTAAAAATATAATTTAAGAAGTCAGCGAATTCCGTTTGATTGGATTGAAATGCTTGTTTGCTATTTCCAAAGTGAAACATGGAAAGTAATTTGTTTTTTTTAGGGAGTAAAGAAGTCTGTAGCAAAGGCATTTAGGTTTAGTCAGATGTTTCTTTTTTTCTTTAAGCTATTTCTAACGTAACTCTACAAAA
Source organism: Drosophila mulleri (assembly GCA_035047565.1). NCBI lineage: Eukaryota > Metazoa > Arthropoda > Insecta > Diptera > Drosophilidae > Drosophila > Drosophila mulleri. The sequence continues at coordinate 20,630,390 of JAWNPK010000060.1, read as the reverse complement.
ATTAATCTTTGATTTTATTAAATTATTTCTCTTATTTATTGTATTTTATTTTATTTTATTTAAGTATTTGTTTTTTTTTTTTTTTTGTATAATTTGACAACCTATAATTTAGATAACATATATAAATATATATTATTTTTTACATACATAAATATATATTAATATGCTTACATTTTATGTCTAGCATATCTTTTAGTCGTGATTTACCCACATTAATTTGTTGGCTCAATTTTCAGCAAGAGTTTCGTTATTTATTTATTTATTTATTTTGTTGCTTTTGTCTGCTCTTGCTCTGCAAATTGACAATTTAGCCTTTCACCTGTCTAAACGAATCTATCGCACATCAAAATAAATATTAAAAACTAACCAACAATGGCAAAACGAAGACTGAGGCAAGGCTAAACAAGGTTGTTGTTGTCGTTGTTGTTGCTGTTGTCAGTCAGACAGTCAACCAGTCAGCGAAGTAGCACAACGTCACTCAAATGCTCGGCTACGCGCAGGCTTCAAGCATCGACATCAGGTTTGGGCCTGGCTATGGGTTATGGGTTTTCGGTTTGAGGTTTTTGAGAGTATTTTGAAATTTGAGGCCACCGGCTCGGCACTCGGTCTACTCGAGAGTCAAGGCGAAGCCGCCGTGTGGCCATAGTTTTATTGACATTTCAGCGCGTTATCGCGTCGGCCAACAAAAGGAGTCAACTTGAAGAGCCCCAGTCAAAAAGAGCAGGCACTCGTCGAGTCTGGCAAGCGGGCAGTTGCTCGGCCGGACAGGCCCCTAATCAACTCAGCCAAACTCAACTGCCTGACTGAGTGACTGACTGACTGACTGGGTGCCTTGGTATGCAACAATCTGTGTACGTAGTTGGCCAACAAGCAATAACCAACAGCTAGATGACAGCTGCGCCGCAACTAGCGACTATCAAATGCTTTACGCTGCAGTAGAAGAACATTTCGTTATATATTGTCTTAGGATATAGAAGTCCATAATAAAATTTTCAAATATTGTTCTTGTTGCTTAGAAAAGAAAGGATTACTTAAAAATGGCCGCAGCAAATAATTCTTAAATTTAAATATTCCAAAAATTACAATGAAATATTTCGTTAAATACACTAAAATATATCAAGATATGTTTGCTTTATACTTTTAAAATATTATTAAAATATATGAAAAGGTTTTATTTTAATTTTTCTTTACCAAACACAAATTAAACATTTTTTAAACAAATTACTACTAAAATAAAATTCATATAAACTTCCAAGACAGAAATGAAGAAGATCTTTAATTGACGAGTTAGCTTGAAATAAAACATTTTTATATCTATATCAATAGAATAATTAAGAAATTTTTCTTAATTACTTATTTGCTTGTATATATATTAGATATATATTTTTATTGAATTTCCTGACAGATTGCTTTTCAAATTTTACAATAATCGTGGGAAACTTAGTTGAGCTGAGATATATGGTAGAACGTTTCACAATTTAAATGTAGTTAAATCTCAAAGTATATTGAGCTACTTTAAATGTATTTAAATCTGAAACTAGATTAAGCTACCACTTACGTAGCAAAATAATGTTAAATGAAAATAAAAAGAAAAAAAAAAATAAATAAATAAAAAAAAAATTTATTAAAAATAAATAAATAAAAAAAAAATATATAGTAAATAATAAACAAAAAAAGGAATAAATATAAAAATAACAAGTAAGAAAACTCTAGTCGAGAGTGCTCGACTACGAGATCCCCTGAACCCTTCAAGCAACAGCCATTTCAATCATTTTTAGCGTCTCCCTGCTTACACAAACACACACATACACACGCAAACACACATACATAGACACCCATAGGCGCGCACGCATGGGCTGCAGTGTGGGCTTACTATGGGAACTTAATTGTTTAATAACTTTTTTTCTGGACGTACGTTCTCCATGAAACTTTCAGATTGTGGTTTTATCATTACTATGCGTATAATTGCCAAAGCTCAAGTCTCTAGTATTTGAAATACGCCTTTTACAAACTTATGGGTGAGGGGGTGGATATAAGGGTGGGGGGTGAAATTGAACAAAAATCGAAATTCTATAACGTACATATCAATCTACATTTCAAATTTGGATACTCTAGCTCTAAAGATGTAGGAGATATAATTCTATAACTGCATTTCGATAAGGTTTTTGATCGATAAAAAAATAACGGGATGAGTTATCGATCTTTTGTGATAAACTTGATATGCGCGCTGTATATACGGTCATTTTAAAAAAAAGTTCAAGTCTCTAGCTCGTATATCTTCGGAAATCGACGCGTTCATACATACGGACGGACGGACGGACGGACGGACGGACGGACGGACGGACGGACGGACGGACGGACGGACGGACAGACAGACGGACAGGGCTAAATCAACTTCTCTCGTCGCCCTGATCAAGAATATATATACTTTGTGGGGTCTTCCACGCCTCCTTCTCCCTGTTACATACTTTTAACAAAACCATTATACCCTGATTTCCCATTTTCAATGGGTTCAGGGTATAAAAATACAAAATAAATAAATACAAATGAAGATATAAAGTACATCAAATTATGTTATCAAACCGTTGAGTAGTTAAACTCATAATTTACGGAATGCAAAATTTTACCATAGAAAAGATAAATAAATAATTTTCAAAAAATCAGAAGTAATATTACTTGAATAATCTACTTGAATTTCAACTTTTATAATCAATAAATATCGCACTTATATAAGCTCAACTCCTTAAAGAATCGAATAGACTCGCTTTTCTATTACCAAACGGACGAAATTGATAAACAACAGAAAATTTTTGGCGCGCTTTCTGACAGGCAGCAGCAACAAGAGGCAAGAGGCAAGGGGTAAGAGACAAGCGGCATCAACTGTTCAACTGTTCAACTGTGATGGCAGAGAGCGCAACTGCAATGCACATTATAATTTCCATTAGAAGTCAGCAAACGGCGGGCAGCAGCAACAAAAAGTGGGAGTGGCACAAATGGGGCTAGCAAGTAGGGTAAGAAGGGTGAGCGAGAGAGAGAGAGACTGAGAGAGGGAGGAGAGCGGGTTATAGTAGTGCTGTTCAGTTGGATATGGCAACAAGTCCAAGTCCAAGTGGCTGCTGGCCCCGTCGCAATGATGGCGTAAACAGAGAACTGTCATTATGACAGTTGATTCTTTGCGGCTGCTGCAGTTGCTGTTGCTGCTGCTGCTGCTGCTGCTGCTGCCCATTTAAAATGATGGCCAGCGAGTTCAGTTGAAGCTGGCAACTGGTAACTGGCAACTGGCTGGCAAAGATATATAATTTTATACTTTCGCATAATGTTTTGCATTAAAATTATAATAAGTTTCAACTTTTTGCATTTGCGATTGCGCCCAGCTTTTCCAGTCTTTGCAGTCTTTCAGATTTCAGTCATTCAGCCATTCAGCATTCAGGCATTCAGCGTTCAGTATGCAGCTTTCAGTTTTGCAGTTCCGTCTGTGGGTCAATATCATTGCGTTATCTCTGACTCTGTCTGTCTGTCTGTCTGTCTGTCTGTGTGGCTGGCTGAAAGTGGAGCAAGTCAGTCAGCCTGTCATTTATTTAATGTTTGAAATGCTTGAAATATATTCATTGCATTGCATTTTAAATAGATCTCCCTTGGCGCTCTCCCACTCCCACTCCCTTGCTTTTAATGGCACTTGCCATAGCTAAAAGGGTCGTTTCGCTGTAGATTGTGGGCGGAACTTCTTAATGATTTTCTGGGCACTGACGCTAAGTAGCGGACAACTAAGTAAAAGGGTTTATATTAGCTACTGCGCGAAGCGAGCGACCGCTTTCAACTTGCAAATGGTTTATTGAAGCGTTTAATCTTTGATATTGTGACAGTTATTTAAGGAGAGTTCTTCAGGAACTATAGTCTCTGAGACGGTGTACTCAGTGAAAGTTTACGTGAAAGTTGCTCAAAGCGATCTGCCTGGAATGATGCTGCCCTCTAGCTATTCACTTAGTTTATGTTCACTTATTTGCTATTAATTAGAACTAGTTATTCCTCAATCATTAAAATTGAGCATTAAAGATATGCTGTTTCGTTGAAAATGTACTTGAAAGGCAGAAGGAGACGAGTGTTTGTCTCTCCTTTCAAATGAATGCCGAAAGATCTGGGTTGGAACTATATTTCACGTATGTATTATACGTATTTATATATTCTCAATAATATGGATTCAGTTCACTTTCATTGTCATATTGCATACTGCTTTAGTTTAAAACGGGCTGTCAATAAAGCATGAACTAAAAAAATTTCCTTTTTTACGTAAGTCATCCCATTTCTTTAAAATTATGAATATATATCACGTATTCTCCTTCCATTGCCATTTTCATGCAGAGGTTTTGCTCTTGCTCCTTCTCTAAGCATCTTTACACTAATTAACACCAAATTTTCCAGCCCCTTGTGCTAAGTAGCTGTCAATATGCAACACAAGCAGTAGCAAGTTGATCAGGTATCGGCAGGGGGAGGGGACAACACGACCTGGGGGCAAGCTGCAAGTTGGCAAAGTTTATAATTCCATACAAATAGGTGTGCAACAAGCGGCAGGAGCTATACAAAATGCCCAAAACATCAATTTATTCTCATTAAATGATATGAAGGTGTTTGTCTGTCGTCTTGGCAGCGCACAGCGACAACAACATCAACAACAACAACAACAGCAACAATAACAAAATTGTTCCTAAGAAAACTTTCTATGGCGAATGCGAACAAAAGCATGCAATTTATAAACTCTTGCTGGGTATATAAGGCTGTGACTTGGTTGAGAAATGGTGGTTCCTTTGCTTAAGTGGGTGGGGGATCCAAGAAGCTATGGAAGTTGGTGGCACCCGCAAGCATCTGCTTTAGAATTAATGCAACAAATGGTCCACAAATCCCAACGCGGCTGAAGTTGTGAAAGTTGAGGTTAAGCAAGTGCAGCCAAAAGGTAATAAAGTTTAATTGAATTTTCATTATACGCAATTTTTTTTTTTGCCTTCTAGACAGTTGCTGCTGTCGTTGTCGCTGTTGTTGTTGTTGTTGGCCCTCTGCGACGCGCTAATGAAAAATGCATTTCAATATTCAATTACGTTACGGCAAACAAAACCAGCGAGTAGTGTTTGAAAACTTACTCAAGTACAGAACAGAAAAGAATAAAAATTATTTCCTAATATTACAAAAATAAATTAAGAAATTAAAGAAATTATTATTATTATCATTCGTTAATAATCATGAAATCTTATATCTCGACTGGCAACTAACGTTTGCGGAACTGCATACGAAATCATTTAATATATTCATCTATCTTAACTCTTTGAGCACATCTCGCTCGTATAGGATATTTTTTGAGGAGCTGCTGCCTGCTGACTGCGAGCCGAGCTGCACAAAGAGCAGCGCGCAATTTGTGTTGCTTTTGTAATGCAAATTCAAGTGGGAGTCAAGACGCGTTTGTTGAGTGCATGCCACGCCCACGAGCGGGCAACGACGCACATTGAGGGCGGCAGAAAGCTAGAGAGACATTTGGCACTTGCGGAACCCCAAGAACACACAACAACAACAACCGCGAGAAGAAGAAGAACAACAACAACTGTGAACAGGCATTGCATTGGCATTCATCAGCAGGCACAAAACACACGTTGCGATGCCGCATGTTGCATATAAATGTTGTCTCCCTGCCACATGTGCTGTTGCTGTTGCTGTTGCTGTTGCTGTTGCTGTTGCCGTTGCCATTGCTGCTGCACTGTAAGCAAATCAAAGCCAGCAGCTAGCTCTCATCAACAGCATCACTTGATAATAATGATGATCAGTTTGTTGACTATGATATGAGGCTGATGATGACGATGATGTTAATAAGTAAGAGCAGCAACCGTCAGGCTTCAACTTGAGGCAACTTATCTCTGTTCGTTCGCCTTTCCACCCGTTGCAGCATCTAATAAATCATTTTTTGTCGGCGGTTTGTTTGCGTTTCCATATAGAAATATTTCCCCTCCCCCAAAAATTGGTCTCATTAATGGCCTCGCGCTGTTTTTACCTAAACTATTTTAGTTTATTTTGATTGCGTGTTTATACACGTATATATTTATTGACGCTCCTCTGCTAAGCACTCATTAATCAATTTTTTTGTTTTTTTTTTGGTATTTTGAAAACGATATCTATCAAGTTTATAAGCAGTTCGATTTATGTTAAACATCATCAAAAGTCACACTAGCAAAACATTTGGCATGCGTCTGTGATTTACATACATTATACATTATTATTACCCCTGTTCTTCATCTTCAATATCTCAGCCTCTCGCTCACTCTCTCTCTCTCTCTCTCTATCTCTCTTACTGACGCTTCTTCTTTCATGAGACTCTAAATATTAGTGAGATTGATTGTGGCATTTTAAACGCCTCAAGTCCCAAGAGGCAGGCGCCTTAAAGAAAAAAAAAAAAAAAAGAAGCGAGTTTTCTTCAGAAGTTCTCGTATATCATACATGCAACATGTAAGTCAGGTTCACAGCGCTCTTCATGATAAGTTTAATAATGTTTTTTAAATTTATAAATGAGTTTTTTGATAAGAGTATTCTATGAGTATTCGCACTTAAAACTTTAAAAGAAGTTTGTGAAAAATTGTAAGTATTAAATTGTAACTATTTATTTTATTAATATGATATAATTGCAACTAGTAGCGTCTTTTTGAATCAAGTTTATATGTATGTAGAGAAATTATCAATTATATATATATATATATATATATATATATATATATATATATATATAACATTAGCTAAATTACATATTTTAATAAATTTTAAATTTTCATGCATCGACAATTATTCCATTACTTATCAATCTTTCTGTATATAATGATGTATTTATATACAGAGATTCTAGAATTATATTATTTTCTATAAATTAGCAAGCTAGACTTATTTAATAGAAATAGTTAAGAACATTGAATTCATATATTCATTTACTTTCCCAATTCCCAATATTTGAATTAAATTTTAATTTTAGTTGACTCAAGTTTTGACAATATCTTTTAACTAAAATATAATTAAAAAAAATCAAAATAATAAATAAAGTTTACACCGTATTTTGAAGATTTAATTACTTAAGCAATTTATCTTCATATAGTCGTGCACATTACCCTCAATCGTTTGTTTTGTTTCTGGGTTTTGGTTAGATTCGGATGTTTATGTGGCGTCTTGCAGTCTAAACGCTTCCTGCCAAACTGTAAAATCACCCAGTAAAGTCCCTTGTGTCATGACACTTACAAAACGACCGCAGCACATTAAAGTCAACGCCGCGCTGTAAAAGGTGTTTTCGGTCGGTCGGTCGGTCGGTGTGATATAAAGCCAAAAGCCGCAACACTATTTCCCCATTGACAATAAAAAATCTTTATTTAAAACATTTCACGGCAGGCAACAATAAAATACCAAAAACTCCAGTTGCTGTTGTTGTTGCTGTTCACTTTGGCCAAAACCGCAACATGTTTGAAGCATTTACACGTGCGGCAAAGCCAAACTCAAAAAAGAAACAAAAAATAGAAACGGAATAGAACAGACAGCGTTCAATGCGAGTGAAGGTGGGGCTCAGAGGCAGCAGCAGCAGCCGCAGCAGTGGCAGCAGCAGCAGGTCAGCAGACAGGAAACGTGTGAGCTGCAACGCCAAAGGCATTGGCAACGTTGTTGCTGCCGCTGCTGCGAAACCATTTCAGTTTGAAACTGTCTCAACTATAAAAGAAATCAATTACTTTCGCTACGTAGCAAATGGGATGAGCAGCGGCGAGGCGCGGAGTGCAGGACCTGAGCCAAGACGAAGGCCAGGCAAATGTGCTCACACTTCCGCCGGGGCGGAGTAAGACTGTAGAATAGCCCTGCAGAGTCACGTGCCACAAAGAACGCGCTACAAATTTGTTACAACTAATGCGTGGGTGCAATTCGAAATGCGGCTCCTTACATATGCAGCCAGAGCTGCTACACAAAAAAAAAAAAAAAAAAAAAAAAAAACGACTAGAAATTTAACGAGGGTAGCTAGAGAACATGTACTTATTAGCAAAAGTTATGGCAATTAAATTAAAGACTAGATCTGTAACATAAATAAAGAATTGGATAAAATATTAGGAGTAATTTTTAATTGATTTGAGTGTTGTTTTTTTTCACTTTTTTTTTATTAATTTAAAAAAAGTTCAGATTTATTAAAGTCATGTTTGCGATTTTCTACAAAACTTAAATGATACGATTTTTTTAATCAATATGTTTTATTTATTTATTTATTTATTTACGTATTTATATTATTTATATGTTTTTTATCTATTTATTTATTTATTCTTTTATTTATTTATTTATTTATAAATTTATAAATTTATTTATTAATTTATATATTTATTATTTTATTTAATTAGTTATTTATTTATTTATTTTTATTTTTTTTAGTTAGTATTATTATTTTTTTCAATATAAATGACAAGTAGAAAAATAAAATTATTTAACTCTTTAAATAACTGAAAAGACATTTATATACATATATGAACGTAACAGGATAAATAGACTTTTATTTGAGATGAATCTATATCTAAAAACTTATAAGCAAATATCATGATTTCGAGATATTTTGATCTAAAATTATGTATTTCTCTCAGCTAAATATTAATAGTAATAATTAAGGTCAAATTTATAAACCTTCAGTGTAGCTCAAATAGAACTGAATTTATTTCTTAAAACTTAACTAGTAATTGAGAATGATTGAAGCCGCCCTCGCATTGAACTTTGCACGAACTGGACCCGAGAGCAAGACATGTGAATAGTTTGTGTGCGGCTTCAATGGCACTTTGAATATTGTTACGCTCGATTTGAGTTCGTTGACTTGGCTCAGGGGCGTGCCGTGACAAGGCGAGGGGGCATGGCGTCCGAAAAGACAGAAAGAGATAGAGTGAGAAGACGCATAAGAGGACGGCAAAGGGACAGACAGTCAACGGTTGCTTTGAAGTTCTGCAATTGAGTTTATCAAAGTTATTTTTCGCCGAGCTGGGCTTGCAAGTAGCCAAATGTGATAAGATGCGTTAAGTAATTATAAATGTTAAGCAGCATTTTCGTATCGTGCATCTAAATGCAAATATTTGACGCGCATTGGCGCTGGGCTTCAATAAGTTTTGCCTTTGACTTCAGAGGGAATTGGCACTTGTTAATCTAATCGAAGCAAACGGAGCGATGCTGCCAATCGAACCTGCAACGCCACAGTGACTAGTGGCCGCTGCTGCCACATTAAAGAGGCGCAAAGGTGTTGCAGCAACAGCAGCAGCAGCAGCAGCCGCAGTCGCAGCCGCTAACCTGCCCCTAGGGACAGGTCCGGTCGTCAACGACGTCCATTATCAACGAGGCGCAACTAAAATATTTTAATTAACGCAATATTTGCACAAAATAACCAACATTACAAGTTCAAGGCGCTAGATAAGACTTACGTACAAAGCGCTGGTCGGCAGGAGAACGGCGACAATGTAAACGCATTAACCCAAGAAACATATTCGGCACACCAGTTGGTTGAGTAACACTGCGGTTAAATTTAGTTAAAGGAAAGAAGCTTTAGGTATGCTGAATTACAGTCTGATCATGATAGAATTATCAAAAAATGTAGTGAAAATATTGATCAGGTTTATATTTGTACAGTATTGTATAAAACATTGCAAATGAACCATAAGATCTATATTAAAATAAAAAATTCACTTTTCTACTCACATTAAAATGTTGTTTATTGGGTTAATATTCACTTTGCCATATGGGTTGTCTCTCTCTATGTGCGTGTGTGTGTATGTGTGACACTTGCAGAGCTACAACGGCGGCTGCTGCTGCTGCTGCTGCACTTGACTTGCCACAACACGCAATGGTCCGGCTAAGGAGGCTTGGCAGTTCAGATAGCCGCTGCCGCTGCTAGTGCAACTGCCACTGCCACTGCAACTGCCACGCAGGCGTACACCACTCAACGCCTTTTGTGTGTCTGTGTGTGTGTGTGTGTGTGTGTGTGTATGTGTATGCGTGAGCATCTAAGATAGACATGCAGATATCATTGTGGCAAGTACTCGCTGGACACTAGCAGAGTACATATACATGTGTATGTATGTATGTATATATACATATAAAATGTATACAGAATACTTATATAAGTACGCCGTCTTGGGTCGACTATCGCATTGCAATCAGCGCATGCGTTTACAGCGGACGATCTCGTCCCTTTCACAGTAGCCGTTGGTGCGGCCCCTTGATTGGGCCTGCAGAGAGAGAACCTGGTTATGGGTTCCCCCTATCCTCATCAGCGTTCGCTCGGAGGTTCGTGCGTTTGTTCGCTCGCTAGCTCGCTCGCACGCTTATCGCATTTTAGTAGTGCAGCGATTTATCAAAGTTAACATAGACTTTTAGCTTGCCAGCCGCGATAGTCGAAGCAGAACCCAGCAATAGAACGGGTCCACAAGTCAGTGGTCTGGGCGATGGGCAGCCGGACAGACAGCCACCGCAACCTTCTCAATGTCCAAGCCGGCCAAGTTGGCTGCCTCGAGGGCAGCGACCAAGTTGGCGCTTTTGGCGGCGTCTGGCAGAACTTCAACGCATTGCGTTATAAATCATTTTTATTTGTTTTGGTTTTTGAGCAACAGGCGCAAGCTGCGCATAGCCCAGTGTCCAGTGCTCAGTCCCCTGTGCCAAGGTCTCGCCTCGCCTCGCTCTCTCTGCCCCTCTCTGGATCTAATGTTTTGGCGAGATTCACTTGCGTGTGTTATCCAAGCACAAGATCTAAAGCAACAAATGCACATTAATGATGCATTTCAAGACGACCAAAATAGTTGGCTAATGCCAGCAGCAGAAGTCGGCCGTAAAGAATGTTTGATTCCTCTATTATATTATTTACCTTTCATATAACGTTTTACTTATATATATTTATGCATATTTGCCTTCAGATATTTTTACAAATATTATTATATGTATATGATAAATATACACATTAAATTATTTATTTATTTTAGAATCAACAAAATTATTCATTTCGTATGTTTTATCCCATCTAATATGAAATGCGCTTAGTTCACTTTTATTCATTATTATTTCATTTTGATATTATTTATATTTATTTATTAAATTATTGTTTAGCTATTACAAAAATTTTCTAATTTGCATTACTATGTTTTATTACCATTAGAAAAGCTTATGCTTAAATTTATTAAATTTAAAACCCAAAAGTAAATTGATTAAAAATAAAGTGTCCCATATAAATAAATAAAATAAATAACTTTTATTTTAATATATTTTATTTACATATGAGAATATAGTTTTTTTTTTATTAAATATTTTTGCTAGGGTTTCTAAGATTGAAATACTTTATTCAACATGCAAAAATAATACAAAATAAATGTTTGTATTAATATAACTAAATTGGATAATGATTCAAATCAATCATTTTAAGTAATCTTTGTTTTTTAAGTAAGCAATTATTTTGTATTTAATAATTGAATCTCAATTATTGCTAAATTCAAGCATATTCGTAGTTTATTGAAAAATTAAACAGTTCTAGTCCAAAATTCTTTTAAAAAATCAGTCTTATTACACTTACGTTCAACTTGAACTTGCTTCTAGCCACACACGTTGCCGACCTTGAGCCAGATGAAGTTTTAATGTTTTTGGTTTGTTTGCATTGCAAGTTGAAGTTCAACTTGAGTGTGAAATAAAAGTTTGCCCATGGCAGCAGTGAGAACGTAAACTGAAACGAATCTGAGCGCAAAGCATCGTAGTTCGTAGTACAACTTAATTACAGTGACTGCTAAAAGGCGACGCACACAGGCGAGGGCACACACACAGCGCACAGGTTGCCAACTGGGTGCCGAAAATATCACTTAATTAACATTTTTCGCCAGCGCCGAGTGCCGAATGCGGAGCGTGGGGCATCGAACGTCGAACGTCGAACGTCGTCCGTAATTAACGCGTCCACTTAATGCAAACGCCATTGAATAAACGAGTAATTGGACGACATGTTGGCCAAAAACGCAAAAAGGGAGCACAGAGCACACAGAGAGAAAGAGAGAGAGTGAGTGAGAGTCTGGACTGCAAGAACTCAGCCTGTGGGCCACTGGCTATGCAAATGATTTGCCACAGCCGGTTGCACGGTTTGGTCAGCACTGTGTGTAGTGCCTCCAGCCTGGCCACTTGTTGGGTGGCCGTGCGACAAAAATTAAAACCAAACAACGATTTCCAATCAAAGCAACACAGCTTGGTCTCCTCCGGCTACGCTACACCTCGAATCGTACTTCTGCGTGAAGGCAACGCAATTCGCGCGTCCGTAATTATGCGACAAATGCGTGAGGCAAGTCGCAAGACTTGTGTGCCCCGCCTCTCCGCACCACACCTCTGGCCCTAGCCAAGTTTATAACGTAATTTAATTAATTTATGCACTCGCATTATTCAATGAAGTGCGCCGCCTGCATGCGTAATTACTGCACCTGGACAGGATCAGTTATTCTTCTTTGCCCAGTTGGCGTCACGGCGACTGTCGCCTGGGCGCCCGCTTTGCATGCCTGATGAAGGCTAATGCCAAAAAAAAAAAAAAAGAAAAAAAGAGCAAACCACTGAAAAAAAAGAAGAGCGAGGAAAATAACGAATATCAATAGAGACTTTTATTTTTACAGGGAATATCCCTTATGTGCGAACGATTGTTTGCTCGTTCTGTGTCCTTCGCCCCATTAGCATAAGGCAATATTTATTATAATGGTATACAAATTACTTGAAAGCTTCTTCTAAAGTGTTTTCGAGCGCGTTGTATGGCTAATAAAAGTTAGGGCTACCATCAAAATGACCCCAACAGGAAGGAACAATATTTATATGTGTGTCACATATGTATGTATGTATTTAAAATAGTATTGAAAGCTAAATCAATTGAATCTCAAATACAAAATTATTGAATTAAATTGCTCATATAGAAATGTAGTACTTTTATTATCATTTTTAATTAATCATGAAATCCAGAGTGTGTTTCTTAATGTATGATATATGCATATATTTTACATATGTATATTAAAATATCTGAGTTAGGTATGTAGAAACACGAAAACATTTTTAAAATTGAAACAAGAACTCCTTATTCTCTATGGCGGATTATATACATTATCACGGATTTCAGGGAATAACTTCGGCCATGCCAATCATGCCAGTAAATGCATCCAGTGCCTTCTAACTCGTTTGATTTTTCCATTTTGCAGTTGAAATTTTGTCCGTTAAGATTGCTTTTAAATGGAAAATAAATCTATTTTTATTAAATTCATTACACTTCGAAATAATTTACCTATCTGCACAATTCCGATACCACCAGGAACCTTTCAGAACTTTAGCACAATTACCATCGTAATCATCATTATCTTTATCATATGTTGAGAATGGTTTTCCCTCGTGGTATCTCATAGAATCCCCTGCATTTCCAGTATATTTACCAAGAGAGATAACTTTGAAATTTGTTTCCTCGCTCCCAATTTTAAAGTTATCATATTTGGCGTGCCTCTTCTCGTTATTCTGATCATAAATGTGTATGAGGAGCTCATATCTCTGCTCATTTGTCATTTTATGTAGTCTTTGCAGTCCTATCCAATATTCCCCCTTAAAGTCTCCAAAGCCATGTTTATATTCTTCCCAAGTCCTATTGAAATCGACCTTTCCATCAATGCGACGTTGTATTACGGTCCACCCCGAATCACACGACACGGTAAACGGACTCAGTCCATTAACTTCTACTGTTGCTATTCCATAATAATCTTTTTTATCGCAACTTTTCGGAAGATATTTTTCGAAACTTTGGTTGCATTCGTTTAATTTGCCTTGAAGGTTGCCTAGCTCAACATCCTTACTTGCTATTTTATTACCTAAGTCAATCTTACATTTCTCAGATTTCTCAGTCAGTTCAACTATTTCTTGTTTATAATTTTTAACTTCTTCGCGAATTTTCTCTAATTCAAGTATTTTACTTTTGTTCTCGGCGTTTAGCAATTCGCATATTTTTCTTTTCACTATTTATTTTATTTAAATTATTTTCGAAATGAGTTAGATTGGTTTGCAAAATCGCAATCTCTGTCTCTTTAATATTCAAAATATCTTTTAATTTTTTATTTTCTTCTTTTAGTTCAAGTTCACTTTGAATAAGCATTGCTGTCTTATCATCACTTTTTTGTTGTAGAACAAGAATTGAATTTTCTAGTTCTGCGATTTTTTGATCTTTAAGCTCGATTTCTTTGTTGATTTTTGTAAAATATCCCATCATGGGCCTAACAATGCCTGATACATAAGTCCCACACTTGACATCCAGTTCGTCAAGCGATTCGCAAAACTAAAGACAGTCGAGTATAAATAATTATATTTTGCATTTCAAGAATAACATCATCTTCAGTTTAATAATCTTACCATCTTGTTTTCGTCTACGATTGTCGCTTCTATTGTCATTGACAAAATAGCTATCACAGCCACAAACACTTTTTGATTTCTTATCATTTTGCTTGTGCAAGCCACAAATTATTTATATTTACTTTGTTCTTCTTTATGAGAACGTAGATTCGCTTTAAGTTCTCGGAACAAAGTAAGACTTGTAGTGAGTGTCGCTCTCTTTAAATACGGTTTTCAAGCTGTGGGATGATCTGCTGTGAGGCTGTTATCAACTAATGTTGCCGTGTTTAATGCCTTAAACGCGAAGACTGGGAGATACCATTCGTGGCACGACTGACCTCATAGAATTAATCTGCGTACAAGCTCAATGCGAAAAAAGTACTTGCAGATATGTTATTGTTTAATGGATAACAGATTAGTTATAATCATCTCTAACAGTTTCTATGTTGCTATGAAATATGTGTTTATTTTCTTTTCTATACTTAAAGAGCTTTAATAAAAAAGAAATAAATAATTTTTGATATTAATTGAATTTTGGAACTACGGATTAAAATGTACGTCGTACATATTTTAGCCATGCAATTACTACATACTATTTAAAATTTCAATTTAATGTAACTAATGTGATCTTTAGCTTGAGCTTTAAGCTTTTATGATTTTCTTAAAATTTCACAGCTTGGCTAAATGCATTTAAATGCAATTATATTGCAAAACTTAAAACCTAACATATTAAATCGTTAATCCATTAAATCATTAATTTTCAACTGGGATATACAGCAATAAATTACGTTAAATCATACGAAAATCGGGCCATTCACGTTGCCTGCTCGAAGCGTATTTAAAGCTAGATCGAAACAATGGACGACATTTCAGTTATTGTAGCCTTTAGAGAGTTGAGTGGGGAGTCTGCGGAGGGGATTTGCTCTGACCCATGGGGCGTAAGACATGTGCGCGCAATTAGACACGCCTCAGCTTGTTGTGTGTATAAGTGTGTGGATGTTGTGCCTTGTGCTGTAAGCCTAAGTATCTGTAAAATACGCGCGCACACACACATAATCATAATCCGCCACAAGCCGTTTGTACAATTGAACGCACTGGCGACTGAACCCAAGTTGTAAAGTTGATTGAATAGCTTATGCTCGAGTGTGAGTGTGCGTATGTGTGTCTGTCTCTCTGTCTCTGTATGTATCTGGATTTGACAGCTGGATAGCTGGACAGTTGCTTGTTGGGCTTTTGCTTTTGTTTAGTTGAAGTATCTGCAGTTGCTGTTGTGCTGTTGTGGTTGTTGTTGCTGCTGCTGCTGTTGTTGTCGCGTGTGACATGACACAAAGTGGACAGTTTTGATTACTGTTGAAATTGAAAGGGAAATTGTTGAGACGCAGCCAGAGCCATGAAGTTGCCTTTGTCTGTGGGTCAAATCAAGCCACTGCAATGGCTAACGACTCGATTACGCGCCTCTGTGCCCAGCCAGTTAGCTGTGACCCAAATTGGTTTTGGACTTAAAGGCGTGTGCACAGACAGGCTCGCTGACTGTGTGCAAGAGTCTCTAAGCCTAAGCTACAGCTGTCACAAATTGCTGCGACTGCAGGTTGACCAAAGCCATTTACAAGATTCGTAGACGCAATAGGGCTGCACAGGCTTCAAGTATGTGTTTAAGTGGGAAGTTAGGTGATGTTAGGGACGTTATAAAGTCCCTTAAACTGACTGAAGACAGCTAAAAAAAAAGAGGGCTTTATTAAGACAAACTAACATCAATGATTGTAAAACTAAAATTACAAATTCAAGAGCCAAACATATTCATTAAGTTCAAATCAGTTTTGACTCTAGTCGTATCCTTAAAGTCCACGTTCTTCTTCCTCTTATAAAATGTTATATTCTTTATCAAAATGTTGCAGTTTCAACAATGAGAATACCATCGTAGTTCATTTTAAGCACGCTTGCCTAACAACTTTTATTTTGTCTTATTTAATATTTATCAGAATATTGCATTGCTTAAAAAAATACACAGCTCGGATAGCTGCATAAGAATCTTTCACCCACAGCTCGTACGGCATAAAATGTGCAGTTTGTGAAATTTAAGCCTCGATCAAGCGTATTTTATTATGCCATGGCTAAACTTATTGAAATATGCATAAAATCTAATAGAAAAAGCTAAAGAAGCAAGCTGCCTGTTGCAGAGACTTTCCGACCTATGCACATACTAAATAGTAGAGCAAAACTAACTGTAAAATATTATGAAGCTTCAACAATTGGCATAACTATTATTTCCCATTGAAAGAGAAATAGAGAAACTGAGCGAGGCAGTGGGAGACAGGGTGTGAGAGAGAGAGAGAGTGTTTTGTCTCACATTAGCAAAGGAGCTCAAGCTATGAATTATTGAAGGCATGTTGCAACAATTGCATGCCACTCAGTCGAGTGGAGGCAGACGACGAGTCAGTTGCAGATTGCATTGGCCTGGAATATGCCAAATAAGCCGTGGCGCATTATCAGAAACTATGTCATAACCTCAATGCATCAATTACATTTGCAAAGCCAAGAAATTATATGCACACACACACATACACTGGCAAATCGCTCACAACATAATAAATGAGCATCTATAGGAATTTAGCGCATAATCAGACAAACGGATGCGGCTAGAGTTGAATGAGAGCGGGAGAGAGAGCGGGGTTCTGCATTGGTGGCTGGGTTTGGTGCATTGCAAGATAAGCGACTAAAACAAATGTCATACTCGCTACAATGGTGCTTGCAGCAACACAGCAACAGCAACAACAACAGCACAACACGGTAGCAACATGTGTAGCAGCAACAACAACAGCAACTGCAACTGTTGCTACCGCATTGCCTTGTCCGACAAATATGATACGAGCTCTAGCCCAGCTGCTTGGCGTCCTGCTTGTGCCTCATAATTGATATTTTTGTTTCGTGCTTATGGCAGAGGGAGGGAGTGGGTGGGCAGGAGCCAGTGCAATGCAACGGCAGCAGCAGCAGCAAAGGCAACATGTTGCCAGTTCCCCAACTCTGCACAGATAACAACTAGCAACTCGTGTGCGCCTGCCTTGGACTCCAGCGGGCTCCGTCTGCCGCTGCAGCCCACATGCGACTCTCAATGAATTCCTTTTGCGTGGTTGTGTGATTTGAATTTATAACTTGGCCAGAACACAAGTTTTGAATTTGAGTTGGACTGTTCCAGCTACTCCTCCTTCTCCTCTTCTTCCAGTTGCTGGAGTATCTATGGGGTTTATTATTGCATTATCATTGATTTAAAACCAATTCATCAACTCGAACGACTTGACGATGACTCTGTTCCGACTTTCAACTTGCGAGTTTCGACTAGCGACTGGCTTGGGTGGGTTTGCTGCACTAATTGATTTTTTCGTTATGAATAATGATCCCGGATCGCACATCATCCAAATGGATGGACTGCTCGACTGGTGGCGGCGTCTGTTACAGTAATATTCATAAATCAGGATCTGGCCATAAAAAAAAGAGCAACAAGCTACGTTGATGCAGTGGGCGCTAGTACAATTGAGGCTCGGTAAATTTAAGGCAACATTCGATAGTTGATTTGAATACGAAATGAATGCGGAAACAAAAGTGGGCTCAACTTAGATAAAGCTAATTGAAATAAATGAAGCGCATTCTAGAGCCAAGAATAGAAAGAGATTAATTGAAAGTGAGCTATCCATATGAAAATGTCAGCTGGGAGTTAAGTTAAATGGTATTTAAAAATATCAATTAAATTTGTTGTACGTAAAAAAAAATATATATATATATATATTAATATATATATATTCAATTTATATTAACAATTATAAAAAATTTATAAAATATATACAAGAATAAAAAAAATAAAAATAATACATATGTAACAAAATAAATTAGTTAACTTAACTAAAACTTGTATAAAACAATTCCTTGATTATAAAAAATTAAATTCAAAAGTAGAAAATTAAAGAATTATATAAGACTTTTCAATTTGCTTGTAGAAGATTTATTGATTATAATGCTACTAAAAATAGTTTAAAAAATAATATTATTATATATAAGTAATTTAATTAAATCAGCTTCATATAAAATTTACGGATATTACAAAAAAAATGACACAAAATTAATATAAATTGAAAGAAAAGTGTCCACTTTATTCTAAAAGAAGAAATCTTGGATAATCAAATAAAAATTAACGAAAAGTTTACGTTAAATTATTTCGAATGCACTTTAAGATTTCTTACAATTGATTTTCCATTTAAAAATTCAACAATCGGAAGCGATGCGAATTCTAATGCGAATTTCAGAAAGTGTCCCATAAAATCTTTACTCAGCTTGTTTGTGACACGTTCTAAATGCCTTTTGATAATTGGAAAACCATAATTTTGCACTTAAGCAACTTTTATTTATAACCGTAAAAGTTGAGCTTTACCGTTCAACTTCTCAATAGTTTTCCGCTTATCCAAACCGACTCACAAGTCGCCCGAAAGTATGAGAGAGAAAAATATGTGAAGTTGTATATAATTGCATATGCATATTTGCGAATATGATTGTAAATATATTTTTTATGGCATTCTCTATAGATGAAATGGACGTTTTATGTACTGAATCTCAGGGTTCAATTTGGTAGATTACAGCTCGAGGCAAGCTTTTTTGTGGCGTCATAAAAATCAAAACAGACAAATCTTTATCAGCCGAACGCATCGTAGTAGTCGGTAGTAGGAGAAGTCAAATAATAAAAAAAGAAAGAAAAAAATCAACTATAACTAATGAAATCGGGCAACACTGACTGCAGCATACTCTTTCATGAACCGAAAAATGTTTAATGCATTCAATCGCAATTTAAGAGGAAACTTTTAACATATCCTAGCTTTTTATATTTTAACTAGAAAACTATGGCATATAAAGGATTTGATAAGCTCCCAAAAGCGTAGGTATATATATATATATATATATATATATGTATATATATATTTTTTTGCAATTATTAAAGAAACTTTTTGACTTTGGTTCCAAAGATTTTGACGATGCAAACAACAAGTTCGCCTTATGAGAACAATGTAATGTGCTCAACTCTGCTACACAACACTGATATACTCTTTTCATTTCTTAAACACCTATAAACAAATTTGAAGAGGAAAATATTATAAAAAAGATGCTCCATGCAAGAGATTTGGTAGCTGGAAATATTTGTATTATGAACCTCAACTCTCGCAGGTAAAGCAGCGAAAAGATAGAGGGATGCCTTGGCAGGGCACAGAGCACAGAGCGCAGAGCGCAGCGCACAGACAGAGGGACAGGGTCAGCTACTGTTATCTAGTTTTCTTTGATTCGAGCGTTTGGAGAATTTTTTAATATGCATAAATAGCTCGTAAATATGCAACATTCGCCTGGGCTGCTGCTACGGCTGCTTGTAATATATGAATAGCTACGAATTGCTTTTCATAAGACATATAGAGGAGAGAGAGTGAGAGAGAGTAAGTAAGTAAGAAAGGGATGCAGAGAGAGAGAGAGAGAGCACACAAATTTTCATTCAAATTCCGACAATTTTTCAATTTATTTAATTCGTTTGGTTGTCAAGGGCGATGCGACCCAACAGATAAGACATCATCCGATCGCTGCCTATCAGTTTCATAATATATTCTAATTTTTTAATGGCTTGAATGTCTGGATTGCCCACGACTTAACGGTTGGCTTATCTTCCACATGCTATGCTCTCTCTCTCTCGTCAGTCTGCCTGGCTTTAATTAGTGCTGCATTAGATTTTTATGGCAATTGATTTATACGGCAAATCGGAGCGCGCAAATCAGCTTCCGGTTTCCATAAGTCATAAAGCATAACCATTCAATTTGTTGGGGTTACTTGCCAAAAATGCCTGCCAACCGTACAGTGGCGCAAATTTCGAGATTAATAACAATTATAATAACCTAATATAATATCAACATAACATACATTAATATTAATATGAAAACTAATTAAAATCATAAAGCTTGAAATAAATAAATAATAAAAAATCTATTGCTCTTATTTATTATTAGAAACATCAATAACAAAATACCGATTTTTACAAAAATACTTCTCGCAAATGTTTGCAATAGTGTAACATCATTTTTGAGCCACTGTGCGTTTGCGATTCCCTTGGGGTTTATCGTTTACCACAGATCAGAGAGAAATGCCGTTGCTGTTCGCTGTTCGCTGTTTGCTGGCTTTGCACTTTCTTTTCGGGGTCTGCATTTCAAGAACATCATGTAAATCGCTCAGATATCGAACTTGTTAACAAGTACTTAAGGGCTCTTTATAATTATGGGCTCGGCATATACATATGTGTGCATATATACTATATGTGAATGTGTGCATATGCCCAAAAGGTGTATGCCATAATGAGATAGTGATTTCTTTTACTTTTTTTTTTTTTTGTTTTATTTTGTTCGCGGGGAAAACAACAAAAAAAGCCGCAGCGTTCGCTACCAACAAATGATGTATGTGTGGCATGCTAAGAATTTCGCGGCATAATTTTATAAGCTAAACCCCCTCTCTCCATCACTCATTTGCCCTGCCCCTGCTCCCAACCCCAGCCCCAGCCCCCCCTGCCCTTTGTTACTGAGTTGTTCTCGATCTTGTTTTGTGCCTTATGGCTCGGTAATTTACGAGCGTGGGGCGCGCGCGTTGCAGTGCATATCGGTAGCTGTCATCATTATGTTTTTTATACCTCTTCTCAATGTTGTTTTGAGGTCAAAACTGGCGTCAGTCCGACTTAAACGGTGCAGCGTGAATTGGCTCGAAAAAAAGAGATATAATGGGCATGCATTTGATATTGAGAGAGATACATATACATATGTATGTGTGTAAGCGTGTTTATAGAATGGCCGCATATGCTTTTGCTTATGGAGCTGGCCAATTTTTGCTGTTACCCTAGACTTTGCCAGCAGCTTAAATTTCAGTGCTTGTTTAAACTGTCCCCCTTTGAAGATAAATCTGCGTAGATTTGTGCTTAGATTTTGTGCATTAGACGCCTATTTTGCTTTTGCTGACTTTGCTAGCCTTAGCTTTCTGTGCTAAAGGTCAACATTTTCGCACACACACACACACACACACACACACACAAACTCATAGCATATGCTACGCATTTAGAAAGCAGCAGCAACTAAAACAACAACAACAAAACTCATACCAGATACATCGCATGCCAGCGCCCAAGTCTCCAGTTCCAGCTTCATCTTCGGTCGCTGCTCTCAGGCTTTAGGTCTCAGCTCTGGACGATGACAATATTGGTGGCATTGTCGTTGTTGTTGTTGTTAATATTGTTGTTGCCAGCACCAAGCCCACATTTTCATAATTCGCTTGGCCACAAAAAAAACAAAAAAAAAAGCCAAAGCTGCAAAAGTACAAACAACTAGGCAATAGTAGTTCTATTATACACTAACAATCGCTGAGAATTAGTAAGTAATTAATTCATTTTAAATTAATACGAGTTTTAAAATTAATAATAAATCATCTTTTTCTGTTAATTACTAATTCTAGTTCATTTGCTGTCGAGATTTCATTAGCATATTCTCTAAAATTTCCCACTAGCAATTGAAAATAACATCAAGAATATTTTTTTAATTATAACTATATAATTATACATATTTAAATCTAAATCGTATTTTGAAGTATGGCCAAATGTTTTGATTGATATTTGTATTTGTATTTTGTTTTTTAGTATTTTATTTTGTGTTTCAGTTTATGTCTCTTCTGAATTATTTACTTAAGCTGATAGTTTTTTATTATTCTTTTATATTTAAAGATCTTTCCTTTTTTAAATTCCAATTTTAAATATTAATTATTAATTATTGCATCGTGTTGTTTTTTTATTTTATTTTATTTTTTTTTTATTTTTAAGTCTGACTAAGTTTATTTATATTTTAATATATATATATTTTTTTATAAATTTCAATTTTTGTTAATTATTTATTTATGTTTATTAAAGCTTATTTTGAAGCAAGTCAATTTTTTTATATTTGTATTTAAATTTTTGATTCTTCTGAATTAATATGTAATTAAGTAGTTTAGTTTAGTTCTATTGGCATTCATTAAATTTTTTTTTTTTTTTATTTCTCATTAATATCATTCTAAATGATATCTCTGTAAGCTTTAACGTTACGAACTGTCTGGCCTAGTGAATGTACTTCGGAGTCAAAGTAGTTGAGAGGAACCCCAAAAGCAGCGTCCGATGGCAGCCAAACTCATCGAACAACGCCAGCAACAACAGACCTTGCAACGGACGCTGCAACGTCGAACGTGCAACGTCGTCGTCGTCGTTGCCGTCGTCTGCCTCTCAATTAATGACGATCATTGTCAAGGCTTTGGCGCAGCTAAATAGAGGCTGGCTCGCAATCTGGCTCCAATGTCGCTAGAAGAGATGTTTGTTGGTGCGTAGGAGTCGCCCGCACTCGACTCGGGTCGGCTCGAGCCGGGCCTCTTCTTCTTCTACTGCTTGCTTCATGCTTCTCTTCGTGGCAGTGCCGTTAGTGTGTGTGGCGCATATTTAGGCATGTTGCAACATGCCATTTACAAGTGCGCGCCACAGCGTTGCAATATCAAGCATTGGGACTCTACTACGGAGTGGGTCTTTGGTATTGGTTGTCGTTGTCGTTGATGTTGTTGCTGTTGCTGGCATTGCCATTGCCATTGCCGGCGGCGTGGCCGATTATGTTGTCGGCTTTGGAGGGTGCGTCAATTTATGAGTTCATTGTGCGTTCTCCTACTACTTATATTCCGCCTCGTTCTGCACAGTCTTCACACTGCAGCTTCGCTCTCTCACAGGAAATGTAGCCAATGTTTTAGATGCTTTAATAGCTAATTATTAAGTTTTTGAATTCGGGCTTTGGAAGACAGAGGAAAAGAAGTGAAGAAAGGAAGAGATAAAAGGCGAGAGCAGAAGATTGTAGTGGCAAAGAGAGAATTAAGAGAATTAAGAATTAAGAGAGATTAAAGGATCTAATGAGATGAGATAGGAATAGATAAGAAGCGATGAGAGTGATGAGAAAAAATTGCTGATAAGAAAAAATGTGAGAAGAAGGGCAGTTTCTAGGAGAAAATGGAGCTGAAATGTGGCGCTAAGACAAGAGATGGGAGAGAAATTTATATTGGCAAGGTTAAGAGAAAAAATCAGAAGGTAAGATCAATACTTGAGAAGAAGGAAAAACAGATGTAGAAGAAGAGAAGCGCAGAAAAGTAGGAAGAGAAGATATATAATCAGTAGAAGGAAATAAGCAAATAGATGAACGAAAATAGAATATAATATAATAGAAAAAAGAGCTAATCGAAGCTATTTAATTAATGGGAAAATTGTGAAGGAATATAGCAATAGTATGTTGTATTATAATATAGTATAGTTTTCCAATAATATATATTGTATTTAGCTATTGTATATGTATATGTAAACTAGAGCCTTAGACACATTTGAAGTCCATTGTTTTAATCAACAATTTTGGGAGTTTAAACTTCTTTTAATTGAAATGAATATATCACATTTCTCAGCAGCGCAGAACTCTGTTGGCCTTTCGTGCAACCCCAAAAACTTTACTTGTTGCATCGTCTTAGCTCTCGACTTATGTCTAGGTGCAAGCTGTAAATTTTCAAGCTTCACAACCCCACCAAACAAAACGAACTGAGGCAAAACTTTTCAACACAAGCCACAAAAAGAAAATAAGAAAAGATACCAAAGAAAATCCCAACCAAAAATTGTACAAGTTCATTTGGCAACTGAGCTGAGCTAAGCCGCAGTTTGAACTCTCTATTTGGAGTTTTGCTGGACTTTTGCAGCTCTTAACTCTGGCTGGAGGCAGAGGCCGAGGCAGCTTCATCCATCATCATTTGTATGTTGCGGAAGGGGGTGTAGGGGGTGGGGGTTGGGTCGTTGAGTCTATTAAACATTTGATTATTTTATAACAAAAAGCGAGCAGCAGAGCAACTCGTTCTTTGTTCTTTGTTTTAGCTGCTTTTTCTGCTGCTAAACTTGTTCTATTTGAGTGCGTGTGTTAGCCACAGGGCTGCTGCAGCAGCTGCAACAAGGTGGTTGGGTGGTTGGGTGGTTGTCTAGCTTGCTGGCTGCTTGTTTGCTAGACTGCGGCAGTAACTATGTATTTAGCCTGATGTTTAACTTACGACTTTTGCGGTTCGCGAAATGCGTTCCGTGGCGTTATGATTTTAGCGAAATTTCCAAGTTTATTAGGGCCATGCGGCCCCTATGCCGCAGCTCTCCATTGTGGCATCAGCGTAAATACGTGGAGCCAACCAACTAAGCACACACGCCTTGCACCCTTGCTGCAGAGGGCAAATGCCACATTGATGTTGCAGGCGTTGAGAACTTGACAAAACATTTCAACAACGTTGTAACGACGCCAGCGCCCGCATGCCAATGCAGTTGCATGTTGCCGTTGCAAGAAGTTTTTAGGCGCAGACAACGCCTCGAACTAAACAACAACAGCAACAGCAAGCGGAGGCTGCAGCAGCAAAAGCAACAACAATAACGCGATGCCGCCATGAGGCGAAGACTGTGCAACGATTAATGATGCAAATATTTTTTGAAAGCGCGAAAAATTGTGCATAAATTTACCATGACCATGGACAACAGCAACGACAACAACAACAACATCAAGAACAACAACACTCTGCTTGTTTACGAGCTACACTTTGTTGTTATACACTTTGCCTCTGAGCACCTCTAGACATTGTCATTTAGTTTGTCAGCCATAAAGCACTTTGTGGATCTTTATAGAAACTAGATGAAAAGCCGTTGTTGGCCTTTTGACTAGGCGCATATTGAAAGGAAAACTTGCTTTGATACCTGATAGATTTTGTCAATAGTTTTATTGAGTTAAATTTAATTTAAGCAATTTATTTTGTTAATTATAAATAGTTTTAGAAAATATTTATGAACGTGAATATGTTTTTTCTATATTTTGTTCTTGATTTATTATTATAATATAATATTATAAATATTTATTTTGTCTATATTTTTATTGAGTTAAATTCAATTTAAGCAATTTATTTTGTTAATTATTAATAATTTAGGAAAATATTTATAAATGTGAATATATGTTTTTTTTTTCTATTTTCATTTTGTTTTATTATTTATAAAAATAATATTATAAATATTTATTTATTAATATAATTTTTTTTATGTTTTTCTATTTATCAGAATATTATAATTATTTATTTATTCATATACAAATTTGTATTAATTTGTTTTATTATTTATCAGAATAATATTATATATATTTACTGATATTAAACATTTTTATATTACATAAAATTTATTTATCAATTTAATACATAGCATTCTTCTTTTTGTTTATATATGATAATTGTTTAATCAGTTATGATTATTATTATTGATATTATTATTATTATTATTAATATGATTAGTATTATTATTATACGGTTTTTACATATTGATTATAGATTGAATTTTTTAATGGATACCATTGAAAATAAAACAATTTCTGTATCGGTTTAATAATAAAGTTTTCTTTATGAATTTAAAATTTAAACTATACAACAGAAAATAGAAAAATTTGCAGAATTTTGAGAGAACGATTTTAAATGTAAAATATATATTCGTTGATTTTCCACAACAGTCATCATCATTCGAGCAAAGAACTAAAATAATTAATTTAATAAAATGAATACCCGTAACGTAATCGTGTCCACATCCATGCCAAATAAAAATAGTATTTTATAATAATATAAACATTAAAATACGATTTATTAATAATTTACTTATAGGTATTCAGGGTATTCGAATGTTCGTTTCTGGTGGTGTAAATGACATTTGGTTGTTTGTTGTGGTTGTTCTTGAGTTGTTTCCTTGCCCATATGCCGGTGCGATGACACTTAACAAATGATCGCATAAGTGCACACAAAACGCACATTGCAGTTCACTCGCCAGAGTGGTGGATGGGAGAAGTTTAACTGGGGGCCATTGATTGGGTTGTTCCTTGGTCGGCCTTTTGTGTGGGCAAATTCTTGAGTGGTATCGCTGCTCGGCCGGCATATTTTGTATCACAACAAATCGTGAGGGTATGCTTAAGTACCGGAGTGCATGTGAAATGTTTACAAAATAAATGCGGCACTTGAATTAGGCAACATTTGTTCACGTTGTTGTTGTTGTTGTTGTTGTGGTTGAGGCAGGTTGGCTTTCAATCTGTATGGCATAAACCTTATTAAACTCAATCTGTTTAATCAAATTAGTGGAAATCAGCACTAGAGAGTGCAGCATAACAGCAGCAGCAGCTCCTCTCCCTCTCCCTCTCCCTCTCCCTCTTCCTCTCTCACACACTCTCTTTGTAGGAAAGGTGGAGGAGTGGAACCTCACGAGCCGTGAGTGAGTGTCAGTGCGTTGGCGTGTTGTGCCCGATCCTCGGAAAAGGCGCTGGCTTGGCTTGGCTTGGTTTAGCTTGGCCTGGCAATGGCATTTGGTGCCGCTACACCCACTTTTTGGCCAGAAAGGAAACCTTTTGTCAGAGTCAGAGTCAGAGTCAAAGTCGAACTTCCAAGTCACAGTCGAAGCTGGAGCTGCCGTGGCATTGCCTATGTGGCACATTAGGCCTGACTTTAAAGTCTTTCAGCTGGCATTTGAACTTATTGCCACAGTTGGGAACGCTGTCATAAAAGCGGTCGGGGGAAAACTCTGTAGGCTGGCACCAAACAACAACAAAAACAACAATCCACAGTTTGGCATATGGGTAACGCTTTGTTGTAAGTAACAGAGGCTTAACTCTAAGGGAAACTTTATATACTTGAAAGTTAATGTAAAGTTCTAAGACAAATGAAAAAAAAAAACTTTAATAGTATTTATTTGTCTAAAATATGAAATGAAAAGTTATATTTTATATATTATATATGTATATTTATTTAAAGCAAATCAGCGTCAGAGCTGGCAGAACCCCTTTCATTTACTAAATACTCCTTCCCTGACTTCTTATATGTTTATGGCTTGGAACAAAAGCCACAAAAACAAAAAAGCAAATCGCACTCAATGCCTTGTGCCCTTTGGCACTATTTTGCTTTAGCCGAATTGCCACGTCGTTGGCTGTTGTTGTTGATGCCTTTTGGTGGAGCCAGTGTTTCGTCTGTCCCCCCTCCAGCCTGACTGCAGACAGTTTAGTGGCTGGGAGTGGGAGTGAAACCCGAGCTTGGCTGTTGAAAATCCTTTAGAGCGTCACTAATTAAAATATCAACATTTTAAGAGGCATAGTGAATGTGTTAAATTGACTTTTCTCCTGGGGTGGTTTTGACAATATCTTGAGCCGCAATATCAATGCATTTTCGTGAATGGATCATTGTTGCTTGGCCCGTTTGGCTGGAGGGTCAGCGTTGGCATTTGAAGAGGTCTTAGTTGCTATTGCTGTTGCGGCTGCAGTTGCTGTTGCTGTTGCAGTTGCTGTTGCAGTTGTTGTTGCAGTTGCAGCTCGTGAGAAGCGCTATGTTCAAGCAACAACTAATTAAGTTGCAATTAAATGTTTTTAATAGCCAACTCTGACTCAATTTTGCCGACTTCGACTTCCCTGCACCACCGCACCGTTGAGTGAGCCCCCTCTTTAAGAGCAGGTATAAAACTACAAAATGCGTGGCGTCCAAATGAGGAGCGCGCCTCATTAAAGCGCGCACGGTCTGTGGAGCTATTACCAAAAGACGTGCAAAGGCTCACAACGCAAAACGCAATTGCAACAACAACAAACGCAGAAGCAGCAAAAAAAGCCTAAAAAAAATAAATGAAAAAAAAACAGCACATTTTTTAAAAAATGCTTAAACATGGCAGACGAATACAATTTGCATTAGCGAAGCTTTCAATGCTCTTACGAATTAAAATATAAATATAAAAAAATATGAAATATAAATATTTGATGTAAAGTTCCATTACATTAAGCTATATTTTATTATACGAAAGCAAAATCAAGTAAAATTAAATTTATATTAAGCAATTTACTCTTGCTTAATATTAAAAAAAATAAATAAAACATAAAGAAATAAATAATAAAATAAAAATAAAATAAATAAATAAAAAATAAATAAAATATGATTCAAAGAGCAGAATTAAATTTATATTAAGCAAGAGCAAAATTAAATTTATATTAAGCAAGAAGAAATATATATAATATATATAAATTTATATAATATATATAAATTTAATTTTGTTCTTTGCAACAAATTTTATTTATATTTTTTATTTTTATTTATTTATTTATTATTATTTTATTATCATTATTATTACAAATATATATATATATATATATATATATATATATATATATATATATATATATATTTTTTTATTTTTTTTTTAATATCGAATATTATTATAAAGCTATGCCATATGAAATATACGTATTTTTAATAGTACCAAATAATAAATATTAAAAAATTAAGCCAGCTAAATTCTATATACAGAATAATATATACATATTCCGTTTCCCTTTTGGCAACTTAATAATGTATTTTTTCTTGCCTTGCGAGCTTCTTGCTAAAGCTAATACGCTTTTGCGTTCAGTGCATTCACTGTGCAGCGTCCTTCTGGACTGCGTTGTCGGCACAGGGCTGCGCGCATGCGCACAACACATGCCGTGGGCAGTTTGTTGTTGTTGTTGCTGGTTGCTGTTGCTGGTTGCTGGCTTTGCCACTGCTGCAATAAACGTCAAAATGCGGCCCATTGCTGTCCATTTCATCAACGTGTGAAATAAATCACTCAAAGTGCTGCAGATCCATTAAGGGCACCAGCAATGAGCAGAGCAGAGCCCGTCGTCGCAGTCGCTGTTGACGCGCACCCGTCGCGTCGCGTCTGGTCGCATCGCATCGGTTCGGTTTTGTGGTAAATACATTTTTAGCATTTTGTCTGCTGATACCTTTGGGTGTTGTACAAGACGACGGCAACGGCTGCAACAATAAAGACGCAAGCACACAGGCTGCATGCCACTGACCACGCTCAGCTTTTTCTTGTTGTTGTTTTCTCTTGTTTTTTTTTTCCTCCTTCATTTTCATTTTCCTTTTTACTGGAACTACTGCTGCTGCTGCTGCTGCTGCTGCTGTTGGCTATGTCCGTATACTTCGGCCCAATGCATGTTGTTCACCTTTTGCAATTTCATTTCATGTTTGCAACTGGCTGTGTCCGAGTGTCTGGTTTTATGATGATTTCTGGCGTGCTACGCGAGTTGGGCACATGCAAAATTCCAAATTACATTTCATTGCTTAAATTCAATTAACGGCAAGGCAACGGTAAGCAATGCGAATTGCTATCAAAACAGCAACAGCAGCAGCAACTACAACACAGAAATATATCAAAAATAACAAGAGACCTCTTCAGTTGCGCTTTCGTTCTCAGCTGATGCTAAGGCCCAGTGCAGTTGGCCATTAACTCAGCCCAATTCAAGCCATGTCGAAGTCAAGGCGAGCCAAGCCAAGGCAAGGCTAGCAATCAACAAACAAGTAGCCGCCGCTGCCTGGCGTGTAGGTAAACAGAAAGTTGATTGAAAGTTTCAGCAAAGTGCAGCTGGGAAATGAAACCAACTAAGTGAGAGAGAGAGAGAGAGAGAGAAACGAAACGAGAGTAAGTTGTCTGTGTAGGAGCAGAAAGCCAAGGCTGACAGGTAGCTCAGGCAAATAAACTAACAGATTAAATGTAAAACAAGTTAGCAAAGCGTCATAACTTGTTCGCATATTAGTTCAAGCAGCAGCAACGGCTGCATAAATTAATTAATGACAAACGCATTTGTATTAAGCTAATTAGTTTGTAAAACCATAATGTATTAGCTGGGACATCACTTGAGGTCCTACATCAACCGTTAAGAAAAATGTTTTAAAAAATTTACAAAATTATAAATTATATACACTATAGTATATAAGTATAATTGAAATTGAAATAAGTATATTTTTTCAATACATCATTCTTATCATCTATTTCATCAGACATATTAATAATTTATTCGTTTTTTTACAGTTTTTTAACTAACTTTTACATTGTCTTACAAAATAAATATTGGAAATCCCTAAAATCTATACTATATAAACATTAGATAGTATATATGGATATATTGATAGTAGAGTATGTAAGTATATGTGGATGTTATATTTCTATATAGTAAAGTATGTAAATAGATTGAGCTGAAGCTCAGCTAGTCGATTTGCTTTTTGCTTAGGTTAAGAAAGAATGTAAATATAAAAATATAAATTTAAAAATATACATACATATACATATGTATATAGTATATAAAACTATTTAGATTTTGTGTATGCTTGTATTATTATTACTAAATAAATAAGTCTATTTTATGTTATGTATTTTATGTTATGCATTCCAAGGGGAATTTTCTTTTTATATCCCATCCGATATGCCACTTTGAATTAAGAGATTGATAGTGAACTATTTTGTAATTTTATTATATTTTTACTCTCATTAATAAATGAGCACATTGAATAATAGAGTACTTTAAATAAAATTCAGTCAGTTCAAAAGTCAATCACATATCATTGCCTATACTTAAATATCTCTCAGGTTATATATTGATTGCATTATAGAAATGCAACCACTCACACTCACTACGCAGAATACGCAGGCATAAATATGCATTACTCAATTTTAAATGCAGCAATTAAGGGCAGAACTCATGAAATTGGCACAAATCTCATGCATTAGGCAATCAAATCGCTTGAGGGCGAACGGCAAGAACAATTGATTCATAAAATATCTTTAAGCTATTGTTGCGGAATTTGGAGACATTTTGTTATATTGTCATTAAGTGTAAATAATTGGCATAATTTGTGCAGAGCAGAACGTAATTATAATGCAGTTATTGAGGCATATAAATCTTATAGGAATTCTTTCTACTTAATTAGTTTTAATGACTCGGCCCCGCCTCCTGCGCTCAAACAAAAAGGGCATAACTAACAATTAAGCTCGCATTGCTTAACCGCAAAATGCATATGAGCATAACAAATGTATGTGTGTGTGTGTGCATGCACATATATATATATGTATATGTATGTATATCAACTCGAGCAGAGACCATGTATTTGTTAGCAAGTATGTCGCATAAATCTTAATTACGCTTCGTCGAGCGTAAATCATCATCAGCCGCAGAGTTTTGCTGGCGAAATTGATTCATGCTCAGCAATTTCGCCAGCAAACTCTTTGGAGGGAATCTTCTTCCAAGTAACTTTGACAATTTGGCGGCATTTCATAAATATTTTTTATGACCCACAGACAGAGTGACGACTGTGGAGCTTTTGAAGCATATTCTTAACCCATTAGCTGGCATGGAATTTCTCTCTCTCTCTCTCTCTCTCTCTCTCTCTCTCTCACTCTCTTGATAATATGCCATTGTCCATTAGCATGTTATGGCTGATAATTGTTGACAGTAAATCAAATGCCAAACGCGGCGCACACTAATAAGGAAGGCATATGAGGTGACGATAATGCCTAGAAGTGGGCTGAATGAGAAACACAATTTATGACTCTAGCGGTATGTACAGG
This sequence comes from Drosophila mulleri, assembly GCA_035047565.1. Taxonomy (NCBI): domain Eukaryota; kingdom Metazoa; phylum Arthropoda; class Insecta; order Diptera; family Drosophilidae; genus Drosophila; species Drosophila mulleri. Next base: position 20,598,505 of record JAWNPK010000060.1, on the reverse strand, counting down.
TGGCATAAAATAGAAATAAAATGGATGGAGGTGATTAAAGCAAATGCTGGCTGGCAGTACTTGAGAATTTTTACATATAGAAGTAATAAAAGAGCAGAGCCGAAAAAGTAGAAAATGGGAAAATATTTAGTTTTTCCAAGGAATTTTCTAAAGAATTACTATATTACTATTATATATAAATATATATATATATTTTTTAGAGAGGCAGAACATTATTGTCGAAGTAGTAGAAGAGAGTTAAAATAATATTTTGTAAAAGTGAGAAAAAATATAAATATATAAAAATAAAAAATTATGTTTTTAATTTATTCTATATTACAAATAATATAAATATCTTAGTTGAAAAGCCAGAACTAACCTCTCTTAAATATAAATTTGTACGTTAAGCTTTATATAATTATTAAGAAAAATGTTCAAGGGAAATAAAGCATTATTAAATTAATAAAAAAAAAAAATTATTATTATTATAATATTTTATATTTTTTTTTAGTTGTAGACAAAGCTTACTCTTTGTATTAGTATAAATTAAGACCGACAAGTTTTTACGAATTTTATCATATACAAAAATATTATGAGTATATATTTAGTTTGTCTAAATGGTTTGCAAAATATGTTTTTTCAATTCAACTCAATTCATATATTTTATTAAGCGCATAGCTCCTATGTATAAACTTTGAACTAAATGGTTTTTGTAAAAAATATTGAAATAGCTTATAAACACTATATTTTAATATCTCATAGCTACTACTACTTAAAAATTGCTGAATTTTTAGAATTTGCTGGCTTTAATATCTACGTTTATTCCTTATTATATTATCTTTATGTCTGACATCTACAATTGCTTAAAATATAGTCACCCTCGCTCCGTATTGATAAAATTACAATTGACCAGCATTGAATGGCTTTCAGTGGGTTAATCCATCAGATTTTATGGAAGTCGATCCCATTGGCATGGAATGTCAAAAAGTTGAAAGAAGTTGGCTTTATTGTTATTTAGTTCTACTTTCTTTTTATGGCGCTGACAATTCGCAATCAGCTGCATACGCATGCGATTCAAAAAAACTGAATTTTGTTGTACGAGCTGTAAAGATTAAAAGTCCATTAGGCGTGCCGCACGTAGAACTTGTTTAGATAGAGCCATGACAGGGGCAGGGAGTTCGGAGTGGACTAACTAACCACAATCACAAACACTAAAAAAAAAAAAAAAAACACCAAAAAAAGTAATGAAAGAATCTTTGAACATGGCAGCGATTTAAATGCGCGCAATGCAATCACTCAAATTGGCCAAAGCGCCGGAACGTGCAGATGGCAGCCGCACGAATGGCTGAATTACATGAAATATTTTAATCCAAAGCGAGACAGATCGAGGGGAGCGGCCGAGGGGAGCGGCCGAGGGATGCGGCAGAGCCAGAGAGTTGCAGTTAAGTGCATCCATCAGCGTGTATTTAGTATTTAATAAATACGGAAGCGAGAACACGACTCGAACACGATTCAGGCAACGGACGGCCTTTTTGACGCATACGAGCGAGCGAACAGTCCTTGCCAATAGTATGCACACACACAGAGAAAGAGAGAGAGAGAGAGAGAGAGAGAGAGACACTCAGTCTTGATGCTGCCAAAGAGCTATTTTAATTTATTTAAATTTTCTAGCCGCTCATATTACCAACAGCAATTTACAGACACTCCAGCTTAGAGGCTGGACAGACAGACATCCTTTTGGCCAAAGCCAAAGCCAATGAGAGTCGAGGTGAGGCGACTTGTGCTGCGGCAGCCCGTTTGCGACTTTGGCCAAAGAAAAGTGAACATCCATTAGTTGTGCTAATGATGCGCAACCCACTTTGCCGCGTTCCACACCAGCAGCCAGCAGGCAATCCATGGCTGGCCAGCAGCACCTTCTACTTAGCCAGCTGTATCCTGTGCTCTCCTCATTTCTGTGCTGGGCATGTGGACTTAGTTTGCGATTTTGAAACGCATTTGGCTCGCTGGTTAGTTGGCTTTCCCTATCTCTCTCGCGCGCTCTGTGTGAGTGGCTAATGCAAAGCCGAAGTGGCTAAAACGAGCCACGCACTGTGAAGTGCATTAGCTTATAAAATACACTGAAAAATATATATGTTAATACAAAATATATATATACATATATCTCGCTAAAATTCAATCTATCTTCTTTAAAAAATAAATAAATAAATAAAAATAAAAACAAACTGCATTTTTTTAAATATTAATTTTATTTTTTAATTAATGTCATTTAATTCAAATTAAGCTTCAACTGTTTCTAAGATTTTCAATAAAATATTTCCAAATTTTCTCATAGATATGCCTGAAAATATAGAAGAAATAAAAACAAAAATTATTACATTTTCAGGTTTTTGTTATCCCTAAATATATACTAAAGTTTAATTAACATTATTTTGTTTATTATAATTTCTTCAAATGTTCTCAGAGATATACCTGAAAATACATAGAAAAAAAGTTAAATAACTGGCATTAAGAATTTCTTCTGGAATCATTTCCATTCTTTTCGCGCTCACCATCAATTGATTCAAATACAATTCATAGGGTATATGGCCGCTAATGGGATCTATGGCCACTGGCCACATTTCATCCATTTCCTCCTGGGTGAACGGCTCGCCCTCCTCCATCATCAGCTTTCCAAAGTTCTCCTTGGTCAGGTAGCCCTTGTTCTCCAAGTCCAACGTTTTGAAAGCCTCCAGAATTTTCTCTGGCGGCGCTGGCTCCATTCTAATTAAATATTATTTAGTTTCTTTGATTGTTTATTATATGTATATGTATTTCTATGGCCATCAAACTGACTTGCGCTCCATGAGCAATTGCGACACATGTGGCAAGAATTTGGTCAAATGCACCACGCCGCTCGTCTCCTCCGTTTCGGTTGCCGAGATTACCTCGTTGACCTCCTCCTCGGTGGGCACACAGCCCAACAATCTCAGCACTGTGCCCACCTCTCGCACATCGATGAGCTTATCGCCATGATGATCGAACACGCAAAATGCATCCGAAATGCGTTTCTCCAAATCGTTGTTAACTTAAATATTCATAATAAATTGAAATTCAATTTTTGATTAAATATTTCATTTAGTTGACGCACTTACAATCCAAATCCATTGCTCGAAATGCGCTAACTGAAAGTAGTTTGTGGAAATTTTCGCTTTGTTGAATCAATATATCAATGAAAAGTTGCTAGGCGATTGTTGAGTGAGCGGGAGAGACCTGAAAGAGAGATAGAGAGAGAGGGCGAGAGAGTGAGATGGTTAGTTTTTAACAGGCAACAAGTGCATTTCGGAGTAAGGATGGGTTTTTCATGGCCAAAGAAATTGATTCACTCAAAGAACGTATGCCACGCATTCAGTTCGATTAGGCAACAAGATAGTTGGCCAAAGTTGCAACAACAACAACAACAACAAACTACTTTATTCACACTAATGCGTGTCGTGTACAACACGCTTCAAGCCACTTGAGCTGTGCGCACTTGCGTCCAAGTTTTTGCAGCAACAACACGTACATACACACATACACACACACACACAAACACGCATACATACATAAATGTGTGCAGAGGGCTCTTTCTAGCTCGGCTTGGCTTTGGCTACTGCCATAAACACTAAAAGTGTTCGTCATTTACTGTTCCAGATCCAATTAACCATTTTGATGCATTTGCCTCCATTAAGTTTTTGCCCCTCTCGCTCTCTCTCTCTCGCACTCAGTGTCTGCCTACCTATCTCGCCTGCTGGCTAGTTTGTAGACCCTTTTTTCTTGCCCGGGTCTTGGCCTGCCTTTTGTAATTTTGCAGCCAGACTTACAACGTGATCGGAAGTTTGTCTTAGCCAGCGTCGACGTGTCCGTGACTTCGAACACAGCCTGAGAGTGTTCGTGTGTTGTTGTTGTGTTTGTTGTTTGTGTTGCTGTTGCTGTTGCTGTTGCTGTTGCCGCTTGCAAAGTACTTTGTAAATGTTGGCATGATTTAAGTCAAGCTCTTAGTCTCTTTATACTGACATTTACTCTAAGTTTGTCTATTAGCCATGCGATTAAAATTTAAATTGAAGTTGAAGAGTAGCAACAGCCGCAGCCGTCTGTCTGTCCTTCCGTCCTGTGTCCCGCATCTTGTGTCATTTTTTTTCTTTCACTTGCCACGCCCAGTTTTCAGAGCGCGCCTCAGCACTTCCGCTGGCCATCAGATTGCTATTAACTATTCGAGCGCACTTTGTGCTCATCTGTCAATTTCGACACCTGCCACAGACAGGATGGCAAATTGTCAGACTCTTCCTGTGCGCCTTCATTATGCGGTATTTAAAGGCCGGGCGTGCCACAGGGCTGCCACAGTGCTGCTATTTGTTCAAGACGTGGAAATGGGTGTATTCGACTCGAAGGATATGCACCATGCTTTACATTTATGCTGTGAATCTGCCAATGGAAAACTATGAAATAGCGTCTCATAGAAAGTCCAAATTCTCAAGGCATTTTGCAAAAACAATTATTTACTAGATATAATGTATCAAGAAACGATTCTCAAACTATCGGAATGTGATTTTAATGTATTTAACAATTTAAATAAAGCTACTAATATATTTATTTTTTCATTTCTGATCTCAAGCTTCAGTAGCTACGAAAAGGCACCATCGTGCATAGCCCATATACTCTCTTCAGTTATTCAACCTACTTGCGTTTGCAAACATTCTAAAGGCTTGATTGCCCTTGAGCAAAAGGCAATAGTCAATTATAATATTTATGTAGAATGCTTTTGCATATACATTTGGTATTATATACATATATGTAGATATATATATATGAAAGACTAGATCCATTCAAATCTATTGCCCTTTGATAATACAGCAGCAGACAAAATCGTATCGTTTCATTAATTCACAATTTATAAATACTTCTATACCATTTGAATTGCTCTCTCTGTATGTGTGTGTGTGTGTGTGTGTGTATATGTGGCAATTAAATGGAATTTAATAAACAAAAACATGCAAATAATGAGCGCTACCTTTCACAGCAGCAGCCCTCAAATCTAAGAAGCAAAAATACAAAAAAAAAAAAAAAAATTGTTTGAAAGAGTTGGCCCAGAAACTTTTGTTGAATTAATTAGAGTAAAAATGGGTCTGCCGCACAGACAGACAGATAAACAGCAGCTGCAGATTGTAAACGTCTTGCTTAAGAGAGGGGAGGAAACAAAAAATTGAATTCAAGTCAAAGGCAAATGATATGAAAGAATTGATTAATAATCATAGCGAAAACCACAAAAGAGCTCCCCATGAATGAGCCTCAAAACTGAGCCACAGACTGTGGACTGTGGCTCGAGACTGAGATGCCAAGAGGCTGTGCTGAGCTGAGCTGAGGCTGGCTACTGGCCATGCCTGATGCGGCGCACTCTCGTTTCGATTCCAGCCTCAGCCTCAGCTTTAGCCAAGGCCAATTGCTTGGCCACAATTGTAAAGCCTGGGCGCAACAGCTAGCTACACATGCTACAGCAGCTGTTGCTCGTTGTTGTTGTTGTTGTTGTTCTTGTTGGTATTATTATTACTGTTGTTGTTGCTGCTGCTGCTGCTGCTGCTGCTGTGCTCCACATTCTCTGACAACTGGCGTCCAGTCATGTTTTGTTGGCACTGGGCAGGCGAGCCGACTCGACTCAACTCGACTTGACTTTGATTCAATTTCCATATGAAAACATCGATTTGCGTTTGGCTCCGGCTGCGGCTGCGGCACTGCGCCCGCGTCGCCGTAATCAAAGTGTTGTTTATGGAACACGTCCGGCGTGTTGTTGTTGTTATTGTTGTTGTTGCTGGCATCGCTCGCTAGGCTCAAAATTGCTCAGGGCAACAATTGCGCGCCTCGTCTGAAAAATATGTGGCCGGCGATAACTTTTGCCCGCTGCACAGCAAGAAAAGAATTTCTATTTACAAATAAATAAAAAAATATGTTTCATTTAAAAGATTTTTTTGACTATATATTTATTTTATTTTATATTTCTATATTTTACTACTAAAATACATTTTTAAAAATTAAATAAACACTTAATTCAATTAATAAATTAGGGCATACTTGTTGTACATTTTATTTACAAATATTTACAATTAAATCTTTGTTTCATAATTTTTGAGATATGTGAGCTTATAAATATATTATATATGTATGATATGTATATATATATATATATATATATTTTTTTTTTTATTTTATTAATTTTGTATTATTCATCAATTAATAAAAAGCTTGAAATAAATGTTAGCTATACACAAAAAAAAAAATAAATAAAAACAAAATAAATAAAATGAAATAAAATAAAAAATATAAATATTTACATTTATTATACAAATTATATTTCATACTATTAAAGATTAAGTTTATATATATTTTATTTCGTATATCTATATAATCAATACATTAAACATATATTTAATTAATAAAAAAATTTAAAATTTAAGCCAAATATTTTGTATAGAGAGATCTGTTAAACAATCTAAATTATTTTTACATAAAATGATAAACAAATTCTACAATGAGAACCAACATTTTTTGCTGTGCAGCTGTAGAGAGAGTAAGATAGGCAGTAAGAGTCAATGAGATAGAGAGAGAGAGAGAGAGATTATATACACACACACACATTTGCACACGTAGCCGTGGCTAGTTATGATTGAGTTCTAATGAGTTAAGAAAAATGTATCAAGGAAAACCAGTTCCCGGAATCGCAATTAGATAAGTGGGTTTCATGCCTCCAGCCGGCGAACTACAAGCAAGCGCAACAAGCGAAACCAACAATTGTCCTCATAAGAGCTCTCAACATGGCCCAACAGCAACAATAACAACAACAATAAGAGTCACAGCAGCTTTGTTGTCAGTCAGTCAGGAAATGGAAATTGTTTTCCATTGGAATGGACAACGGGCCATCAGCGAGGTTTTTCCTATAATAAGGCGTTAAAATTTATTTCGCAATTTAATTTATTGTGTTCTCTTTGCTAGAATATAGAGCTGCAAAAATTACCATACATGTGGGGAACTCGTTCAACTGGTTGTCGAGAGAGCTTCAGTGAAAATTTGCAAACTTGACGATATGCAAGGCGACAGCATCAGGTGTAGCAAAAATGTTGGCAAATTTGAGACAATTGTTAAATTGCCGGTTTGACTAGAATAATAATATGATAGAGCAATAGTGCTTATCAATTAATTCGATGGAAGAGTAAGAGCTTAATCTCGTTATAGATATACATATTTGTATATATGTACATATATACAAACATATTGATTCATTTTTAATTCTGGATTCAGCTTTTTAACCCAATTCCGTGCTGGTCATTAGCTAGCCATTAAGAGAAAAAGGCCTTTAAGCAATTTTCTGCACTAGTTTACGTTCGATTAATAGGCGTAAAATATTAATGCGCTGAACACGCCTGGTAGCTGCTACGAGCTAAAACAGAAACCCAAAAGCGAAAGGTCAGTCTGAGCATAATATATATATATATACACATTAGTATATAGCTATACCGATTTCAACTGCTCTTTAAAGTTAATTGGCTGGCGTTCACGTTCCGCCCGCTCGTCTCTCTCTCTCTCTCACTCTGATTTACTTTCTAGCTATCAAAAGGCCTACGCCCTAATGTGCGTGCCTTTCCAATTACAAAGTCCACGTTGAGCGCTGACTGCAGAGGCCCCATCATTAGGCCAATCTTTACTAATGCTATTTTCGAGCGCTGAGAACTTTTTAGTTATTTTTATTTCTGAATAATTTTCCGTGTGCTTGGCCCAACTCAAACAGCATTTCGCATGCATGTGATAATGAATTTGGCGGTGCTTTGATTTTTGAACTTTTATGTTTGGGGTACGTATATTTGCCTGGGACAGCCAACAAGATAATAAATCAATAATTATTGCCAAATAATGCACAATGTAAGCTAACTGCAGGCAGGCAGGCAGGCAGGTAGGCAGGCAGAAAGATAAATTACAACGCCGCGTTGCAGGCGTATGACTTAATTTGCCAATTTGAACGCCAAAGGCTAAAAGCGTACTTGTTGTTTGGCCAAAAAAGGCCAAACAGCTGCTTGTGCCGGCTTTAAACGTCAATTTCCGTGCCAACAACAACACCAGCAACAAAAACAACAACATCAACAATAATAAACCAAACAGCGACCGTTGTCTTATTAAGGCCCAAACGCGTGCCCCAGCTTCAGTCTCGAATAATAAGAAACCGTGCTGCGGCCCAATAAGAATTCTATTATATTCACGCCACACAATGTGATTAACTTGTTGACCCTGTGTCCAGCGCAAACAATGTAGAACGGATTTCGAACATTTCAAACAGAAATGTTCGAACCCAAAGCTAAAGCAAAAGCAAAAGCAAGAGGTAAAACCGAATCGCCATCCACAAATGCACTTCCGTGCGCAGCGCTTAATATTTGTGTTTTATGCAAACACAGCGAAAAAATGGGAATTCGTTAGGCGTTGCTAATAATTGAATAGGCCCACTCGAAGATATACAAATATATATAGACATATGTACATATATATGCGAATGAGAACAGTGTGCAAATGAGTGCAATCGACTGCATAATGCCCGAGAATAGAAATAGAAGAAATACCCATATTCAGAGTCAAATCATATGGTTGGAAAATATGATAGTACCAGAGTACTATTTCTTGAATAACATGTTCAAGTCTAATATGTAGAGAAGATATTTATAGAGCAGTGCAACTGTTATATGATGCGAGAAGATATGTGCTAATATTTATTAACTGTAATAATTCCCAGTTCTCTACTAAATAATTGATTTATATAGTGTTCGTTCTATGATTCATTCTATATTATAGATATATTTACGTATATTAGAATTTGGCCAACTTCAAACTCTTCAAAATACTTTACACAGCAGTACGCAAAGCCAATATACCCCATTCGATTCGTATTCGGCTTTAATAAAAACTCAATCAGACCACAAAGTAGCTGAAACGAAGGAGCTGCTGCCACCGCTGACGGCGACGCACAGGAATGCAACAACTGAACGCTGAAACCGGGCACCTGTATGTGCCCAAAAGGCAGCTCAGACTCTGGCTTTTTGGCGAACACAGTGGCTTGAAGCCAATGAAAGCTATATTTACATTGCAAGCTTTACTGTATTTACTGTATTATTGCTAAAAACTTGACTGAAATATATCAAGTTTAATATACAACAAAGATCAGATCATATTTATAATTTTATTTTTCAGAACTAATATTTCACTTAAGCTTCATAAAAACATAGATTAAATTCGGAATTTAATATAACTAAGACAGTTTTCACAAGCAATAGTAAATATTGATTTATAAACAATTATTAAAACTACAAAATATTTTATATTTTGTATATTATATTTTATACTTTTATTTCATATTCTATATTTTATGTTTTATATTTTAAGTGTTATATTTTTTTTTATTATATTTTATATTTTTTATTTTATATTTTATATTATATATTTTATGTTTTATATTTTTTTATAATTTATATTTTATATGTTATATTTTATATTTTATGTTTTTTGTTTTGTATTTTATATTTTATACGTTTTTAATTTTTAATCAAATTTCTATTCCAATAAATTATTAATTTAATTTTAAAATTTTAAAAAATTTTTTTTTATATATTTTTTTTTTTGATAAAAAAAAAATTAATAAAATGTTTTTCCTCTTAATTTGCTAATACTGTATTTCCAATCAGTGTGCGTGGCTGTCGTTCGAACATGTTAATTTTTGCCTTCAGCTTTCGCTGCTGATTTGCTGGTAATTTATAGAAAATTTACTTGACATTGCAATTGGGCAAAATGAAATGAAATTTGTATTTCTTCGACTAGCATTCACACACACACACACACACATTTAGCTATATATATACTGAAAAAAAAAAAGGAATTACATTGGTGGAAAATTGATTTTGGTTTAGCATGACAATCACTCGGTTTGCGTTGCCTTGGGTTGGTTCAAAATGCTTGGCTTGGGTCTTTATGCTGCAAGGCACACGCCCACCGAAATTCATAGTTAGAGCCGCTTTAACCGTTACTCGCAGCCACAACTGATTCATGACTTAATCACCGGCAATCGGTAGCAGCAGCAGCAGCAACCAGAGTCTAAAAAGTTCCCCTCAACTTTGGCTGCACCCAAAAAAAAAAAAAAAAAAAAAAAAAAACGAAATCAGAAAGAAATAGAAAAAAACGACTCTATCAACAGAGTCGAGTGAGTGGCTTGTGCCCGTCGGCAAGCGAACCACTTGGTGGGTTGCTCTTGATGTGCTGCCTTGGCAATTGATTGTTTGCTCTATAACTGCAGGACTTTCGCATTACAGAAACCAAAACATACGAAATACTTGTCCGTTTCGTGCCAGTGCACACTGTACTGGATGCATGGCAAACATAATATGTTATATTATGTGTTGATCCAAAGATTTTCACTTTTGTTCAGCATCCGTTGGCAGCTTCCATAAGCCATAAACTAACTGTTAGAGATTGCCGATACATGCATTGGTACAAGTGTGCGTGTGTGTGTGTATGTGTATGTGTGTGTATGCCGAGATCAGTTAGCTGAGATCTGCCAGAGAGTTATAAAAGTGTAAATAAGGTAATTAGTGCTTCCGGGCATAATCATACACGACCTGACGTTGACGTTGACGTCGCTCAACTCTGAAGCTGTGGCTGTTGCGGTTGTTGCCGTTGTGATTGTTGTTGCTCGCTCTTCATATGTGCGCCTCGTGTTGTTCGTTGAGCAGCTAACGAACTGACGCATCGCCAGCGAGCAGCAGCTGTGATCACGAATCAAATGTGAGCGACTTGAGAAATACCCCAGAAATAAATATGTGTTTATATATCATTCCTTATTCTCATAAACAGCTTCTGCTGAGAGGGAAGCTCAGTCTAGGTTCTATAATCTCAAATTGATGTGGAAATAATACCCACTCTGATAACTGAAGTCTCTTTCTATTTTTAAGTGCTTGCATGCTGCGTCTCCAGTCAATATGGCTTGCTCTTACGCATTCTGAATGCGCTACAGGGTATAGCAACATTGTTAGAGCTGGCCAATGGAGGAAACCGCAGCGCTGGCAATTGCTGATAAGCTATAAAAACAAATAGCAAAAAGCATTCGCCACATCCAAAGCCAATGCCCCAGCCTAACTAACAGCTAATAAACGCACTCACACACATACGCGAGAACAAATTTAACATAAGTAAATATTGCAGTCAATACGTTGCGAATCGGTTTTTGATTCATCCCATTGCTTAGTTAATTTGAATATAATTGAATAATTGTATATAAGATTTTAGATTTCAGTAAAAACGAGAATCGATTACAAAGAATAATTTATTTTAATGTATTTAGTTAGTAGACGAATTTTATTAAAATAGTTTCGGTTTCATTATTACAGCTTGAGCATTCATTCAACAACAATATATTATTAGTAAAGTAAAGTATGCTGAGTATGAAAAATAATTTTACTTTGAGTTATTTTATATTAATACTTTATTTTGACTTAAAATTGACAAAATTAACGAACTTTTTTCGTTTTTTCTACATAGTAATTTCTCATTTCGATTAAGCTATTCAATTTTTCTCAGATCTATGTAAATCTTAAGTTAAGTTAAGTTGGTTCCATCAGCTATAATATTCGAAGGAAGAACTACAACTATAAGTAGAACAATCGCAGCACTTCATTTTCTTTTTCAATTTTCTAATTTTTTGATCTAATTTTGTTTTTTTATTGTTGAGATCGTGTATGTCCTGATTTAATGCATCTATAGTTAGGCTCATTTTATTGTAGAGTTGAGATAAATTATTTTCACAAGATCTCAGAGCTGCCTGTTCACTGTGAACATCTGCGTCCTTCAATGCAAGCTTATTTTCTAATATTGCATTTAGTTTTTCTAAATTTGCCACGTTAATTTTACATTTCTCAGAGCTTTCAGTCAGTTCAACTAGTTGTATTTTGTTGAAACTAATAGATTTTGAGTTCTCTTCCTGCTGTTTCTCAAATTCAGCAATTTTCTTACTCTTATCAGAGTTTGATAGTTTACATTTTGAAATTTCATCTTTTTTTTCATATAAATTATTCTCTAAACCAATTACATTTGTTCGTAAGATTGAGTTTTCTGCCTCCTTCTCATTTAATCTTTCCTTTAAGTTTTTATTTTCTGTTTTTAGTTCATTTACACTTTGAATAAGCTTGGCAAATTGTTCTTTCATTTTTGTGTTTGAGCCGAGGTCTTCGCTAGCAGTTTTATTTTGTAGCTCTGCGATTTTCTTATCTTTAAGCTCGATTTCTTTGTTGATTTTTGCAAAATATTCCATCATAGGCTTAACAATGCGATATGCATAGCTCCCACACATTGCATCCATTTCGTCACGTGATTTGCAAATCTGAAGAAAGTCGATTATTTCCACAAAAAAAAAAAAAAAAAAAAAAACATATATATATATATTTATATATATACATATACATTTTATTTATTAGTTTTAACATTAACTTCACTTTAATTTGCCCACCGTTTTAATTTCGCTTCCGTTTGCCGATTCTATTGACAAATTCACTGACAAAATAGCTATTAAAGCCACAAACACTTTTTGATTTGCTATCATTTTGCTCATGCAAAAGACAAATATTTATTCTTTATTGTTTAAACTTTATGTGCAAGATGTGCATAGATTCGTGTTAAGCTCTTCACACTGATAGACACCTAAATACAGTGGCTTTCTCTTTAAATATGATGCTGCAGCTTTTAAGATGTACTGCGAAAATGTTATCAAGCTCAATTTCACACATTTTATTGTATAAAATTGCGAAGGTCTCCGACAGCTACTGAATGATCCGCGTGCTTATCTCCTATAAAAATTCGTGTTTCTAACCGCATTGAACGTATTTCGTATTTTATTCATTTAGAAATACATATGTGAATCTTAATGTCATAATCACATTCTGAAAGGTTTGATTAGGAAGCTCCATCTACAAGAAAACTTATTCAACAAATAGTTCCCATAACATAGCGCGTGCGATTGCAATTGCGATTAGTGCCAAATCTATGTCGATGTGTTCTGACAATGTTATCAATCGAAATTTCATCGTCTATTTTTGAATAATGCAAAGATTCTTGGAAATATAAAGCAAAGGTTGCAGACTTTCGAATACTACTTACCTCGTGCTTATCTCTTGTTATTCACTTTCGATGTGTGCATATTAAACAAGTAAGAAAGCTCTAGTCGAGACTGCTCGACTACGAGATACCCTGAACCCTCCGAGCAACAGCCATTTCAATCATTTTTAGTGTCATTCAGCTTAAACAAACACACACACACACACAAACATATACATAGACACCCATAGGCACGCACGCATTAACAGGCATGGGCTGCAGTGTGGGCTTACTATGGGAACTTAATTGTTCAATAACTTTTTTTGTGGACGTACGTTCTTCATGAAACTTTCAGAATGTGGTTTTATCATTACTATGCGTATATTTGCCAAAGCTCAAGTCTCTAGTATTTGAAATACGCCTTTTACAGAGATGAGGGTAAGGGGGTGGATATAGGGGTGGGGGGTGAATTATAACAAAAATCGAAATTCTATCACGTGCAGTCGAGTCTACATTTAAAATTTGGAGACTTTAGCTCTAAAGGTGTAGGAGATATTATTTTATAACTGGTTTTCGATAAGGTTTTTGATCGATAAAAAAAGAACGGGATGAGTTATCGATTTTTAGTGATAAACTCGATATGCGCGCGCTATATACGAGCATTTTAAAAAAAGTTGAAGTCTCTAGCTTCTATATTTTCAGAAATCGACGCGTTCATACATACGGACAGACGGACAGACGGACAGACGGACATGGCTAAATCGATTCAGTTTGTCGCCCTGATCAAGAATATATATACTTTGTGGGGTCTGCCACGCCTCCTTCTCCCTGTTACATACTTTTAACAAAACCATTATACCCTGATTTCCCATTTTCAATGGGTTCAGGGTATAAAAATCGGGATATAGGAGTATTAACAGGCAGAAGGAGGCTTAATAGCTCTTCCCAGGGTACAGGGCATCTCTGAGCAGTTTCGCTATTAGTACTCTTGTGTAAGCGTAGTTTGTATACCATAGGAGCGGGATGCTTTGGAATTATTGTGAAGGCGCCAGTCTCACACTAGAGAGAGCAGAATGAGCGGAATGATTGCAATATCAGTGCTATGCAGGGTTCAACGTATCTAATAATCAAGCAGTCTCGACTAGAGCTCTGGTATTTGCGTAAAGTATTATAAATTAGTTCTAATTTACTAATTTAATAAATTCTTCGATTATGTTGTTTTATATCTAAATATATATTTATATATAGCTTGTTAACTTATTTATGAACAACTTGTTTAACAATTCTCGTCCATGTTTAGCAAACAAATCAAAATCTAATTTTTTCTAATAATATAATACAATATAATTTGTTCCTCTTTCGATTTCAGTTTATATATATTTCATCAATTACCAACTACTGTTAACTGTTCGTTGTATTCACGCTGATAATTTGATGGATTTGCTGTTGCCTTCGGTTGGCATGTAGCCATGCCCAACCTAGCCAATGTTATATATATATTTAAATGTATATAACTTTTCTAATATTTGATGACTTGATTAACAGCAAATTAAAATTTCCTAGCTGCTTGTTTCTCCCTTTATTATTTATTATTATTATTATAACTTTTGTTTTTTTTGTTGATCGTCCGTTGTGGCAAGAGTGCAGAGCCTATGCCACGCGGTTCCAGCGGCAAATCAAAGCAGCCAATTAGCACAAAATTTGTGTTTAGACAAGACGTGTTTGTACGTATATATACAAATTTGAGTGTGAAATTCAATCAGTGTGCGACCAGAGCAGGTTGGACTCTATTCATATTCATTTTTTTTCTCTCCACCCCTTTTGTTGTTGTATTTGAAATTGTTTATTAATTTTGATGGCAAATTTATTTGCTTAATTAGCATTTGGCCATAATTTTGTTGAAACAATTTCTTGTTGCTTAGACGCAATGCCAAAAAAACAATCAGATTTGTATTTCTGTCCATTTCATTAGCTGGCCTTGCGTAATTTATGTGCATCTGGAGACTGGAAATAATTTCCGCCCGCATGCCTTACAAATAAGCATTGGCGGTCGCAGCCGACTGCATAATACTCGTTCAAGCACACCAGAAAATTCATAGAATGGACGTGCTTATAAATGGTCTATGTAGGATAGATTTTACTGTAAAACTGACTGATTTAATGCCATAAGTATACAATTTGATTTTAAATATTATAAAGAAATACAAACATTGCTCGAAAGAAAAATATTATTAAAAAAAAAATAAATAAATAAAATAAAATTTTTGGAAAATATTAATATACATATATGTATTCCGATTTTTATTTTTTATTAATTATTGAGCTTCTTTAAATTTAATATTTATATATAATTTGATATACATTTCTTTTTATATTTATATGCATATATGTTTTTATTTATATATATATATATATATATATATATATATATATATATATATATATATATATATATATATATAATGTATATATATTATAAATTAAATATATAAATATTTTTTTTTTAGGGTATTTGGCTGGCTGAGCTTGTTTAAATTTCGATGCTCTTGCTGCTTTAATTGTGTGTTGACTTTGCCATTTCGTGTGTCGCTTTGACCGTTCAAAGTCCCATAAATCTGAAGCTTTATCTGTGGCCCGAGATCTTCGTCAAGCTGAGCATTTGTGTTGATTCTCATAATATGCTAATTACAAATTGTTTATACCTTATTTATACCTTTGTTGCTGTTGGTTTTTTTGTTTGGTTTTTGGCTTCGTTGTCTGAGGCTGACTGACGAGCGCCGCTTTAGCTGCTGCTCAATTAAACAATATCGACATCTAGTTTTGTACAAATTAACATAAAATTTGTGGCTAGCCGGCGATGAGGTAACAAATTACGTACAAGCATTTATCATGTTATTGCCATGATTCGAGCTTCAAATCAATATAAATATTTCTTTAATAGATTTTTATTTAAATATCTGAGATAAAGCACCTAAATTTGTTGTTTGTATCTGCAGTGCATATATGTAAACCAACTGCCAAATGACAGTTTCTAATGTCCAGCAATATCTTTTATCTAAATGATCATCAATATATGTATGTATATATAAATGTGTAGATCTGTATCGATATTGTTTTCATGTTTATTTGACACTTTTGTTTTAACCGAATTTCGCATAGTTACCTTTGTCACCTTGTCGTGTATTGCAAATTGTTTTATTTATATGACAGCGTTTCATTTGAATGCTAAATGTTTGTGGTTTAATTAAATTGATTTATTGCGGCTGCTGAAACGCATTTGCATACTGCATGCGCCGTTCAGCTCACACGAAAGTTGAAATAATGTAGATTAAAATTCAATTCAATTAGCGATTACTTAAAACTAGACTTTGGATAGATATTCACTTACAGTCGTAATATTCTTATGATTATTTAAATCTACAGCTTCTTTGACATTCTACATAACTCATTAAGCATAAAAATATAAAATAAATAAAACATAAATGAAATGAGAGGTGAAAGGTTCTCTATTGAGCGCAGCCAGCTTTCATGATTACAATCAAAAACATAGAATATATAGCCCATTGCTTCATATTATTAATAATTTGCAATAAACTTTTTCGGCAACCGAAAAATAAATGGTGTTTAATTTATTTAAATTGCCCATAATTACATCGACTCAAGAGGCCTTATAAGCAGAAGAGCAACTTTTAGTTTATGGGCAGCCGAGTAAAAGGCATATTCAAACGAGAGCAGAGCAGATGCTGTGCATAAGAAATGCACAATACAAAAATAACAGCTCAAAAACTTATAACTGTGCTTGATCATAGCAATTAGTGTGAATTTGATTTTGTTTCGTTGTTATACTCATTCAGATAACTGAAATGAGTATATTGGTTTTGTGAAACGCCCGCCCGTTGGTCTTTCCGTAGGTCTTGAAATACATAGACTCGTATTATAGTGTGAAATACGGCAAATATGACAATACGGAAAAGTCATTTTTCAGTTTTTTAGGGACCGTGGAATATATCGGCTTTCAACCCGATTATCCAAAAATCACTTTACAGCCGTTGCAAATAGGAAAATAATATATTTTCTAGAATTTCTAGTTTTAGATCTATCAGCTAGGAATATAAAGGCTGACATTCTCTATTGATTTGCATAAAAGTAGATTATAAATCATTGGAGGCGTGGCAAATCGCACTGTTTGGGCCGTCAATGAGTATTCGGCAGCCGCTAATGCCCGAATGCAAAGAACTTACTTTTTTGTGCTTTCGCGATTCGTCTGTATTTATGTATGAAAGAAAAAAACCGAAAGTGTTTGCTACTTGGACTGCAGCTTGTGCGTAGCTAAAAGCTGAACTGCACCGGCAGCACAGCTGCATGGGGGTCGAGTCTGCTTTGGCCACGGTCAGGCCTCAAGCTCGATGTTGCGGAGTTGCGGCTGGGGCCGTTAATTGAGGGGCAACTGTCTTCTGGTCACACGGAGTTGCCTTGCCAGCCAGCCAGCCAGCATGCATACATATAAATTCATAATAAAAGCTGAGGAATAAGTAAATTAAGAATTATGGCTTTGGCATGCAAATTCAAAATTTCCGATACACTATAAATTACTTAAGAGCGGCCAACCGAAGAGACAGAAAAAAACATGAATACACATACATATATACAACATATAAATCAACAAAGATACAAAACGTAAAATTAACTTGAACGCCATAAAAAAGATTCAATGCTTGAGTTTTGTGTGAAATGGCACTGTCTGAAGGCCTTGAACTGATTAAACCAGGCAAACATCGATAGGAAAGATGAAAGATGTGGCATTCACGCTTATTTGGGTGGCCCAACATGCGCAAAAGTCATTATCCCTATCAAATTCAGAGGAACTTTGGATTATGTTGAGTAAACATAAATAATTTTGTATCTATACGTAAGCAAGCTAAATTCATTTATATAAATTATATGCATTCATATGCATATTTTAAGAAATACATTTTATCAAATATGTAATTTGTACAAATAAAACAAAACTCAATAATATACATTTGAGATAAGATTTAAGATGTTCGGTTCTGTACAATATTCTTCTCAATGTATTTATTCGTTAGCATTTAATATCAGTCAAAGAGACAATTATAGCGAACTCCGCATAACTTATTAAATCCATTTAGTTCATTTCATTTGCAATAAATTCGCTAGATTTTACTCTCATTTCGCATAATATCCTATAATATTGGCACATTACAAAACAGCAGATGCACTGCGCAGTGCATCGTCTCTAACGATGCCCTCGATGCATCCATTTGCTGGAATTGATCTACCAAATTAAATGCAAGCTGTAGCAAACTGTTAAAAATCGTTAAAGGTAATATCCAGCTGAGATTCTTTTCTCAGCTTCTGTATGCATGTGTGAGTGTGTGTGTGTGTGTGTGTGTGTATTTGAGTATGGCTGCATCTATTTGCCACACAATAAAATGATAAATGAATTTCAAACTGTGCGCGTTTTTCAAACGCAGTTGTCCATCAGCTGGCAATGCCATTGCCAAGGAGAAGCTCAAGCTCTCTTACTCTGGGTCTGGTTATGGCCGTGCCTGGTGTCCCAGCCCGTCCGCCAATTTCAAGTCGTTTGACCAGCTGCAGCGCGCCAACTGTATCTAAAATTGTAATATTTCCTTTACTAACTGTGGTCTAAGGCATCTCTACTTTAGCTCGCTGTTCGCGCTAGGCAAATGTACTTAATATACATATTAATAAAGTTAAGTTGAATAAGTTCTGTTACTTGAACTGAAACAATAACATTTTCAAACGAAATAATTATAGGATTAAATTGTAGATTGTATAGAGTGAGGGATGCGCATAGATGACAATAAAATATAAATAATAATAAATAATAAAAATAATTTTAAAAAAAATGTATATGTTTAAATGTAAATCTACTGTGTTCACACATATTTTATTTTGCCATATATACTAAAAAAATAAAAACAAAACATTTTATTTTAATATATATTTTTGTAATATTTGCATATTATTTTCACATATATTTTTTTTTGCAATTGAACTAGGCAAGTGTAAATATTTATAATATAGATATAAAAAATATTTAATATATGCAAAAAAATTTAGGTGATTACGTTTTCTTTGTATTGATGTTAATAATCATTATTTTTTAAATATATACAATGAACTCAAGGTTAGTATGTGATTTAATATTAAAGTATATTGCTATATAAAAATAATCTGTCATTCAACCATTGAGTATTATGCTCTTTAAATTTATAGTATATATATATATAATTATAATTTTCTATACGTATAAAGGCTTTTATATTTGAAATCGAAATATATTATAAAAATATGGATAGTAAAAAATAAAAGATACAAATATAAAAAAATAAAATATATGAAATATAAGTAATAATAAATATTAATACAAAATACGCGAAAAAAAATAAACATATAAAAAATGAAATATATGAAATATATGTTATAATAAATATTTTAACAAAATAAATATATACAAATTAATAAATATATAATATGTAGAGCATAATTTAATGAAATAAATTATAAAAATAAATATAAAAAAATGAAATATATATTATAATAAATATTTAAACAAAATAAATATATATAAATTAATAAATATATAATATGTAGAGCATGCAATATTCGATAGATTTTTACGAATTGTTGCCTCTTGTTATATATTTATTTGTATTATTTTGCTTTCCTTGTGTGTGCCATTAGCATTTCTATTACTACAGCCATTATCTGGGAAAGCTTTCCACGTCATTTTTTTAATTAGTTTTGAGCGCTGCCCGGGACTGCTGTGTGGCTGGAGTTGGCATCATGCGTGTTCATCATGCAACCAAATGCGACCTGGCCTGGCCCGCTCGCCAAATCACGATCCTTTCGAACTTTCAATTGCAGCAGTTACTGTTGCAGTTGCAATGGCAGTTTGCAGTCTGCTGCAGTTGCAGTTTTCCACTGCTCGCTGATGTGGCAAACGTGCGGCAGTCATTTTAGCCGAAACGATTGTCGATCATGCGGCACTTAAACTTGCTGCAGTTAGCAGCTAGCTAGTTGCTGCTGCACAACTTGCTGCTGATGCTGCTGCTGCTGCTGCAATTAAAGTACACAGATTGGGGATGAGGCGTAAGTGGTTGCGTATATAGTTAGTTGGCCCATAAATATGCATTTTGCATGTGCTGCGCTGACAGCTCAGCCGCAAGTGTCAAAAGTGCCTGTCAAAAGCCACCCACATGTCGAAACCATAAACTTAGATCATCTGGCAAGCAAGCAAGCAAACGGGCAAACAGTCAGCCAGGCAGCCATGTGATAGATTTATGAAGTTTGCCAGCGTTTCATTTTTTTTTTTTTTTTCTTTTTTTTGGGGGCCAGGCAATAATCAGCGGCAGCATCTATAATAAGCAGCTGTCGGCGAGTCACTTGAAATATATGCATGCATACATGCATGTGTGCATTTATGCATGTATTTGTATGCCATATCTCGCACGTTGCATGTCTGTTGATTGCTGCGATTGAATGTTGCGTGTCTGCATTGGCAATAAAATGCATTTATATCAAAATCTGTTGCACAGTTAGCAACTGCTTCAATTAAAAGCACAAAAAAGCAAAATCCCAACAAGCTTGCCCCCAAATAACTCGTTGCAACTAATTTGAATTGTGCCTCGACCAGGTGTTAGAGCCTAGGAAACTGGGTCATTGCTGTGCCACATTGAACTTCTGAGTTGCATTAATCAGCCGACTTGAATGCGACCTGGTCAACCAACCTGCTGCTCTCTGCTCGCCCGCTGTGGATTACTCACGGGCAAACTCTTCTGCTTTCTTTCTCTTTCATTTTCGCTAATGATTTGGCTAAAATAGCGAGCAGCTGCTCTCACACTCTCTCTTACGATCTCCACCTCATTCTATCACTCTCGCTATCCCTTTCGCCATGCACTTTAATGCCACAATTGACTGACACTCGTTTGTCGCACTTGTCAGGCCAGCTATTTATCTCATCAGCTGTGACTCAGTGTGCCTTTTAAGAAAATGCATTTCATTCAATTTTCCATCACGTGCCATTCCGTTCTAAATTTGTAACAAGTAAAGGAATTTTCCTTCAAACTATGTGGATTTACCCGCGTTGAAGTACATGTTAAATATTGAAAGAAAAAACAAACAAATATATATATATATAGAGTCTATACAAAATTACTTTAAAAATAATTTTTAATTGTGTACTTGTTTAATAAAGATGAAAACGTTACAGTATTACATATTAAAATAATTATTTAAAAACAATTTTTAATTACTAAATGAATATTCATAAGAAAAATTATAAATAACGTATAACGAATATTATGCTATTTATAACATTTTCTTATGTATATTTAAGTTTTCTTATTTTTAAATATTTTATTTTTCTTGTAATACTTAATGCTGTAACATTTTTTCTGTCATACATATCAATTTTTAATAAATACAAAACCCTCTATATATAAATAGTTAACTTTCTTGAATATTCATTCACTCGTGTTTTACTATTAATATATGGAATTCTAAAAAAAGTCTTTAGCTATAATTTGTTGACTATAAATTGTACGATTATTGAGCAATGAGCTTTGGGCTATACTTTCGCTTTCAAATTGGCTAGTTTTTGGCTCAGTTTAAACGCTTTAATTGCGTTAACTAAGTTCCACTTAAAATCAGCCAGCGGGCATGTTAACCTTCGCACTTTAAAAACTATTTTACACATTTACACACCGACCAAATTGAATTTGCGCGGCTTTCGCCTGCGATCCGCTGCTGCCCGCTGCTCGCTGCCCCTTGGTGCTGGCTACGCCTCTTTGGTGCTTTCGTCTGACTCATCTGCAACCGGAATTTGGCTGACAGGCAACCGTTGGCCGCATGTCAAAGTCGAGCTGAGGGCGAGCCGTGTGCGCAAAAGAAAAACTTTTCTAGCCACAAACGCTGTGGAGAGTGCAGAGGGAGAGTGATTGAGAGAGGGAATAGTGAGGAGGTAACTGGCTTAGTCGTTGCCTTAATTAGGTCATGCAACCCGTGGGGCAGCAGCAGCAAGCAAACAAGCAACAAACTGTTGACAGTTTGGCAAGGTGTGCGATAACTTTGACATTTTGCAGCTGGGTCCCACGCGAACAGCAGCACCAGCCAGTTGAGATGTGCATGGACAGCAGTGCGTATGATTTATATTTCAACTTGCAGCAAAATGTCGCAAATATGCGAAGACAAAAACACAACTAATACAAAAACAGAGAAAAACGTAAGAAAATGCATTGCATAAGTCGAAGTCGAAGTCGAAGTCAGTCACAGTCACAGTCACAGTCAGCAGCTAGTGGATGCGGCGTTTCGCATTGTTTCGGTCGAGAGTGACATTTTAATTGCGACTGCCCGCATGATATACGAGCAGCCTTTTGGTCTGGCCAACACACAAACACAAGCGCTAAGACGTTCCAGCTAGAGTTGGCCATATGCGCCATATGTTGGCGCTGCCAATTAGACAACGCCATCACCGCCACCGCAGCCACCGTCGTCGCCGTCGCCGTTGCGTTTGCTGCCACGTAAATTAATTTAATTATGTCAATGCAAGTTACCTTGGAGCCGCAACAGCAATAGCCACAGCGACGGCGACAGCGACGGCGACAGCGACTTCGACGTTGACTTAGTTGGCTTAGTTGGCTTAGTTTATTTGTCAAGCAGTGTAAAATGGCGTAAACAACATGACTCGCATGCCAGCAGCAAATGCAGCGCCAGCGCCAGCAGCAGCGGCAGCGCCAGCAACAGCGGCAGTTGCAAAAGGAGCTTGTAGCATGCAACGTGCTAGGGCTGTAAGATTAATGCCAAACTCACTTAGCAGCTTCAGCTAAGTTAACTATTTAACTAGTTAACAGAAAAAATTGTGCTTATATCCTCTGAATTAAAACTTCACTGCAAAATAGAACTATAATATATAAGAATTAATTAATTATATATATTTTTAATTCAAAGACATAAATAAATTTATTTATATATTTATTTATAATAGTTGATTTTTCAATTTTTTTTTGTTTGCATTTCTTAATATTTTAAATGTTTTTTAATGTTATGTATATAAAATTTTTGCATTTGATTTTACATATATTTTTATACATAGTTCATATTATGTATTTAATTTTTATTTATTTTTTTACATATTTAATACTTCATATTAAATATTTCGCATTTTTTATTTATTTTATATTTTAGATTTTATATATTTTTTATGTTCTATATTATGTTTTATATTTTATATTTTATCTTTTACATTTTATATTTAATATTTTGTATTTTACAATTTATATTTTATTTTTTATATTTGATATTTTTTATTTTATATTTATATTTTACATTTTATAGTTTACATTTTATATTTTATTTATTATTTTTTATATTTTTTATTTTACATTTTATTTTTTATATTTAATATTTTATTTATTATTTTTTATATTTTATTTTACTTCTCATACTTCATAATTTTATGCCTGCTCGCTCAGTTTCTTTGGCGACCCTCGTTGGCTGCCCGCTTTTCTTGCCATTTTGTTAGTGTGCGGCGCTTTTGTAATTAATCAAACCCGAGCGAATTGACAGCGTGTAGACAGAGCGGCGAACATGCAGCTTAAAACCGAGTCCAAGTCCAAGCCCAGTCCCGTGTCCCATGTCCCCGGATCCATGTGACGTGTCCCGCGTCCGTGTCCGTGCCACCATGTGGCGTATCCAGTCGAGTGAACTTTTAACTTTTTCGTTCGGCTGCGGCTTTAAAGTATCATCGTTCCGGTCGAGCATCAATGCCAATGCCAAATGCGACGACATGGCTTGGTGCTGAAAAATGAAAAGTTCGACCATAAATTCAAGTGGCGAAACGAAGTCCAGTAGGAGGAGGCGGGCAGAGGGGCGGCTGCCTGCCTCAAGGCCCATTGTACAAAATAAATGCTTTGGCGTTATCGCATTTGCCATCAAAATAAATTTCCACCTGTGCCATTCGCAAATTGCAGTGATACCTGTTCGTTGTTATTTTCACTCGACGCGAAAAACTCTACGCAATGCCACTCAGCTCAGCTCAGCGCAATTCAACTCAACTACTGACATACAATTCGAGTTTCCTTTTCGTAACAGAACGCAACGGCATGGCAATTATATAGCAATTTCCACACGTATCGAACATTGATCTCATTGAGAGCAGGGCCCCCGTTACGGCCCTCAGCTGGATAGATAGTAAAATTAACTTAAAAATGGCAGCAATTGTTGTTGCTGCAACACGCATAACTAGTTAGTTGTGGGCTAGAGATGAGCGTTTGTCGTGCCAAATGTCAAGCTGAGATGTGCAAAAATAAGGGCCAGGCAAAACACAGCACGAACGAACGAACTGAAAACTAGAAACGAATGGCACGAGTACATACAAGCATATATATTTAAAACATGCTTTAATATTTAGGTACAAGTACTATCGATGTATCCATCCTTACCTTACTACATAGGTCAGGTCTGATGGATTGGTTGCTTGCTCAACTCTTGCGAAACTGCACGTAATGAAGCATTTAAACAGAACTTGACATGCTGCAACACGTGCTCATAAAACGCAACACGAATTGACAATGCAAGCTCTGATAAGCTTTTGTCAGACTGAAGATTCTAAAGATTATAGTTAAAAATAAAAATCGTATGCGCCTAAAAAAAATAAAAAAAAGAAGCGTGCTTATGCTACGAATTACGAAGTTGTTCAAACGGCATAAAGCACGAAATTGCTCAATTGGGTAAGTCTCTATATAATATATAAACAATATGTCGTATATAATATACATATGTATATCATATATAGCATATAAATAATATGTAAAAATATATATATAATATGTAATAAATATATAGCTATGTTATATCTAATATATTTTATATTTATTTTAATATGAAATGCTTTAGCTTAAGTAAAAGTTAGATTAAATACATCAAATTCATTCGAATTATTTATTCGACTGGAATGGGTCACTTTGAATATATATAATAAGTATATACAATTTAATAACATATGTTATACTTCAGTTTAAGTATAAGTTAAATGAATGACTTTTAGTTTTAATTGAATTAGTTACTTGATGGAAAAAGTTCTCCTTGAATGTATAAAAAAATATATATATATTATATAAAAAGTTTATATAATACATAGTATTGCATATTATAATATTTAATACTTCAGTTTGAGGTTTAAGGTTTAAGTTAAATTAAATACTCATTCTCTGCATTGATCTGTCTCGTAATTAATCTTTCTTATCAAATCGATGCACTGCACATCGCTAGCTGTTGTCAATGCCAAACAGTTGAAATGTAACTTATAGCTGGTTTTCTTTGCTTTGTTTTCTTCTTTGCAAATATGTCTTTAGTGCATCTCGTGGCTGCTGTCGCTGCTGGACTTCAAAGGAAAACGCAGTACGTGCAATTATGCGCCACGTTGCGCGCTATTAGAACTGAGTCCCTCAGGGACTGACTCGCTGAATCGCTGATGTCCAGGCCGTCATTTGATTGCCATAGCTGCGTACATGCCGGCGATTAACGGCTGATTAGAGCAGGCCAGGCCAAGCCGCGACAGCGATAGGCAGATACTGAGACCCAGATACGGTCAGCGCACGAGCGATAGATTGAAATGTATCTGCTGCATGTGTATCTATTACTTTGCTGCAGTTATGATGAGTGCGGAGTGCTTGTAAATGACTCGCAAGATGCCAAAGAATTCGTGATGCAGTTGTAAGTCAACGAGCAGACGTGCGCTTTATATTAAACTTAAAATGCGAAGCTCAGCGGCAATTAGATAGCAGCTAATAGAGCGGAAGTCAATGTCACTTTAATAAATGTACTTCTTGAACCGAGAAGAAAGACTCCAATGCTACGAAACTGCAAAATTGTTCACAATTATCTCCAGTGTCCCAGAACTTGTTGAGTTAAGCAATAATTTAAAAGCTCAAGCTAAGACTAAAATAAATACTTACCCAATTAAAATTTATCGAGGGAATTTCTCATCTGTTTCAAGTATTTCAAGTGCATAAAAACATAATTTATCTAGTTTCCATTGCATTGCCAGCACACCATATCAACATCAATATCAATGAACCAATTGCCCCAGCACTTAAAATTAAAAATTGAAAACTCATGTGATACAAAGCAAATAATTCGCATAAATCAGAAACTCGAAACGATATCCAAAATGTGGGTCACTGGGCAAGGGGCCCATTTAAATGGAAAAACACACTTCAAAACATTTTCAATGGATGGGAAATGGAATTGGGCAGGGGTAAGGGGAAGGGGGGCAAAGGCGTGTGGCCCTGTTTGCCACATCAATCGGAAATGTAAGAAGCCAAACGCCGCACAGTAGCCAAAAGCATCTAAACAAAAGGGGCAAAAACCTTGCACAATTATCAAAAGAAAAGCAAATACGTTTATATATGTACATACATCTATATAAATCTGAACAAAAGTGAGATAAACACACATGAAAGATAAACGTAAAATAGGCAACAATTACAAATTCAATTGAAATGAAAAGCAAATCGAAATGTAATTTTTGTATATGTGAGATATGTGGATGCAGACGTGCCACTGTGTCTGGCAGCGTTAATGAAAAATTTCACTTTTGCTCAACTTCAAACAGGCCAAATATAATGTTGTTGTCGAAAAACCACTTGAGCTACTTTTAACAGCAACAGCAACAGCAGCAGCAACAGCAGCAACAAGACAGCCGACACATACAATAATTATGACGATCAATTTAGATGCAGATTGCATTGCAGCAGCGACTCGGTGCAGTAATTGAGGTGGGGCAGCTCCAAACGCCCACCACACACACACACACAAACAAACACACACATGCACACATGCACAGATACAAGCTTGTATCTCATAGATACATTTGTATATATCGAGTGCTTCAGACTTGATTGCTGCTGCTGCTGCAGTTGTTGCTGTTGTTGTTGTTGTTGTTGGCCAGCTGTTGTTTTGAGCATTTTCAATTTCCATTTCGATCTGCTGCTGCTGCTTTGTTTGCATACCGAACAGCAACTGCAGCACCCGAAAAAAAAAGAAACATTGTCATAATAATTATGAGCAGATAAAAATTGAAAATTAAATGCCTCTAGAGAAACGCCTTCGCATTGGCCGTGCTCAGCAATTAGGTAGCCAGCGGCAAACACAAAAATGATTCAAATTATTATATACCCTATAATTATAATACAGTTTTTTTTGTGGCATAGCAATCAGTAGCGCGACTGTTCCAAATGCAAATGCAGCCAATTTAAACATGTTAGGCAGAATATTTTACAGAACATATCCTAAGTTGAGATGCAATTAGCTCAATCAGTTTGTCGCATTGATCCAGACTCTAAATATTTCTTTTATGACGTTTGCTACACCAAAAACAAATAAATACAAGTCTCCAGTAAATGAATATCTAAGCACAATTTCACTCATTTATATATGTATGTATATTTATTTCTGTACATATGTATATGATATATATAAGATATATGTATATGTATATCCATATATATTTCTAGCCTATCAGCCCAATATGCTATTATTTGCTTTTTGAATTGCTGTTGTGTTTTGTTATGGCTCTGACTTTAATTATATGATATGCTAGATATCTACGCACACATGCACACTCGCACACACACACACACCACCAGCACCAGTAGCCAACTACTTGATATCAAGAGGCACTGAAACTCATTAGAAGATGTCGAAAGAGAGAAATGCTTGAAAAATGTAAACAATGCACTTGATTAGTAATGTACGGCAATAGACAGCTGCAATTGGATGATAAGACACGGTTAATTAGCTGCTACATGCTGACTGCATTGATAAGCAAATGCACACGCTGATGGCAGCCATCCCCTTAACATTAACTGTGTTTGTGTGCCATTTTAATTGTAGCTTAAAGATTCATGCTGCCCAGGGGCCGTTCTTTTTGTTGAATGCAAAGTTCTTGTAATTATTGCCATGCAGTATTGGCCGCCATGCCGTCTCGCTGTATGTGTGTGTGCGTGTTTGTGTGTGTGTTTGTGTATTTTAATGTATAAACAATTAAATCCCATTGAATGCATCCGGCCCTGAAAAATGTAAAATGAAACTGAAAACGAAAACGAAAACGAGAAATCTTACGCAAGGTGGGGGGGGGAGGTCAAACGAGTCGAACGACCGCCCACCCGTATGGTTGCTGTTGCTGTTGTTGTTGTTGTTGTGATAAGTGTAAACAGAAATGAAGGGAATCTTAACGAAATTAATTTTAAAGTGAAATTCTTAAGACCTGCAGCCGGTGCATATATGAAAATTAATGTCGAAGTCCGTTTCAGTCCACAAAAGCCACAGAAACCTCAAAAATCGACAAGCGGAAGTGAGCTGAGTACTGGAAGCTCTCTACGACGATTCTGCGCTTAAAATTCGGATTTTATATATCTATATATATACATGTGAGTCTCTATCTGAAACTGCAGCTTTATACCAGCCAGCTGGCCACAAGCTGACCCAATACGGCTCATACATTTTTAATTTTTCATTTTCCTTCTAACGTATTTCAAATCAATGCATTTTGGTAAAGATACACGCACCAGAGGCACTGAGACAAAGGCATTGTATTTGCCGGTGGTTACGACCGCAGCACGTAAAAGTACGACAAATACACTGAAAGAAATTTGTGGTTGATTAAAAAATAAATATTTATTATTGATTGTTTATTTGCGTTATTATTTGATTGATTTTCTTATAAATAAATATTTATTGTCCTCATTTTTATTAGCTGAAAAATATTTATAATTTTAAATTAATAGCAATTGATGATTGTTATGCATTAAAAAGTTGTATTATTTTATTATAATTATTTATTTCCTCATTTTTATTAGCTTCAAATTAATTTCAGTTTTCAAATTGATGACTATTTTTGCAAATTTTATTTTATTAAAGTATTAACTATTAATTTCTTATAATAAAATTTGTCCAGTGTAAATCTTACTCACACCAGATTCTTCAGCATTCAGTCAATGATTTGTTTGTCATGAAATAATATTTGTGTAAATCTCAATTGCAGTACCAATTTTTGTTTAGTGTACTTACATTTTCGTCACACCAGGTGGCGCTTTTAGGGCTTCTCTCGTAAAAATTGAGCTATTAAATAATTTCTGTCACACAAATTTGCTTTTATTGTTTATTTCCGTTTGTTTGTGGGTGACACGCCCCACTCTGAACTGTTGGCTCTCACCTGTTAACAATGCTTGTGGCGTCTTCCCAGCTAATTAACGTCATTATACACAATTTTATATATTTACCTATGATGATGGGCCCATTGCTTGGCACATTTCCATTGACTCCCTCTCTCTCTTTCTCTCTCTCTCTCTCTTTGCTTGCATTTTCCACATTCGAGTTGACTTTTTGTCACTTTGTGTTTGTTTATTTGTTGCTTTGTGATTCATAGGCCGAGTGCTCCACCCTTTTCTTCTTTGATCTTTGTTGTCTTTGCAATTCCCCTTGCCTTTTGATGTGGAAACAATAAAAATTTTCAGCATTTGTTCGCAAAATTTGCTCTTTTTCTTGTCTCTCTTCCGCCATTTGTGGTGGCGTCTGCTTCCAGTGAAAGAAAACCCATTAAAAGGCAAATCAGAGCCAGGGCGTATTGTTGTTGTTGCTGTTGATATTGCACCAGGCAACACGCAACAAGTGTCAACTTTTTAGCCATGTGAGTTACTTGCGTGGCGGCGTCGGCTTTTCTACCTTTAACTTTGCCTCTATTATACGATGACAATAAAAGCGAATAGTAACAGGAAAACCAAAAAAAAAAAAAAAAACAGAAAACAAAATATTAGTACCTCTGCCTAGACCAACTGTCTGTCTATGTAATTGACAAGCAGCGTTCATGCCATCCATTCGTCTCTCTGTCTGTTTGTTTGTACAACTTTTTTCTCACCCTAGTTTGATGGCACTGTGCACACACAGCTCACACACCCAAACCCGGAGTCCAAACCAAAGCAAATTGTTATCGCGGCGAGCAAAGCACTCGTCGAAAAAAAGTAGAGACTGTCACAAATCGTTGGCTGCGTAAAAAATGATTTTTAAATATTTATATGTGCAGGCCATGCAATTGGCGTTGCCATATTTGAGTTTATATATAGTTTATATATTCTGCATATATGTGTGTGTGTGTTTGTGTGTATGAATGTAGTTTCTTCCTTATGCTGTGTGCAAATAAAAGGCGCAGTTGTGACATATTGACCCATGCAATCGCAACTCCTCCTCAACCTTCCTCTCTCTCTCTGCTCTCTCTCTATACATTTGGCATATCAATATCAACTGCAATGCATTTTTTCTCTTCACTCTTCTTCACTCTTTTTTTTTTGGGTTTTGTTTTAAATCTCTTGGGTTGAATTTCGCCCGTGCGTCAATAATTGCAATGGTAAACATGGCCATGTGCTGCATGCAATATGCATGCTATGAAAAAATATGAAGCATTAAATGCAAATACAATAATATATTTAAAAGATTTTTCCACACTGCCCTCGCCTGTAAACAATTGTTCATTGTGCTTTAAGCAAAACGTTTATTTCCTCTGAACGTGCGATTCAGTTCGTTCAGGTTCATTCAGCTTGGATTCAGTTCAGGCCTACGTCACTGGCACTGTAAACATTTATCAGAATATATTCTGTTTATGTTTAACTTATCAACGGGATCAATCAATAAAGGTTTCTGTGCAAGGTTTTTGTTTAACCCACAAACATTTCCAAGAAATCAAGACTTAAATTTTCATGGCGGCTTATGTGGGTCAGAAATCAAGCAATATTCGTTTAATAAGTTCAATAACAAATATCAAGATATCAGGTATAGCTGACGGTATTTATTTCATTGATATGTTTTTAGGAAAGATACTTAAAATCTGCAGCATGATGTTTTTGTTGTACTTGTATCAGGCTAATTAAATACGAACGCTATCGCCAGCCAATCAATTCGACCCAGTAAAAAGTTGTACTTTAAACGCATTTCCGCTGACGGAACTGCAACAACTGCATCAACAAGAACCAATCTGATGTATAAATAAACAGCAGCGTAACCGAACTTAAACAAACCATTTGTCGTTACTGCAGCCGATCGGCTTTCGATGTGACGACACATTGATTACATTCCGCATACTCGGTGCACCGGCTCAATCTCGCTTGGCCCCCTCCTCGCCCTGGGCGCAGACTCTGCTGAGCACAACGAGGGAAAAAGTGACTTCTAGAAGTGAATTGCCTGGATAAGATCGCGTACATAACTCATTACAGCGTAAACGATATGATAGAAGAACCACTCGATAGAGATGGCTAAATGAGAACGAATATCAACGGGAAATTGTGTAAGAGTGGGCGTTGTTTATATGTATTTATATGAAAGCCCATGTCATTGATATGCATATATGTACATATATATATACTTAAGATTGTTCGTTATATTAATAAAAATATAAATAAAAATATAAATCTGTGGCAATCAATTAAACTGAAACATATTGACAAATGAAAATCATAATGAGGACATTGCGAATAGTCAAGTATTTGGTTTTAAATTTCTTATCAATTTCCATAAAATAATAGAAAAATGCCTTGAATTTTAAACTATTTAAATCTTAATAAAGTATTCATTTTTATTACATTAGCATTTACATTCACATAATTAAATCTATCTTCTTTTGTTTGATTTATTTCTCAAATGTTATTAAAGTATTCAAATTATTTGCATAGCAGGAATTTATACATATAAATTATTTGCGCATTTATTATTTCTATTTAAAAATACATGTCAAAATTTAATTTAATACAAGCATAACTGAAATTTATATATATATAAATTATTTTAGTTGCTAATTTTACAACATAATATTTTTCTATATAATCTGATTCATGATACTCATGTTTTGGGTAATCCTATTTAAATTTAGTTTAATTTCAATAAACAAAATTAATTTAATTATTTATGTTCCATGTACACAAGCTCGTATTACATATAAATTATTTTTATTATTATTTTCAAAATATTTAATTCTACCTAATTAAAATTTTTTATATTTTTGCTGGTATGTGATTCAATTTTAATACAAAAATTCCAATAAGTTAATAATTTATTTACCATATACTCAATCTCAAATTACATTTCTTTTGCGCTTGGCTTGTTTTCGATTCAAGCATTTAATATTCTTTGTGGTGCAGCTTATTTTCCTGTTTGCTGTCAAATGCATTGGGGATTTGTTGCTGATGTTGCTGATGTTGCAGTTGTTGTTGTTGTTGTCGTTGTTATTGTTGCTCGTTGTTGTCCGCTGGCGGCTGATAATATGATTCGTGTCCAATGCGATATGGGGCGTTACAACGTCATCCCATTGCAATCTGTGGCGTTGCGGCTCGCGCTTCGATTCCACACGCTGCAGCCGGTCGTTGTTATTGTTGTTGTTGTTTTTTCACATTTCATTTGTTTGTGTTGTCACAAAGATAGAGATACGTATACATAGACATAAATACAAGCGCACGCGTTAAGCACACAATTATGCAGACAGTCAGGCATTTGGAATTTGCTGCTTTCGGTTCTTTGGCTCTCGGCTATCGAATGGTCGAGAGAGGTGAAGGTGTGAAGGGTGTCCCCTGGCCCATGTCGGCCCATTCGACAGCTCCATTTTACACTGAAATTAGATAAACAAATAACAGAATGGAGGCCCGAATTCAATAAACAAACACAAAACTTTGATTGCACTGCACAAACATGTAGTTTTACAGCACGGCTCGGCGACAAATCATGTCTTGGAGTGAAGAAGAAGAAGAACTTGCTCTCACAGCATAAGCACGTAATGTAGGGTATTACGATTGGGTGGTGAAGCATAAAAGACAAGGGCAATTATAGCAATTATATTAAATAGTTTCATATATGTACTTGACTATATCATAAGAATAAAAATAAAAAGTAAATTAAATGCAAATATAAAGAAAAATGTATTAAACATTAATGTGTACTTTATATATACATATGTGAAAAAATGTATTGATAAAAATATAATTAAAAAATATAATAAATATATTTATTTACAAAATAAATACATATAATATATTAAGTGTTTATATTTGCATTAATGTCAGATTATATAGATTATTAATGAAAATTTTTTTAATATCGCCAAATATAATTTTCATAGAGTACCCAAACTTCGTTAACTATTTTGCTTTTTCCAAATGCCAAATTCCAAATTCCAAATTTCACTCGCATGAGAAAATTTTAATGGAGAAAATGTTGGTGTCTGCTTGCTAATATGCAAAATCAATCGACATAACAGAAATGTGCATGCTTTCATAAATGAAAATAAATAAATATATATATATATATATAAAAGTATATACATATATCTATATTATATATAGATAGCTACACTTCACATTTCTCAGCGCGAGGTGTAATTGGAGCTCGAATCGCTTTCCACTCGAATTTTAATTCGCTGGCTTGTATCGGATTGCAAAAGCCAATTAGCTGGCTAAAAAATTAATCAATATTTTTTTAAAGAATGCTTCGAAATGCTTGACAGATATTTTGCAATAAATTTTAATAAACACCGAAACGCTATTCATAAATAACTCTTATGTAGATTTATTTCTATCTAAATATATATATATATATATATATATATTTTTTGTTTATCATTTCATAACCTAATTATTTACTCAAGATAAATATAATGTGATAATAAATAGCTTGTTAAGCCAGTCGATTTCTTTATCAATATGTGTCGAGCTATATTTATTTATTTTTTATTACTAGATTATCACTCCATATTTATTTAGTTATCAGTGCCTTACACCTATCAGTCGACGGGTACGTGCCATAGATCCCAATGATAACTAACGCTCGATATAGAGATCGAGTAAGGGACTTGATATATTTGAAAGTCATTACAGAAAGATTTATATATGTATATAGAGAAAAATAACAGTAAAAGCTCTGAGAAACTAAGAATATAAGCATCAAATGCTTAGTCTCTTTATATGTGTGAAGCTGTACAGAAATATGAATGCCTTAAAACTCGATAAACAGCTCGCAGCTTAACGAACTCTTGCAATAAGATTTAAGTTTGCTGTGAATATAATTAAAAGTGAGCTAAGCCTCTCTTATATTAGCTATAAAGCAATAACTCGGCAGAGTATTTGAATAACTAAACTCTAAGCAATAAACTCTTCAAGCCTCGTGTCATTTATGACTTTAATAACTGACAGTTGTTGTTATTGTTGTTGTTGTTGTTGTTGTTGCATAATATCCTTGGCTATAATTCGAATTATCGTATTGAATCTTATGCAAAACTATAACAATTGCAAACGCATGCGATAACTTTTGCAATCATAATAAAATTACAACAACAACAATAATAACTTAAACCAACTGCATTGCAATTCGAATGGCTAAAACGTTGTTGTTGTTGTTGCTCTCTAAACTGAGAAATTGCCATTTGAATAGATTGCCTGATGATGGCTAACACGATGGGTGGCCTGCCCGGAATGGGTGGGCGTTCAGTTTCGATTGACTAAAAATCTAAAACGATAAATATTTAAAAGAGCCAAAGCAACAGTGTGGGCGTGGGCGTGGTTGGCGATCTGTCTCTATCTCTATCTCTCTCTTGCTCTCTCTGCGGATGGAGTCTTGGTGTGTGTTGGCAATTTAGATAAGTATTATGACATATTTGACACTCTCTTTCATATAACCGAACAACTTCGTGTTTATTTGCCGAGAATCGTAACTGAATATGGAAATTGTGCAAAGTACGGCGAGACAAACAGACAGACAGGCAGGCAGCAGCCCAAGCGAAAAATCAATGAAATGCAATTACGGCAAATGCATTGCCGGAGAGCTGCAGAGAAGTTGGCTGCCCAGTGGGCTGGGCGCTTGGATGCTTGTCTTGACTTTGGCTCGATTATGTTGCAATGCACATAAGTACATTATAATAACAATTGTTGTTATTGTTATTGATGAGTGTGTGCGTGTGTGTCTAAGCCGTAAGCATAACTGATAAGCTGCACTTACCTGCATTGATAATTTAGAATGTATATTCATATGGTGCAACAACAACAACATCTACACCAATTACAATAACAACAACAATAAGCATAATATTGTGCCACAAAAGCCAAATGACATCTGTCGTTTCCTTTGCTCCTGCCTGTCCCCCAAAACTCAACCTCAAAGTATCTAAACTCTCCTCTATGTGTGTGTGTGTGCCTTTGGCGCACCCATAATTGAATAGCTGCGCATGTGTGTGTGTGTGTGTGTGTGTGCGATTGCGGGTGTTTGCTTTGGTTTTCATTTTGACTGGGTTTGGTTTTTGGGTTTTAGGTCGTCTCTCTGTCTCCCCGTCTGTCTGTCAGTCGATCTATCCATCCAGCTATCTGTACAATTTACTCTACTCCCCTTTTACTCTATGCTGCTTTTCAATTGTTATTGTTCTTGCATGTTGTATGTTGCATGTTGCATGCTCTGGCTCTGCGACTCGTGACACCAGCGATAAAGGTTGCGCCCCAACACTCACGTGTCTTTCTAATTTGTAAGAGTTTAATTCGATTATGCTCTTAATGACAAACAAATGTCATTTCCGATCGAATATAGATACAAAATATTGCCGTTGTAATAGCTTCGCGGAATATGAAACGAAGTTTATTGAACTGCATAGATTGTGGAAATCGGAGTTGAGGCTACGGAAAATGTAGAAAAGGAGTGAGAGAACTCGCTTAGAATCATTTGAAAGTTTTTGCTATGCTAAAGTGTGAACTTGACAAAATTGTTGTGAATTTATATAAATTTTTAAATATTAAACAAATAAGTTTTGTTGAATTGAAAATTTATATTTTATATATTATTAGATATATATACATATAAATATATAAAATTCTCGTGCTGCGGTGTTTGTTGCCAAACTGCCGCGTAACGGTTCGACCCATTCTAATCAAATTTTGGGTGCAGGTCGGGTAGGCTGAGAATCGGCCAACATCTATGTTTCATGGCCCTAAGCTTAAAGGGTGGGCCACCATTACTTTTTTCTTCTTTTTGACGCAACGACATTACGATATTACTTAGTGACGCAATGTACAACGAAGCATTGGTTGCTATTGAGGATCTATTGAGAATAAGAGTCTATCTCTCTCTCCGTCTGCCTAAGAAGAGCAAGGGATGCAGAAGAATTCCAGGAGATCATTTAGAAAATGCCTGCAGCAGCAGAGAATGTTCCCATTAAAACGACTGCAACGATCTCTGCCTGGCGCTCTGCTCAAAATTTGAGTGCCACTCAGACTTTGAGTGGAAGTCGCCCTATATAAAGGGCAGCAGCTGCGGCATTTATTCAGTCGTCCAGACTCTGTGGGATCAGTCTTACGTGCAGGGCACGTTTTTTATATAATGTTTTTTTTTATTTAAAGTGTTTTTATTATTAACTTTATTAACTTTTTTTTTATTTAAAGTTAGTTTAAAGCGTAGGGTGTCTTCAGCCTCCAACTAAATTTTGTTTCTTATTAATTTTTATTTCACTAATTACTTTTAATAAAATTTACATGTATTTTCTTTGAATTTCCCACTAAATAGATGCTATGAATCAATGTGCATTTAATTAAAATAAATTAAAAAACAATAGAGACTACTTCTAATCGATCTACCATCTTGATAGCACCTCTCCTGCTTATTTTCCATTTGTTGTTCTCATGATAAATTTCGACTTTAACTTCCTCAGCGCATAGAACATTTTTGGACTTCCTATCGATTGCCCAGCTCCATGCACACAGACACAGTTTGGTTTGTTTTTAATTTTTTCCAGCTTGTACTTTGTATTTGGTCATATCTCATGTGGTTACATTTTTGGGTTGATCATAGATAATATTTTCAATGAAAACCAAAACAGAATCTAAGCAGCAGCAACACAAAGGGAAATAGGAAAAGGAACAACAAAATGTTGAGCAGCTCTCATGCATATTTGAGCAGCAGCAGCAGCTACAGCAACAGCAGCAATCTTATCTATGGAACTAACTTCAACTGCAAATGGCTTGGAGTGTTATGAATTATTAATAATAAATTACAAATTAGAGAGAGATAGAGACAGTGCATGCACAACGCTAATGAAATTTCAATTAGCTTGTCAGATCGAAGGAAGTGACTGCACTGGCGTATGCAAGTTTTATCTGTCACTGGCAGACTGGCAAGAGAGTTCCATTCGAATCGAAACGAAACGAATCGTATCTTATGAAATCTTAACCCATTTTATATTGACAAGTGTAATTATGCGCACGACACAATTGCCATGTCAAATATAATCAAATAAATGTTGAATGCAAAGTTGTGCGTTATGCAAGACACACACACACACACACACACACACACACACATACACACATACATACATACATACACGTGAACATGTCACGTTGCAGTATTGTCATCCTTTTGTCTGCCTGCCTCAATGCAACCTCTCTGGCTGAGCACAGGCGGGGCATTCCTAATGACATAAAGACGTGCTGGTGGTCCTTTTTGGACAATTAGTGCTTGGTGACTCGGTATCCTCATACCGTGTTGCACCTGCAACAAGCTGTAACCTGCTGTAAATTCTACATGCATAATTTATTTCATATTTCTGAGCTCCATGCAGTTAGGGTATTATGATTTTACTCTGGCCCAATGGAAACCACAAAAATGAAACAGAGAACACGGAGAGAAGTGACTAAATTATGAAATCAAATAGGGTAAAGTACTGCTGAAAATAAATTGAGATGGAAGCTTTTCCGCAGAATAAATACATATTTTAATAGGAGTGAATTACTTAAAGCATGAAATATTTTAAGTAAATTATGTAGTAGAGAAAATTGGAAAAACTATGGGCAAAGCTATATAATGAAGTTGAATATTATATAACAGAGTTAAATAATGTACATATATCAAAGTAAACATTGTTTATAAACTAACTATAAAGAATATCTGAGCTAAGACTACAATATAATAAATGAAATTAAAATATTCATATATATGTATATTCATATAAAATGAGATTTGCCTTTCATCATATCATAGATAGCCAATTGATATAAGAATATAAACCAGATTGCCAATTAGCTGATCGTGTAGAATAATCGCGTTTAGTATAGGATATAATGGAAGAAAAGAGAATAAATATAAATACAAAGAAGAAACGAAATAGTGGAAATAATATAGATAATTTTGCTGAGAGTACTCAAATATGTTATTTATTTATTTATTAATAATTCCTTAATACTCAAATATGTATTATATATTATATTCCATAAAAACTTACTAAAATAAAAGGCTTTACTAAAGTGCGTTTTTCTAGTCATTGAAGAAGAAGAAAAATGAAATAAAGAACAATTCATATACATATGTATTTATTTGTTTATTAAAAAAAAATAAATAAATAAATATTATTTAATACTTTCTTTTATGTCTTCTATAGTAAATATATTTTAAACGTATATTCTATTTGTTGAGACAATAAATATATTCAGGTTGTTTTTTATATATATTTATAAAAATATAAATATATACATTTAAATATTATTTAGTACTTTCCTTCTATAGCAAATGCATTTAAAGGGTATATTCTAGTCGTCCATTATTGTTTTTTTTTGTCTTTCAATTTTCAATTGATTTGTACATGTTTGATTCTGCTTACAATTTTAGTCATTGATTGCCCAGAGTTCGTTAGTAATTTTTTGATTGGGAAAATTATTTATGACTCGTACTATTTGTAAATGCAAACACACGCACACACACTTAAGAATTGATTCTTTCGACTTGTTGTTATATCTTTGTTTCTACTTTTTCAATTTTTTGTTGTTTTGTTTTTGTATTCCTAATTGGAATTCATGCAACGGACATTTGCATATTGCTTTGTTGGCCCTGGCCTAGCCAGGCATGGCCAGGCCCGGCACTTGCCTGGTTTCGTAACTGTATTTTTCAAGTGCCTAGAAAGGTTCTGCTTAATTGTGGTCACAACTCAAACTTAATCATAAAACAGCCCATACGCATATCATAATGTGTGTGTGTCTGACTCTGTGTGTGTGTGTGTGTCTGTGTGTTGGTAAGGGTTTTTTTTCGAGGGGTAAAGGGAGAGTACGCTTTGGTACCCAATCAAGCATGCGCGTGAGTCGTACCATCTTTTTGCGTTCGAACTGGCTGCTAACTGAATTCAATTACCAAAGTGCCTACTATATGCAAATAAGCCACAAGTGCACTTGACAAAACGCAAACACACACACACACATACGAACACACAGTGGCCGGCCAACAGTTACAGATACAAATGCAGATTCATAGATATATAGATACACAGTGCCAGTTGCTGGCTACAAATAAGTGAAGTTGTTGCACTCGAGCTACTGGCACTTGCCTCCAGCTGCTCCCAACCCACTCCACACCGGCGACCGCCTGCCAGCGGCGCCCTCTTCACTGCCCTCTCGTCCACGCACTGTGTGGACCATGTGAAAAGTCGGCGGCGTGCAGATAAAAACCTTAATATAAGCATAATTAAGTTGATGATTTGTACAAAAAAGGAGACGAGAGAAATGATAAACACAAGTGGCTGCTGGCTGCTGGCTGCTGCGCCAGTGTGTGTGTGTGCGCATGTGTGTGTAATTGTGAGTTGCGTATTGTTGCACTGTTGTTATATTGAAGCAAGTCTAGTACAGTGAGCATTCGTGGCGAGACAAAAGCAAGCCAGATAGTCAATCGGTCTTATTGTTCGAAAAACTACTTGAGCTCAGACACTTGAGCATTTGCTCTAAACGCTCTTAAAGCATAGGAGACAATCATAATTTCGGTCTTATCTCATTAGTTGACTAATTGACAATACAAATGGAGCTCAAAGTGCAAGTACAACGTAAATGAATAGACTCAAAATAAATACAGTAAAAACATGAAAATTAATAATATTATTTTTTTTTTTATTATGAAAAATAATCTTTATTTATTTGATTATTTTTCATATTTTATTATAAAAACAAATATGAAAAATAATCTAGAAAATAAACAAGAAAATTAAAAAAAAGTTTATAAGAATAATTATATTATATATTATATAATAAAATATATATATATTGTTTGTATAAACATGTTTAATGTATTTTAAATGTTTTTGTTTATTTATAAAATTATTTTTCATATTTTATATATTTTCCTTAAAAATATATATATTTAGATTTTCTTTTTTATTTATTAAAAGTATTTAGTTTCTTATTTAAAAATACCTGTATATAAAAAAATAAAAAATAATTTATTAAAATATTATATGAAATAAAATATAGTTCTTCTTCTTTTATTTTATTAATTATTAATAAATTAATTAGAATTTTCTCGAATTATTTAACATTATTTTCTTGCTTTTCTCTTGCATTCGTTCACCAGCTAGAGTCTTCACTGTACACTGTTTGCATTTGAAGTTTCAGTCACATCATTGAGTTTTCATAGTCTCGAGTTCTACGCAGTTATGATGGGTTGATGATGTGTTGGCTGCTGCTGCTGCTGCTTCCCTTCTTCAGCTTGGCCTGCCAAAAAAACATTTTTTGGTCGATGACGTCGCATCAAGTTCAATGGACTGTTTTGTTGCTTTTGCTGCTGCTGGTGTTGGTATTTCCGTAAGTCACAGCAGACAGACATTGCATAACAATTAGCTGAGAAATTGCTGTAGTTCTTCAACCCGAAAGAGCCGCAAATAATAATTCACAGAGATTTCCAATCGATGTCTTCATTAGGCAGTTCAGTTCGCCATATGTGGAGCTAAAACTGGAAACTATAACTATGCGCGTGTGTGTGCGTGTGTATCT
This sequence comes from Drosophila mulleri, assembly GCA_035047565.1. Classification (NCBI taxonomy): domain Eukaryota; kingdom Metazoa; phylum Arthropoda; class Insecta; order Diptera; family Drosophilidae; genus Drosophila; species Drosophila mulleri. The sequence continues at coordinate 20,557,544 of JAWNPK010000060.1, read as the reverse complement.
GTGTGTGATGACACATTCGGCTTCCAATTTTGGATAGTTGGGCTAGCATTGTCAGTGTCCATATCGATGGCAAATTTATGCTTAATGAGCGTATCGCTCACTCTGATAACTGACAATGTTGAGAAACTGAAAATGAGGCTAAATTTGTTCCACATCATGTTTTTTGAGCTGCTGTTGAAAAGGTAAACAAAAGTTCTTTGGTAGCTTTGATTGTTTGCTTTCCTAGATAGAATTCTGTCTATAAATAACTAAAGCCAGTTTCTAGTCTCTGACTTTTGCACAAATTCAAAACAAAAACGGAGCAAAATGAAAATAGCAAGAAAAAAAAAATCAGAGTGAAAAAAAATGAATAAAAAAAAATTAAGAAATTCTCTGGCACACACTTTGGAGTTTATCATTGTAATGCAAATGAAGGAAGTGCGCATCGTTTCATTCTCTCTATCTCGTTCCCTTTTATATATGCACACATATGTTGCCTCTCTCTCTCTCTCGCTCTCTCTCTCTCTCTTTTTCACTCTGTATGACTCTGAAAAAACAAGGTGAGGCTGTGCAGCAACAATTTTGATGCCGTGGGAAATGCTTTGGCGCATGTGTTGCGAATCACTTCATTTTTTGGGGGCGGGGAGGCGTGGCGCAACTCTCGTTCTGTCAGTCAGTCAGTCAGTCAGTCGAGGAGTGAATGGCATTGCGCCACACTCACTCACAAGAATCGCAGCAACGGCAACAACAACAACAACAACAAGTTATGAATATGAATAAATCATTTCACGCAGATTGCCAAAGCTAAGAAGATAAAAAAAATTCGCGCACTTTCGCACACATTGTACAGTTATACAAACGCATGCACATACATATGTACATAATATATGTGTGTATGTATAATGCGCTTCCTTTTGACAATCAGCATCAAAGTGACACAGCTTATTTGGCAAGGGTTGGGCCGAGAGAGAAGCTGAGTCGACTACTTTGTCTGTCTGTCTGTCTGTCTGTCTGCCAATCGAACGAAGTGCGAGAATAATTTGGCAAAAAGTTTTACAAGCTCCGTGCAAGAAATTTTATTTGGCTTAAGTGAGTTAGCACAGGTGCCAGCAGAGGTTTCAAATATATGTATTAATTTCAATGCTTTGCATATTTCATATAAAAGCCAAATATGTTTAAATACTCACAGGAATATTTCTCAGACATTGAAAATGCTCATGTAATTGCATCTCATTTCTTCTTTCTTTTCCCAGAATGAGCTTTAGGTTGTAGATGAAATTTATTTCAATAATTTCAAAGCATTTCTATTCAATAAAATAAATGGATAGGCTCTGAACTTAAAATTAAATCTAAAATTGAAAAAATAATAATAAAACTGTTTTAGAACTTTATTTCATAGTGGCAAGAAGTTAAGCATAACTCTAAGAATCCGACTGCTTGATACTCGTTCATAAATCAATTTATACGGTTTTTATATAAACTAAAAGTATTTGAAAAGCAAAACAGTAATTCCATTAGCAAATTATATTTAGATATAACTAAATCAATATTTATTTAATATTAAAATACTGAATTAGTTATTTAAAATTAAGTATTTAGTATTTCTGAGCTAATTTCAGTATTTTTATCAACGATGTGACAATTAATTTATAAGGTATGCACAGCAAACTGACAAATTCTTTGTAAAAGTTTATAATCTGTAAGATATGGCACTAAGAATAATATATATCATGAACAAAATGTTGGTAAAATTAATGTATTATTTATTTAATTATTAACAAGTTACAATTAATATAATAAATAACTTAAGACTAAGCAAAATTAATAAATAATATAATATAGAATATATTTTTAATTCAAATAAATTCAAGTAAACAGCTGAAATATAATGAATATATATATGATATTATATGATCATAAATTATAAATTCAACTCTTTAAGACAGACAAAATAAGATTAATATATAATTTTATTTTACGAACAAGCTTAATTATTGTTTATAATAAAGTTAAATGTTCAAGTTAAATATTTGAATAGTTGTTGAGTGCTTGGCCCTGTCTCTCTATCTAATTTATTTTAGTTATACGCTTGGTCTACATTTAGTCACAAAAAACCGCTTGTAATTGTTATTATTCAGGGCCAAAAATATTAAAAAAAAAAAAAAAAAATTAAAATGCCAAAACGAGAACAAAAACTGAAATTGCTAGTGGGCTGCAAGTTTGGCTTGTTTCTGGCTAAACCGAATAACAGAACAGAACTCAAGCCAACAGACCAAACCGACGCAACTTGTTTTGCAGTTGTCTATTTATGCGCTTAGTGTCCATAGCTCAGCCCCGGCTCGACTCGACTCCACTCGACTCCGCTGCCATTTCAACTCGTATGCAAATAGTAAGCTGCACCACTTCCTGCTGCCCAGTGTCCGCCTCTACAATGTCCACGGCCACAGTGCTGCCACAGTGCTGCCACAGTGAACCAGTTTTTGCCTATCGACCCAGTGCGAGAACCAACCCCTTGTTTGCATTGTTTATTAACAAACAAAAAATAGCGACCGAAAAATAAAGGGTATGCAAAATATTTGCTATAAGTGAACACAAAAACAAAAAAGTAAAAAAGGAAAGTAAAGTAAAATGTAAAAATAAAAGAGAAACGGAACCCCTGTTTTGAGGGGCGTGGTCGCTTACTAGCGTACAACACGGCGATAAGCCAGAAAAGGGGTTGCTCGTACCGCCCCGCACCACACCGCAAAGTTCGGCCCCACTGCAATTTGTTGTTGTAACTACAGCGATATAGCTTGTATAATCGTTGTTGTTTTAGTGTATTAATTTTGGTTTTTAATAAAGCATAAATATTTGTGTTTGCGCTTTAGAAATCTCCCACTCCCACTCGCACTCGCACTTGCAACCCCCTTGAATAGCCCCTCGAGCATTAGCCGCCTGCTTTTATTGAAGCTTACCAAATCAAAAGTTATTATTGAGAGAGAGAGGGAGAGAGCATCCAAACCATCTAGCCCCCCAGGCATGCAATTCATGTAAAATGTGTTATTAGCTTTTATATACATAAACACACACACACACACACACACACACGCACACACATATGTGTTTATATAGGTTTTAGGGTTTGCTATATAATATAATACGGTTTTAAGTAGCCCCTGGGTCTCATAACAGAGCTCTGCCAGTTAGCAAAGCTATGCGAGGCGTTTATCTAACGCTGTCAAGCGTCATTAATTGCGCATTCCTATGGGGAGGTCGAACGGTGTCCATATCGAGCTAGCACTCAAAATATATTGCACTTGGACATGTGTATATACACACAGGCATACATACATACGTACTCTAGGCTCTTGACTTGATTTGCCTTTTATGGCACACTGGCAATTTGCCTTACATATGCAGCCTGCATGCTTTAATTATTAAACAAATCAATTTGCCAGCGTCGAGGCATACAGCTTAATGGCGCATTTGGCGCATTTGGCGCATTTTGTCAGCGCGCTGCACAGTGCCTTATGCAAGTAAGCACACGGCGCCCAGTCAATTAAATTTACATAAATGCATTGTTAATCGTACGCAATGGCAAAAGTTACTTGGATTCTTCCGAATGGCAGTTAAAGAAATGCGAAATGTGAATTGCAAATTTAAGAATCTTCAATTTGTATTTATGCAGCGCTAGATTTTAGCTATCAATATTTTTATTTATTTATATCAATATTTCGACAAGTTTGGGCCTGAGTACTTTCGAGAATACACTTTTTCTCAGTTAATTAACATTCAGAACCACGCTCTATAAAAGTTGATAAGAATTGCTTTACATCTTACCCTGGCAACTCTATTAACTATGTCTGTCTTAAGAAAAACAAGTCTATATTTATCTTACTTCTCGAATCTCTAATAAAAGTAAATAAATAAATACATTTATTCGTATTTAGTTGATTTAAAATTGTAAACATATTCATTGATTTTTCTTTTTTTATAAAATAATTTTTTTTTTTTTTTTTATTTATATGCAACACTTTATTTTTAAGCAATTACTGTATAAAAAAAAGTGTTTTGTTTTACATTTTTTAAATTTAAGGGTACAGTTTTTATTTTATACATTTTTAAATAATTTATTTATTTTTTTTATTTTATTTATAAATTAAGTTTTATTTCAAGGGCGGATTTGTTGTACATTTTCTTACTTTTATATTATGCTTCTTAAACACTACCTGAAACTATAGAGAATCCTTAATTTATTTCAAAATATATTTCAAAATATTTTTTATTAATATAAAATATTAACTTGAATTAATTTATTTCAATTTTTGCTTTTATTATGCCCTCAATGAAATTTCCATAAAGTACTTGGCATATTTCAAGGTCAGGTTTGATGCTCCTCTTCTATATTAAGTTGCTCATGCATTACTTTAGGATCCATTGCCTCTCATGCGCCACTTAAATTCATTGAGATTCGAAATGTATTCCAAAATATCATTAGATTTATGTTCAAATTGTTATCTCAAGTTTGTTCAAGGTCAAGTCTTTATGGTTTTCCTCGCACATTTATTAGCAGCTGGAAGCCGCATGTGTGTGTGTTTTTTTAATGGTATTTAAATTTGTTATTGTTTTATTTCATGGATTTAAGACAGCAGTTGCTGTGCTTCGTCTTCATGGCTAGAGGTCAAGAGACGCAAATAGTTGAAGCAAGTCAAGCTCCTCCCTGTGCGCAGAGACTGAGACACTCAGATGCCAATGACCCATTGTAACGCCTGTTAAGTTTTGCAGCTGTTTTTCATTTCATTTCTCTTAGAAGTTGTTTTTTGTTTCTATTCAATTTGCTGTATGCGCTCACTTTGTTCTTCATTTGGTAGTTGATTTCATTTTATTTTGCCGGCTACTTATTGATTTTCAATTAGTTTGTTTCGTTTTCCGCTAGCAAGTTTGGCTTTGGTTGCGATTTTGGTTCGTTTGAGTTGTGTTTGTCTTGTTTTTTTTTTTTTGCCTTTCGCATTTTCCACTGCAAATTGACATACTTAATTTGTTATCGATGTCAGTCGGGTGTGTGTGTGTGTGTGTGTGTGTGTGTCTTACATGGGCAAAACTTTTGTGCTCATAAAATATGCAATTTGCTGTTTGTTTTGGCAAAGCGCATCGCAGCGATTTGGCCAGCGTTTGCGATTGCGATGGCGATTGCAATTGCTGCCGCTCGACTTTGGCAAGTGCTCTTGGCTTGGCCAGGCCACTGCCAAAAAAGTGTCAGGGTTAGGCCAGAAATAGACACATGCCAATATGCTGGGTCCATAAACCAGCCAAAAAGTCGCGCTGCTGCATGCGCCAAATGGAGGGGGCTGCTCTCCATGTCCACACGTCTCCACGTCTGTCGATTCTGTGGTTAGTATTGAAATCCTTTTCCAACTTTTCAACTGCACTTGATGCGGCAATCGTAGATTTGTTTAACAAACTACTTTAAACTTGAGCAGAGCTTAAGGACTGCTTTTCGCAATGTTGAGGAGTTTAGACTAAAGCGAGTGCTAAAGTGTATAATGCATGAGGCAAGGAGAGAAAGGATTAAGGATTGAATTAAATGTTTAGGAATAGTATATCGAGCGGAATGAAATAGATGAATAACAAATGAAACAATTGCAAATTGTAGTGGATAAAACCTTTCAAGTCGATGGAGATTTGAATGATATAGATCAAATATTTATGAAGACTATTTTTAGTTTAGCAGATGATTAAAGTGATAAACCCTTAAATGATATACAATATATATTTAAAAGGAACACGAATATTGACATCAGTTCATAATTGATAATTTTTGAATATATAATTTTCGAATATATAAAATTTTCAATTATGAACAAATGTCAATATTCGTCTTATTTTTAAATATAAATAACATTCGAAAAAATCAAACGAATCTAAGTACCATATTATTTATAAATAAACTAATGACGCATTTCAGCAATAAAAATAAAATAAATAAATCAGAAATAAAATAAATTGAAATAAATAAATAAAAATATAAATTTACACAGATTTCCCATTTTTAACGACTTCCGAGTATAAAAATTACTTACAAATGTTACACAAAAATTAATTCTCTTCTCAAAGAGAAGAGTTTCAAAGAGCTATGAAAAATGTTATCATAAAAAGAATATATATATATATATATATATATATATATATATATATATATATATATATATATATATATATATATATATATATATATATATATATATATATATATATATATATATATAAATTAGATGCTTGCCAAGACTGAATAGACGCTAGTTTGACAATGACTTAAAGAAGACATAGAAAAACAAACCATTAGAAAACAAAGCCAAATGTGAAGAAAGCATTTATGAATGAGTTGCAAAAGAAGGCGAGAATAACATAAAATACAGGTTGACCAAACGAGAATGATGCCACTTTCGATGGCTCTATTTTAGCAGCTATTTTAAGTAATTAAAAAAAAAATAAGAAATGCAATATGGTTTAATTATTTAATCTTGATTCCTTCTTGCGTCTGGTTTTTTTTTTTTTTTTTTTTTTTTTTGAATTAACGACAATTACTCTGAAAGCTGTCAAGCACTCGCTTTTGCCCTCTGCTACCATGAAATTCCCAAGTGGTTATAGCTGAGCAGGAAAAGACAAAGTCAGCTGATAATAGAAGCGGAAGTTTGCTCAAATGGCTAGACAATTGGCTCGCATTTTGCATACTCAGCTGTGTTGATTTCTTCATTATAAAAAAATAAAAGCAAAACAGAAACTCAAGCCTGAAAACAAGACACCAGCTTAATGTTCACTAAGAGAGATAACAATGCACATTAGCACACATTAATAATTCGAATATTATGGAGAGAGACACACACCCAAAAAAAAAAAAAAAAAAAATGTGTTATTTTTAAGAGCTGTACTTAGTATTTTAAATAGAGAATTAAAGTTAAGTGCCATCATTTGTAAACGCGGCGCCCCTCTCTCTCCCCCCTCCCGCTGTTCCACGCCAGCTCTATAAAAATGAAGCTAATTAGAATGAAAAGTTTTTGCCAACAGTTGAACTCGAATTGTTGGTAATTAATTTATAAAATTACTCATGCGGCTAAATAATGGATTTAGTTTTTAGTTTGTTTCTCTATCGGTCTGTTTGTTTGTTGCTATTGCTGTTGCATTAGTGTTGTTGCATTATGCGAGGCCCTTGATGCAGTCAGAGAGAGCCTTATTGTTGTATTCCGGCTGCGGTTTGGCGGCGCATAAAAATACAATTTATGCGCGCCAAATGCATTTTGTGTGTGTATGTGTGTGTGTGTGTGCTGCGTGCCGCATTTTAATTTCATTTTCGCAAATAATAATTTACATATAGATGTGCAGCACAGAAAGAGAGAGAGAGAGAGAAAAAACAAAATACATAAACAACATTTGATGCTCGCTCACGAAGCGAAAAGGAGTATATTGATTGGGTAGTATGTGAAGAGCAATTGTTGCATTCGTTGTAAAGTATATATGAAATATATATCAAATTTATATGAAATTTGTGATAGATATTTGAGATAATAATAGCCCTTTAGTTAGTGCATTGAAGCTAAGCTGGTTAAAGAGTTTTTTGATTATTTAATATATGAAAGGGCAAAGCTTAAATTTTGAAATATATATTTTGAGTTACTGTAGCCTTAAATGAAGCTAAGGCATTGTAGTTAAAGAGTTTTATGATCACGTCTAGGGGAAGTATTGCTTACATCTCTTAAGGCTTCTCAGTTCAAAGCTGAAGAGAACTCAATAATTATATCTCTACATACGCTTAACATAGGCGTGGCAATTAATGATATCTTATCTCTTCGACTATTGTAAAATTAGCTAAAACCCAACATTTTTTTTAGAATTGAGTTAATTCAATTAAAATATACGAATATCCAAGAAAAAATATATATAAATAAAAAAAAATGATTTTTAAATTTTTTATTCATTCGTGTAATATTATAACAAGTGAAATAAATTTGAAATTCCCACCATATATATATACTTATTTATTTTTCCCTTTGTTTAGTTATTCCAAAAACCGTGAACGAGCATTATGCAGTCAGTCTAGCCCGACTGCTGCATTCTTAGTAGATTATTTGCATTACTATTATTTGGCTGTTTGCTCGAGTGCATTTGCATTAATTTATTTATAAATAATTATTTACAAGCAATTAACTTTATGCGTGTTTTTCATTGCGTTATTTAGTTAGCTATGCATTTGCAGATTTAGCAGCGCAACTTTTGGGGTTTGCACTGAGAGTGCAAAGTGCCAATTAATTTAAATAACAAAATGCAATCTCGAATGGTTTCCAAAGTTGTTTAAATAACATTTTCGATTGGCCAGCTAGAGAAATAAATTGAAATAGAATTTATTTGTTTACTTTTGCACTTGGCAAACAAATGTGGAGCATCTAATCAAATATGTATATGTCCATGATACCCTGTAAAAAGAGACCTGTAAAGAATACGCTGTAAAGTTTCAAATAAAAAGTTGCTTTTGATTTTTTTTTTTTAATTGTTGTATATATTTTTTAATAGTTTTTTTGTGGTTTTTCGTTTTTCATATATAGTTTTTCTTGCGATTCTGTAATTGTAATAATTAATTTAATAATACATTTGTTTTAGTTAATTTAATTAATTTAGTTGGTGTTTGTTGTTGTTTTTATATTATTATCATAATACATAAATACATTAAGTGTGCTAAATAATTTCTATGCTTGGATCTCTCGGTCTATATACACATATCTATAATGATAATAATAATAAAAATGACAATAATAATAATAATAATCATCATCTTTTAGTTATTATGAAAATCTTGTTAAGAATGTTTTGCTTCCTCATCTATATGTATATATATATATATATATTTGATGTATGTATATATGTTTTAGGCCAGGCTAGAAACTAATGGCTACAAATTACAGTTGTTTTTTGCATTAGTCGTGTTTGCAATCTATGTATATATATATATATATATTTAAATATATATATATATTTTTAAATTAATATATCACATTGAATTTGAAAGTGTTTTTGCAACATTTCTAGTAATTTTTTTGTTTTTGTTTTTTTTTTTCTCTTTAGTAATTAAATTTTAATAATAAGCTTAAAGTTATATGTGTGGGTGTATGCGTATGTTTGTGGATGTATATGTGTGTGTGTGTGTGTGTTTGTGCGTGCTTGTGTGTTGGTTGTGCAAGACAACTACAAAACAACAACAGCAACAACAACAACAACAACGACACTTGAACACCGAAGGCGCATGCGAATAGAAATGCCTACGAAAAAGTCTTTTAATTTATATATAACATACATATATACATATATGTACGTGTGTGTATGTGTGTGTGCTTTTTGTTTGCCTGTTTTGCGCTAGCGAATGAGCGAACTGCTTCAAGATGGCTGCCGTTGCGCAGGAACCCTTTTGTGTGTGCGAGCGAGACGGCTTATACGAGAAAAAGCTTGGCCTGCGTTCTTATTGGTGCTGCCCGCTTCGCTGCCTCCAGCTGCGGCCTGCTGCTGCTGCTGTTGCTGCTGCTGCTGTTGCTGTTGTTGTTGTTGCTGCGCAGCCGCAGCGGAAGTGGATGCTTGTGCCGTTGACTGCGTGCTGTTGCTCGCCTGACTTAGTCCGCTGCCGCTGCGCAAATGCACTGGCGCTGTCGCCGATGTTGACGCTGCTGCTGCAGCCGCTGCCGACGCAGCTCCAGCTGCATTTGTGGGACGATATTGCGGCTGGAGCAGTCGCTGCTGCTGCTGCTGGCGCGCCAACTGCTGCAGCTGATGCGCCTGCAGCTGCTGCTGCTGCTGCTGATGATGATGATGGGGATGATGTTGCATCAGGGCGCTGGGCATCATGGAGAGGGCCTCGTGCTGATCGTAGGCACTGTATTCCGATTCGATGCTGTGATAGATGTGCTCCGATGGGGGCCGCATGGCCAGCGACTCGACCACGGGTCGCATGGGGCGCGGCGAGGGTGTGGCCGTGGTGGCCGACGAGTAGTTTGCCTCCATGTCCTCGGTGCAGTAGTAGGCGGGCGGCGGCGGCGCCTGCCGGAAGATCAGGCCGGGCGAGACGGGCTGCTTGAAGCGCTCATGATGGTCCAAGGTGTAGTTGTTGCCTCTGGGCGAGAGCTCAATGGGTATGGCGTAGCGCAGCTTCTCCCAGAAGTAGCGGTCGCACGTGAGCAGCCGGTTCGATGGCACCGACTTGAGATAGGGCGCCAGCTCGGCGACATCCTCGGCCTCGCTGGAGACGCTCGTCTCCTCGATGATGACCAGCTTCTGGGCGAGGCCGCGCAGCGCCTCGTGGAACGCGTTGCGGAACTCGACGCGCTGCCACTCGGTGGCCAGCAGATGGCGGGTCAGCACCAGGATGATCTTCCTCGAGGCCCGGGCGCCCTCCACCAGCTGCAGGTGGCTGGCCTGGGGCGGCAGGTCGCGCTGCTGGATGCAGAGCCTGAACGGCGGACGGCCGTGCTCCAGCTCGGCGGCGATGTTCCGGCAGACGAACTCGTAATCCTTCTCCGAGTGCAGAATGATGGCGTCGTACAGCTTGCCGGCGTCCTCGAAGCGCGGCTCGCACACGCGCACCCCGTAGTGGGCGAACAGCCACATGCGCACGCTCTCCCGGAACACGAACACAATGATGAGCACCACGACCAGGAAGATGAGCACCAGCACGGCGGCGAGCAGGGGCAGGCGATAGCCGTGGGCCAGGTCCTGGGCGGAGCTGATGTTGCTGGCGCTGGCATCGAGCAGGTCGGAGCAGTCGGCGCTGGGCAGCAGCTTCTCCTGGCTGAGCAGGTCCAGCTCGCGCTTGATGCCGCCATCCACGCAGTAGATGTCCGGCGTGTCCCGGATGACCAGCGCGTTCTCCGTCACGAACTGCACCAGCTCGCGCAGCTGCTGGCAGCGACAGCTCCAGCTGTTCCGGCCCAGCGTCAGGCCCTGCAGATTGCTCGGGTACCGCAGATTGGGCAGCTGCAGCCGATTGTTGTCCAGCCGGAGCAGCTGCAGCGAGAGCAGCGGCGCGAAGGTGTCGTTGGCAATGTGCGACAGCTGATTGCCCTGCAAGTGCAGCTCGCGCAGCAGGCTGAGCGAGCGGAAGCTGTCCGAGTCGAGCCTGCTCAGCTTGTTGTGCTCCAGGTGGAGGACGCGCAGCTGGGGCAGCTGCGAGAGGCTGCCGTTGGCCAGGGCCACCAGATTGGAGGCGTTCAGGTAGAGGGTGTGCAGGCTGCGCTGTCCGGCCAGGTGGGAGGGCTGCAGCAGGGGCAGATTGTTGCCGTCCAGGTAGAGCACGTTCACGTCCTGGGGCAGGCGCGGCGGCAGACTCAGCAGATCCTGCTTGCCGCAGTCGACGATGTTGTTCGACCAGGTCGCATCGTGGAAGCAGCTGCAGTTGTTCGGGCAGATCATCTCGCACTCGCAGCTCTCGTACTCGCAGCAGTGGCACGTCTCCGGGCAGTGGGTGTCGTACTTGGAGAGGAAGTCCGCGGAGCTGAGGCTGGACAGGGGACGCAGTGGGGCCTGGCGGCTGTGTGGCATCAGGCACTCGATGTTGGCCAGGTCGACGATGCGCGGATGCTGGCGCGTGGTCAGATTGTTGATGCGCTGCAGCCACTCCATGGAGCTGTCGCACTCGAACGGATTGCCGCCCAGATAGAACTCCGGCTGGGGCTTGTCCGGGGCGACGGGCGCCACGCGCAGCGCATTCAGCGACAGCTTGGACAGGACATTCGCATAGAGATCGACGCGGGCCAGGCGCGTCTTGTCCACGAAGCTGTTCGGCTGCAGCTGGCTGATGATGTTGTTGTTGATGAACAGCAGCTCAATGGAGTTGGGCACCGAGTTGGGCGTGATCTCCGTTATCCGGTTGTGGCTGGCGTCCAGCGTGCTCACGCGCAGCTCCTCCTGGAGCTTGTAGTAGTTGCCGAGTGCCTCGATGTAGTTGCCGTGTATGTCCAGCCACTTCAGGTTGGAGGGAATGAAGGCGTAGTCGAACCACACCAGGTGATTCTCGGAGAGATTCAGCCAGAGTAGCGAGGCGAGCGTGGCGAAGATGCCATTGATGTCGGTCAGGAAGTTCTTGTCCAAGCGAATCGCCTCGATCTCCGTATTCCGATCGAAGGCGCCCCGCTCGATGCTCTGGATGCGATTCTTGGCCAGATTCAGCACACTGAGCCGTGGCAGCTGCTGGAACATGCCCACGGTGATGTTGCCAATGCGATTGTCGATCAGGCGCAGGCCCGTCAGCTGGTTCAGATTGCTGAAGGTGCCGTTCTTGAAGTCCGAGATCTGGTTCTCGCCCAGATCCAGGGTCTTGAGCATGCTCAGGTCTTGCACGGCCTCGGGCACCTCCAGCAGCTGGTTGGAGCTCAGATCGAGTTCCTTGAGATCGGAGCAGTTGCGGAACGCCTGCGCCTCCACGATGCTGATCAGGTTGTTGTTCAGGGTGAGCTTGGTGAGCACGTAGAGGCCATTGAAGATGCGATTGTCGAGCGTGTGCAGGCGGTTCTCGGCCAGGTTGAGCGTGTGCAGGTTGTAGAGCGGCAGGAAGGCGCCCTCCTCGATGTGGCCGATCGAGTTGTTGCGCATGTCCAGAATCTGCAGGAAGTACAGCTCCTTGAAGGTCTTGGCCCCGATGCGAGTCAGCGCGTTGTTCGACAGATTCAGCACTATGAGCCGGATCAGGCCCGCGAAGGTGTTGTTGTCCACGTGGTGGCTGGTCAGCTGATTGGCTGAGAGGTCCAGCACCAGCAGCTGCTCCAGCCGATGCAGCAGCCCCTTGGGCAGATCGTACAGGTCGTTGTGATGCAGATGCAGTTCGCGCAGCTCCTTGTTGCCGGCGAAGGCGGCAGCGGGCAGCGACTCCAGGTGATTGTGGGACAGGTTGAGCACGCGCAGCGAACTCAAGCCGGCCAGGGAGCTGGGCGCCAGCGAGCTGATGTTGTTGTGCTGCAGACTGAGCGTCTGGAGGCGACGCAGACGCGACGCGCCCCAGGCGTCGGGCAGCGAGCGCAGCTCATTGTGGGACAGATCGAGGAGCTGCAGCTCCGCTCCGCCGCTCAGCTGGTTGGGCAGCGCCGTGCCCATGCAGAGTTTCTCGGAGAAGCCCAGGTATTCGGCGGCGCGAATGCGATTCTGTGTGAGATTCAGCAGCTGCAGTCCGGGCATGCTGCACCAGATGCCCTCCGGCAATTGCCGTATATTGTTGTCCGCCAAGTGGAGTTCGCTCAGCTCGCGCAGGCCCTGAAACGCCTGCGAGTGCAGCTCCAGCGTGCGGCCCGGTCCCCAAACGGCGTTGTGCGTCTCCAGCTGGAGGCGCTTCAGCGAGAGCAGACCCTCGAAGGCGTTGGCCGGCACGCGCTGCAGCTTGCAGGCGTCCAGCCGCAGCTCGGACAGCTTCTGCAGCTTGCGGAAGAGGCCGCTGCTCAGCTCGCTGGCGTGCAGCAGGTCCGCGCTGCACTGCAGCTCGAAGCGGTTGGCCGTCTCGGCCACCTGCAGGTCCAGCGTGGAGCCAGCGCCCAGCTCCAGGGCTCGCACATTGCACTTGATGTCCATTGTGGTGCGCACGAACTCCCACGCGCACTGCTGCGCATGCGTCGCCGCTGGCAGCATCAGAGCGGCCAGCAGCAGCAGCAGCAGCAACAGGCAGCTCCTTGCTTCTGTTGTTGTTGTTGACATGTTGCTTGAAATTTGTTTCGATTGACTTCCTCGAATTTCAATTGAATTCTCTCTTATTTTTTATATAAGGGAACTTGGAATTATTTTATAATTTTTTTTTTGTTTAAAAAAACTTTAATTCACTTTCTGGTTTTCATATTTGAGCGTATTTTTTTCTCCTTTATTTTGGATGGTGTTGTGCGCGTAACCGTAATCCTTGTAGTGTAACTGTGTATTGGTGTGTATGTGAGTGTAACGAATTTTAGCTCAGCACTTGTGAATTTTGTATTGAAATAACATTTGCATTGGCACTTGGTTGGGAATTGCGTTTGATTCAACTTTTCGCTTTTCGTTTTATTGCTCTTTGCGTTTTGAATAAATTTTTAGTTGCTTTGCGTTTTGTCGTCGGAGCTCGTTTTCTTAAAACATGTTAACCGCCTCGCGTTTCAACTCAAACTGATTGCTGGAGTTGCACGCAGTCGACTCCGTTGGCTCGTTGAAAATGTTTTTACGAGCGACGACGCCAACGAACACACACACAGGCAGACACACGCAGAGCAAGAAAGCAAAAGGCAGACAGACAAGAGCGTGTCTGTGTGTGTGTGTTTGTGTGTACGTATGTTGTTCGTGTTGCTGCTGCTAATGCTTCTGCTGTAACTGCTGCTGCACTCACACACATGCAACTGCACACATGCACATGTACTCGCTCTCACATACGCTCTGCTCTGCTCTTTGCGCTCCCACACATATAGGCTGCGTCGCAACGTCTCTGTTGCTGTCGCTGCCGACGGCGACGTCGAGTGCATTTCCTGCATATGCAGTTTAGCAACATGCATATGCGCGCTCTCTCACTCTCGCGTTAACACTCTCTGGCACACACATATAGACACACGGCTCACATGCTACACACGTATGTGAGGCACTGTTACGCTCTCGCTCTCACCAAAAGTAGGGGAAATGTTGCTGCTCGCACATGTACATGTATATAAAAGCAGAGAGCATACAATTCTACCTCGCTCTCGCTCAATTTGTTTTTTTCTGTGACTTCTCAGTTGTAAAGCGATCGTAGATCGAGTACAAATTTCAAATGTTTTTTTTTTTTTCAATTTTCCTGATCCACATAAATTGCTCGAGTTATCAATAAATAAATTAATATTGTTCAAGCTGAGATTAGCTAACTTGTTGCTTATCAGCGTCTCGGGTGCGCTATTAATTCACTTCCTTAATTTGTTATACACTGAAATTTATATATGTATATATATTTTTAATAAGCCGCTAATCTGCTGACGATTTATGAAAAGTTCATCAGCGTCAAGCGTCAGAAATATCAAATTAATTTGTTTTAATGAGCTATTAGCAAACAAAATGTATGTTAATTGCTGGCACTGTGAAAAAGTAATAAATAACACTGATTATTTGCTAACAAATCTTTAGCACAAAGTTATATATATAATATATAAAATCTGAAATGTAAATTAAAAAATGTGAAAAGTTAAATATAAGTTATGCAATAGAATATACAATTTTCAATTTAAATTGAATATACAAATATTTGAATTCAAGCATAAAACATTTTCCGTTTGCCTGTTTCCATTGCTTAATCCCTATCTATTCTCTCTTTCGCAATAGGGTTAATAAGCGTTGTCTCTTGGCCTTTTTTGCTAGTTGGCCACAGTCAACACTCAACAGGCTGCCTTGCAACATTTTGTGTGGCATGTGTCGTCGTCGTCGTCGTCGTCGTTGGTTTGCTCACACTCACACTCAAATCTCATGTATGTGTGTATCCTTTCGAACTCGTTGCATGCCTCGTGTTGCAATGCGAGTCCGAGCTCCACATTGATAATGTTGCTATGGCCATGTTGCATGCCACGGGGCTTTAAGCCAACTAGTTCAGCTCGAAGTTTGGACCCATAAAATGCCGTTTCTATTGTCGTATGTCAAATAATCTTGTATATTTTAGAAATCCTTTTCTTATATATGGGAACATATATAAATATATGTGATATATATACATATATGCACACACACATACATATGTACATATGTATGTGACAGTACTAGGACATTTCTTTGAACTTTTGTTGGCTGTAAAACTTGTTCCTGCTGCAATTTGGCAAATTGATTTGCTTTTAAGCGTTTTCCTTATTTATTAGGTTTCTTTGTGTAGAAGCTTAAAGGGATGGAAGGGACGGAAACTAATAAGAAGAGTTTGTGATAAAAATAGTGCAAATTAAAGGCAAAATAATGTAATATAATATTAATAAAACAAAACAAAAAATACTAATAATAACTTGAAAATAAGTAAAATTTAACAAATTATTAAAAAAAATAAAACGAAATTAATAAAATTCGTATATACAAATTTTTAATAAAAACAAAATAATGAATTAACAATTATTTGTTTATTACATATTTTATTATAATTTCTTTAGTTTCTAGCTTTTAAATATATAATACATATTTTTATTAAATTTGATTTATTTTATATAAAAATATATATAATACATATACATACATATTTTTATTAAATTTGATTATTTTTATATAAATATAAAATAAATCAAATTTAATAAAAATATGTATTATATATTTAAAAGCCAGAAAATAAAATAAATAAATAAATACTAAAAATATGTATCATATATTTAAAAGCCAGAAAGTAAATAAATAATAATAAAATATGTATTAAATGAATAAATTTAATAAATTCAATTAATAACAAAAAAATTATAATACGACATTTTTATATGAATAAATATTAATCTAAATTATAAATAAAATTGATTTTTGGTTTATATTTAAAGATTCATGAAAATGAATAAATAAATAATTAATAATAATTAAATAAAATATATATTTTTATCAACATGCATAACTGATTTAATATCAAAGTTTATTTATAACTTTTATAATATATATATATATAAGAAATATTCAGTCCACCTTAAATTCTTAAATGTTTAATTTTCATGATTTCTTCTCTCTCTCTCTCTCTCATGTTTTATATTTTCTCTTATTTATTTATATATGTTTTCAGCCAACCAGACATTATTGTCAGCCGACAATTATTCTGTAAGCCGAAATTCTGGAAATTTCTTTTCAAATGTTTTCCTAAGCTTTCCCACCGCCTACAAATTGGCTGGAAATTCGTTGGCAACGCATTCTCCACTCTCAAATCCCCAACTTTATGCAGCTTTAGCGTGTCTGCTTACCTGCGTATCCGCACGAGAGTTGAGCTGTAATATTCATGTTGCATTTAGGCATTGCCCATTAGGCATTACGCATTAGGCATTAGGCATTAGGCATTAGGCGATGCGCCCCATCATTTTGGCGCTTAGCCGCGCGCGAGAATTATAGAAATGTTTTTAGTCGCTTTGCTGGTAGTCGGCAAATTTACGAGTTGCTACCGCGTGCCCATTTATGTCATATACGCGAACAACCAGCAACAATCTTTCAGCTACAGCCCCCCTCGGCCCCTTGCCCGACCGGCCGGCAGCAAAGCTTAAAATATTGCATATGAATGTTGCATGCGAAGCCAGCAACAAACATTAACGAGCAACAGCAGCAATAGCAGCAGCAACATCGTCGCTGTCTCCGTCGACGTCAGCTGAGGCAGCAGCAACATCGTCGTCGTCGTCGTCGTCCTCCTCTGCTGGCAACATTACAGTTTGAATGCTATTATTATGCCATTTTTAATGCCTTTTACATTCACGCGCGCAACAAGCGGCTGGCGTTGACTGCGCTGCCGCTGCCGTCGCTGACTTTGTGGGCCACGTTTTTATGCTCTGCTTCGTTTAGCAAATGCTTTTTCGCTTCTTCTTCTGCTACTGCTATGCCCTGTAGTCGAGGCAGCGCTGGGTATATGCTTGCTTTTAAGTACAGCTTGAACTTCGAGTCTGCAGAATCTGATGGAAATGCTTCTTGGCAGAAATATTTAAGTAATTCAGATAATAATGGAGCCCAGCTTTGTATTATTCTGTATATTCTTTAATAACTTCTGTTATCGTAATGGATATAAGATATCAATCAAAAATCTGAAGTACGTTAATAATATAATATATAATAAATAAAGGCAAATAATTGGTTTAATTAAAGCTGATTTTTAATATATAATAATTATATAAAAATAAAAAATAATAATAATTATAGTAAGTCATTTAGAAAAGAAAACTTTTATTTTTTTGAACTTAAAGTTAATTTTTAATAATTATTAATTATAGCGTTATTTCTTTAACTTTATATAGAAATAAAAATTAATTTGTTTAGCTTCGGTTTCTATTTAATATTTATTAATTATATACAAAATAATGATAATAAATAGAGTAAGTCATTTCTTTAAGAAATAATAATTTATTTGTTTTTTTTTTTTTTATTTTTATATTTTTTAATTATATAAAAAATAATAATAATGATTGTAGTGCCATTTCTTTAACTTTATGTGAAAATAGCTATTCATTTGTTTAATTTAAGTTTATTTTCAATATTTATTAATTCAATAAAAATATATAAGAATGATAGTAAATCAATGCTTTGTCTTATGTTTATTTGTTTTGCTCTTCCTAAGGTATCTCTTAGTCAACCATGCTCTCTTTCGATCTCTCTCTCTCTCTCACACACGCTATATAGCTTATATTTTTTTCCAAATTTTTTGCTCTTACAAATTTAGTTACTGGCTATTTAATGTCATTTTTAGTTACTTTAGCTGTGCTAATTTTAGCATCAGTATTTGTGTGTATGTGTTCTGTTATCAGCACATATCTTTCTATATATACAGCGAATGCTTACTTAACTTGGCCAAATGCATGCAGCGCGCTGTAATGCAAGTTATTTGCTGTCCGTGCATGTGCATGTGCATGTAAATGTTGCGCCCAGCACGCCCACCTGTCATATATGCATAAACACATGCATGAGTGTGTGTGTGCTGTGTGTGTGCGTGTGTGTGTGTGTGTGTACTTATGTTTTTTGGCTGTCGACTTATGCCACTTAAAATTACATTAAAAAACTTCTGTCGTCTGCCAAGCCGCACACAATAGACACACCCAACGCCCTGCACCTAACGCCCCTCCGCCCACTCATCTGACATTCCAGCACACGATAGCTCCACTGCCCTGTGTTCCCCTCTCTCACTCTCTCGCCCATTCTCTCCGTTGCCTTTGCCCTGCTTATGGCTAGTGCAAACTTTGCCAAGCTTTTGGGAGTTTACGTTTCTGCCTTCGCTGCTGCTGAGGCTGTTGCTTCGCAAGATACACTTACAGCGCGGCTACTCAAGTTGCGTAAGTAAACATGTAACATCTGAGAAGATTGTTGACTTTTGTATACACTATATCTTATCGGTTGGCTTATGAAATAGAGTCGAATTCGCTCGGCATGTATTTGAAGAAGCTTAGTGAAGTGATGAAGACTCGCTGATGATTTGATATAAAGAAGAAAAAGATCGGAATACATCATATATATTTTCTATACATTTCTGCTAATTAATAATTAATTATTGATACTAAGCTCAATGACTTTGTTCTCTCTTTATATTTTCCACCCATAACCCCCTAAACTATCTTTAAAACTACGCCATGATCTATGCCTATGTAGGTAGAAAAGATTCATTAATTAATTAATCAGACTCATATTCTCTTAAGTTGCTATTGATTTTTGTGCATTAAATTACTAAATAAAAAAATTATAAATTATTGCAATAACTAGTAAACTAAAATCTAAATACAAAATATTTTTGTTTTATATTGAATGACTAATGTAGAATGATTAATTTAGTAATTTATATAATTTATATTGATAACAAAATATAAATATTTTTTTAAAGGTGATTAGGGTATCACATCTTCGCGTAAGCTCATCAGCTCTCCTATAGCCATGTTTTTGCGGCGTTGCAAATATGAAACTTTTGTTACTTAATTATTTTGTTTGTTGTTCTTGTTAATGTTGTTGCTAGTTGCTGCCGCTGCTGCTGCTGCTGCTGCTGCTGCTGCTATATTGTTATTAATTAATTGAGTTACACTTGCACTGCAATTGTTGTTGTTGTTTCTGTTTGCTGTTTGCTGTTGCCTGTTGTTTGTTTAGTGGTGCGAATATTTTATGAATTTTTAAATTTCATTAACGTGGCATGTGCCGACAATGTTGTCGTCGTAGCTGTTGCTGCTGCTGTTGCTGTTGTCACATGTCGACGACCCCCTGCAATCAAGTGTGTGCAGCTATTAGGCACACACACCAGAGGGACACACACCACACACACACATGGCAACAGGAAGTCCATAAAAAATTCTAAGCTCTAGAGCTGACACACAGTTGTTTTTTTTTTTTTTTTAAATATGCATCAGGTTTCATGTGTTGCAGCGGAATAGATAAACAGTTTGTCAAAAATATATTTTAATAAGAGCAAGTTTTTAATCGAAATATATTTTGTTTAAATGTGTAATTTTGATGAGTTGGCAAGCATGAATAATAAATAAATTCGAGTAAATATATTTATATATACAAAATGAGTATAAAACAATATACATATATAAACCTATTTATATAATTATTTACTTGTTTTACAAATTATTAATTATATGTGTAATATACTATAATAATATAATATAATATAATATAATAATATAATATAATATAATATAAATAAAAATATATATACATAATAAAAATTCATAAAAATATATCATGTATAATTCTCTAATAATTATTGCTATTATATATACAAATAAATAAATCAAAATAAATATACATATACAATATATACAAATTTGCAAATTATTAATTATATGTGTGATATAATATGATATAAATAATAATATATTTATTTATGGGACACTTTATTTTTAGTATATCTTTATAAAAATAATATTATAAATATAAATTTATAGAATAAATCATCTATAATGCTCTATTACTTATTTTGATTATCTGAATCCTAATAATATTCTTAGTAATTTTTATATGAACTTTCTATTTTTATAGCAACTCCAAGAGCTGGCATATCGTATGCTTAAATGCAGCTCTCTCGCACTATAAATAAGCTATAAATCCCTTGATCAAGCATCAAGACTTCCCGCTGCCTCTGCATATCGCTGAGCTCTTATCTGTGAGCGCAGTTTCTCACACAAGTCAGATTGAATCCAAGTGGAATCCGAGCTGGCATTTGTCGCCCCATTGTAGGCAGAGCCACAGACAGAGGCAGCAGCAGCAGCAGCAACAGCAGCAACAGCAGCGGCAGCAGTTGTAGCAAAGCTTAAATATTATTCATACGCCGCGTTTGCCATGGCTCTGCTGTGAGTTGCTGCAGTTGCAACTGCAATGTTGCAATGTTGTTGCTGGTCGCACAGCTTTCATTTCGCTGCGCATAACTATGTCAAATTAGTGTCTGACTTTTGCGGCGGATGCACTCGCTCCACGGATGGCCCCATTGGTGGTGCAACTGCTGCTGCTGCTGCTGCTGCAGCAGCGGCTTTCCCAGTTTCCCAGCTTTCCCGGCCGCGCAACTCCTTGGGAAATTGTATTCAAATGCGAAACATATTTTTCTGCCTGCTTTTCTTCAGCAGTTTTTTAATTGAATTAGAAAATGGCAATGGGTCAGCAGCACGTTTGTAATGCATAATTTATTTGTTTTGGATTGTTTCTCGTCTTCTTGACTTTCCACGAGTTCAAGTTTTCTTTCTCTGATTTCAGCTGCTTCCCAAAATTTTCCAGGCCAAAATTTTCATAATCTTTTGGCAAAAGCCAGTGAGAGCGAGAGAGACGCAGAGAGAGAGAGAGAGAGGGAGAGCATTGTGTGTGCTTAAATTATGAATATATCTGTCCGCTTATTGCATGGCCTTTAATGAATGGGGCCTGTACAGTGAAAACCTGCTATCCAATAACACAAATTCGATTCTGCTTTATTGAGAGTATATGTATGTATATGGTAATAGTCCCTGAGCTAACCAAATGTGTATTAAATGTGCTGCTTGTTGTTGTTGTTGTTGTTTGGCTGGCTTTAGCAGCAGCAGCAGAAGAAGCAGAAGAAGAGGAAGAAGATGCATTGCGTGTGACAGGAGCAACTCCTCGGCAAGTCCCTGGCAGCTGTCAAGCACACATGCATTACACTACATTACAATTACACTGACTAACACACGAGCTGAAGTTCAAAGTTGAGAGAGTCTAACTAGAAAACTCGTAGCGAGCTGCTGCTGCTGCATATGTATGTGTGTCAGCTCACTTCTCTGCTTAAGGAATGTGGGGAGTGGCAGCAGCAATGCTTAGTGATCGATATATGCTTGTGTGCCATATTTGGCGACTCTAGCTCTGCAAAGAAACCAAAGTTCGACTCCGTTTCTATATGGATATCATGGCAATACAATTAACCATGAGCTATTTAACATAAGCTTGATTTACATGTTGGGACTTAGAGCTCCAGCTCATAATATAAGTTCAGGTTCAGGTTCTCTAACAAACAGCAGACTGAACAGCGCGAGTTTGACTTAGCTATAGTTGTGGCATTAATGCTCTGCCAAGCGCTTCCCAAATAGCAAATATCGATTGATCTCTGCGATGCCGTGCTCCATCTAGAGTTATCTACGAAGACCCCTCTAGCCAAGCTCTGCAGCTTAAGTTAGTCTCAATTTTAGATTAGCTCTAATCTCTAATAAGTAGCTAAATATTCAGCTAACCATAATTTGCCGTAAAAAAGCAAGAAATGGGTTCTAAAATTAAAGATCTATCGGAAGCCAATATAACTGTCTTTCGTTTCCTTTACTTCATTTTTTTTTTATTTGTTCGGCCTAACGTATCCAACCTGTTTTGGTTCAGAGATTAGCAGAGAGTAGAGAGGAGGACTATCTATTGCTGACCTCGAGCATATTGTTGATCAGCAAAAATATATCTGAATTGATAGTCATTTAAGCAATATCCATGTTTCTCTGTGCTCTCTGAACCTAAACAATTTTCCACATGTTCCATCTACATTTATCTAATGATAAAATGAAATAATAAAAGTAATTCTATAAATGGATCAGTTTTTATATGGATTTTACATAATTTTTATCTATTGCTTATTTGCAAATAACTTGATTTGCATTTTAGGACAAGCCTCTTTAGTTCTCCAGCTGGGAGACTCCCTCTGCATTGATTTAGCTATTGCATTATTGCTAATCAGGAATATATATAGATTTATAGCACAGCCAGCTTTGAGCGATTCAACATAATCAATGAAAATAAATATAAAAGAAGTAAAATTTTGAGCTTAAATTGAAACTGAAATTGAAATTTAAATTTTTGCAAACTTTTCATATTATTTTACGTGAATTTTCACACAGCTGCTTGTCCTTTTTATGCAAATTTCTTGTGTAGCATAGTGTTATTTGATATTGAGCTGCATTGTTGTTATTGCTGTTGTCGCTATTGTTGTTGTTGTTGTTGTTGTTGTGGTTCATATCAGGCTCATTTGATATGCGGGCTCTGCAATGCGCCCACACGTTGCCGTTGAAACAATGCAAGGCATTTTTTTTAAATAATTCTCTCTCTATATATATCATATATATATGGTATATAAAATATATATATTACATATATATATATATATATATATGTATATATATATTTATATTCTTATAACTATGCATATTGAGCGAGTGAGTAACGAGCCGGCTGGCCTGCCATCGACCGCTCAAGTGCATCTTAAAGATACTTTGGCCACATTGTTCAGTGTCGCGCGTTTAGCCGCAAGTTGAGTGCCAAGTGGTGGAGTGGAGCACTGCAGAGTGCCACGAAAGTGGTTGCCTATTGTGTGTATTAGTGTGTCTTAGTGTGTGTCTGAGTGTGCTTCGATTCCCTGCCCAATTGTAGAATCTGTGTGTGCAGGGGATCTGATATATGTCTGTGCTTTAATGTGCATTTACGCTTGTGCCATATTTTCTCAGATGCTGCCACAGAATGAGGTTAATTACGCGTTTATGCTTCGCTCGGCTGCAAATATTTATTGGCTGCCTTTGATTTATGAGTCCCACACACTCACGCCCTCTTCACCACCTCCCCCTCCTCTCTAACTCTGCTGCTCCGCTTGAAGCCTTTTGGGCTACCTGCTGCGCCCGAGGAGCAGCGGAACATCTGTGGCACAGAGCTCAGCTCGAAGCTGCAACTGAGCCCCAAATCAATGCGAAGCTGTGAGTAGCCGAAGAGTGAATAAGTTTGACAAATAAACAAATTAAGCTGCCCAGCGTTGAGCAATTTGTGTGTGTGTTAGCTATCTGTATGTATATATCGTGCGTGTTGCACAAATATTCAAGGTCATAAACATTTGAGACATTATATATTTGGTATTTATTTGAAAGAGTAAGGGTATGCATGAATAAATGGGATTACTAACAGAAGTGGATTTATAGAAGCAATCCTAGGCAAGAGAAAGATATACAGTTTTTTGTTTATATATTATTTCTGAGAAACTTTTGTAAATATTAATAAAGAAATTCAGAAAAATATTTTTACATATTTTGTGTATATACATATGTATATGTAAATAATAATAAAGAAATTCAAACAGATATTTATATATATTTTTAAAGAACATAAATTGCTATAGAAATTAAATTTTTTATTTTTATATATTTTAAATTTTTATATTAAAGTTGCAAGTAACATAGATATATTAATATGCATTTTATTAATTAACTTTTAATTATTTATTATAAATATTATTATTTATAATTATTAATATAATTTCTTTATTAATTTTATTTTATTTTTTTAATTTTATTTATTAATTTCTATATTTTTTATTATGTATTTTTCTATATTTTTTATTTTATGTATTTAAAATATCAAATTTAAGTTAATATAAAGATCAAACTATTTATTTTTCATATGTTTTACATTTATATATATTTTTAAAATATTTTATGGATTTTAAAAATAAATATAAAAAACAATTAGAAATTAAAATTTTCATTTTAATATTCTTGTATAATTTTCAACTCCATTTTCATATATTTTACATTTATATATATTTTTAAAATATTTTATGTATTTTAAAAATAAATATAAAAAACAATAAGAAATTAAAATTTTTATTTTAATATTTTTGTAAAATTTTCCACTCTCTTTCGCTCTCTCTCTCTCTTCCTCTCTCTCTCCCTCTATTTATCCCAATTGATCATAGAGTTTAATCAAATTAAAGCATTTCCAAGCTTCGGGCAGTTTAAAACAAACTTATATTTACACTCGGCTGCGTCGCTCAATTTGTAACTTCCTGAACGAGCATTTGCATGCCCAAATACAGTTTGGCCCTTTAAATGCGTTATATGTATATAATAATACACTTCCTATAATTTAAATATTTGTATAATTGACGCCGAAATATTTAAGAAAGCACAAAAAAGTCGCACCAGAAAATCACAAAAAAGTGCACGAAGCTGCGTAGAAATATATTCGCATAAAAAGAGCGAGTGAAAGAGAGAGATAGAGAGCGACAGAGAAGAGAAGAAGCTAATAGCGCGCATAACCCATAATCATGGCTAAGCGCAAAAAATCAAGCAGACAATTCTAATTGTCAGAGAGGCTCAGTTCAGGCCATTTCATTTCATTTTCGGCTTATTTCGCTGCCTTTTCACAAATATACATATATATGTATATATATAAACACTTATTTATTTTCATTTTTTCTTGTACTTTTTTTGGTTTGGCAATTTTTCAGCATTTTGCTAATACCCCACTTTGAGTTGGGCTCGCAGATCGCAGATCGCAGATCGAAGTTATTTGATCGGAACCCTTCATTAAACGCACGCAGACTGACGACTCATGTTTATAAATTGGTCTATAATTTGTATTTTTACAGCTTACAACTGCGATGCGTTTGGCTTATATTTATATACATATATACATATATTATTGTTATTTTTTCAGCTAAAGCGTATGAAAACATTTGATTTTTTCAGGCCTCAGCTGCGGCCTTCCAGAAATAAAAACAAATTTTTATTTTTGCAGGCCCTCTTCTTCAAGCTAATTGCCAAAAATGAGTGAAAATTACTTGCAGAATAAAGCGGAAAATAAATATTTTCTTCTCGTTGTCTTGTTGTCTCAGTAAACAGTTTAAGACAGAACAGACAGTGCTTAGGCTAAGGCTAAGGCCCCTTGTCTAAGCCGGGGCTCGTCTACTTGCGGTTGCTTTTGCAGGCAGGTAGCTGGCATCCGCTCTCGCTCTCTCGCTCACTTTTTCTCTTGTCGTGCGGAGGGGAAATGCACTAACACAACTGCACAGTTGCGCTCTCACTAATACTTTGACATTTGATCTTGCGCTCTCTCGCTCTCTGACGCTCTGTTCAATCTTGCTTGCTCGCTCTATCTAAGGGCTGACGCATTTTGTGTTTCACTCGCACGTTTTTCGCTGCCTGCATTGCCTTTGCTTGTGTTGGTATCGCTCTCACGCACACACTGACAACGCTGCCTCTCTGTCTCTCTCTCTCTCTGTGGTTACGCTCTTGTTGTCTGCTCTCTGCTCTCGCTCTCTGGCTCTGTCATTGACACGCTCAGCAGGCAGGTTTGCTGCTAGGCAATTATGTATATTGTATCTTTCGGCTGGCTTGCGCTGTGTATCTGGTTCTAGCTGTAGTTGTATCTCTAGCTGTATCTGTGTCTTTAGCTGCTGCCTCAAATGTCTCACATTTTGCTCTAACACTTGCAATTCTTACATAAATATATCTGTATATATCGCATATATTGTTTTGGTCGCTGCGCCTGCGCATTCATTTAATATACGAAACTAAAACCTATTTTAAACCAAAAAAATAATATTGGAACAAAAAACTCTGTTGCCACTTGGCTGCGTTCTGTGGTGTGAATTTCGTATGCTTAAAAGTCCCGCAACTGATTTAGACAATATTTTATATAAGGAAAAAAAAAAAACAACACTAAATACCAAACGGAAATTTGATCTTTGACTCGAACACCCGCCAACATTTCCCATTGCCTGGTCTGGTCGATAGCAAATTTTTAGTTGCCTTTGTCGCTTAGCCGTTTATTGGCTGTCGCTCGTTCTGCTTAACTTGTTTTGCTGTTGTTGTTGTTGATGTTTTTTGTTTTTTGCCACACACACGAAATGCTCTCATTTGGCCAACTCTTTTGCCATTTTACAATGCAGTTGCCATTGCCGTTGCCGTTGCCGTTGCCGTTGCCGTCGCTGTTGTTCGCTTGGCTTAAATGAAACTAAATGAGGCGGTAATCAAGTTGTGTTCCAAGCGTCGCCTCAGTCCGTTATAGCCGGCACCTCTTTGCGGTATTTTCGTTTCTCAGTTGCTCATTTCTTTAAGCTGTCTGGGTTTTGCTGTTTTTTTCGCTTTCGTCTGTTTTTTTTTTTTCATACTTTTCTGGTTGTTGTAAACCGCAAATTTCACACTTGCCTCATGAGGCGAGGAAGTCTGAAGGAAGTTTGCAAAAGCGTAAACGCCACAAAAAACTAACTCTTCGCCTTTTCTTCTTCTTCTTCCTCTGCTTCTTCTCTGTTTGCCATGCAAGTTTTCAGCGCTGATTGATTTTTTAATGTGTAGCAAATAGGCGTAGGGGGCAAGGGGAGGCTGCGGGGCGAAACTGCTTGGCCACTTCATATGTGGGCTGCGAAGACAGCAAATTAACTCATGTAATGAAGTTGCCTGATTAGATTTTGTTTTTTCGCTGGACGTCACGAAGTACTGTATTTACAGGGTATGAAATGAAGTAGTTGCAATTGGGAGTCTTCTTTTTTTCTGGCAAAGAACGGGCAGTCTTAACGCGCGTGGTTCACAAGCTAAAGCTGAGCGAATGCAGCTGAAATTTTGAGACTTTAAGTGAGATATTATGAGCATAAAAGCGATTTACAAGAAATTGAAATTTTGAGAAGGAAAGGGTAGATATGTATATAGATGAGAAAATAATTTGCAGAGTACAGTTGTTGTTGTATTCGGTGTAAAGACTTAAATAAGTTCATTAAAATGATTATAATTAATTATTAAAAATATAAACTCGATTTTACTATTTAAAATAATATTAAAAAGAGTAAAGTATAGCTTTTATTAGTTGCATCTTTAGTTCTAGTTCTAGATCTTTTGAATTCACACGATTTTCGCTCAGAGAGTGCCAAAATTTGATATTACTTTTACATTTAACTTATTTACAAGAAAAATATTGTAGAATTTTATAAATATATAAACAGCGGAACTTCTTTGAAGTAAATAAGCAGCGCAACTAAAATATGTAAAAGTTGTATATTTTTTATAATTTTTGGAATATATTTTTAAGTTTTATCAAATTTTATATATTTTTAAAGTACTCTAACTGTAGTATTTTATAAATATATGTATAAAATATGTAAAAGTTGTTTTGTTTTTCTTTAATATATTTTGTAGAATATATTTTAAAATTTTATTAAATTTAATTCTGTAGTTTAACTAAGCGTAAAATAAATTGAAATAGAAAAAAAATTAAATTTATATATTTAATTAAATATAAATAATTAAATTAAATTTAGTATATATATAAAATTAATATATATATAAAAAATTTAATTTATATATTATAAATAAATATATTTTTTGAAGTATTGCGCTGCTTATATACTGAAAAGTGGTAAAAGCTGATATTTATATACAATATATATTGTATATGTTATATATGTTGACATTTGACTGAATTTTATATATTTTTAAAGATGCCCCACTATACTTTGCAAACATATTTATTGCATATATTATTACGCACCCTATAATATTTGTAATATATCCAAGATTTGTGTGTTTATTCGAGGAATAATATTTTAATATGTAAGCTTAGCTTTATGCAGCATTAAATGGCGCTGTTGAGGAGGACCTCATCTAGATGAATCGATGAGCTGCTTTTCTGCTACTGTTTTCGATTGCCCAGCAGAGCAGCTCACACCCACGCACACCTACGAGAGCAAGCAGAGTGTGTGTGGGGCTTTCTCTCAAGCTCTGCGCTCACTTGACAAATTCATTTCAATATTTTCGTTACACTTGAGAGCAGCATCCAGCAGCGGCCGCATCAGCTACCATCCTGAGCACTTCACATGCATGGATGTATACATATATACATATATACATATATACATATCTCTCTATATATTGTATAATAAATATTATTGCTTGAAGTATTTGTATTATTATTTTTTTCGGTTTTTTGTTAACCGGCCAATGGAGCCACTGTAGCCACTCGAAGCCCACTACAAATTCAGCGGACCAGACCATGACTTAATTAAGAGTCGCACGTTTATTGTGCTTACCTGCGTAGTTTTTTTTTCACATCTTTTTTTGGTTTTTACAACATTTTTTAAGCTTTTGTTTATGTTGAACTTACACTTTTTATTATTGTTGCTGTTGCTGTGGCTTTTGTTTTTGTTTTTGTTGAAACGTCATCATAAATTGCAATTAATTTCAACAGTTGCCGGACGCAGCATATAATAATCATTTTTTATCTTTTTTTAAACCATTTTGTTGGCCTTTTTCTCAATTTTTTTCCAATTTTGGTTTTTTTCTGTTGCCTGTGGGTGTTTCATTAAAGTTAGCCTTGATTTTTCGCAGAGATCGTCTCTTGTCTTGTCTCTCTCTCGTATATATTAAATTATTTTCACACCTCAAAATGCCGAGGCACTTAAAATTATGCCAATCACGAGCTGCTTTGCCATTGTTTACGTTTTCAAGTGTACTCCATAGGCGAAGGCAACTGTAGTAGATTGCTGCCACATCACGGCACCATAATGATATATATATATATATATATATATAGATACATAGATGGATTGATTGATAGCGAGTTACTATAAATAGAAACGTCCTCTGAATTGATCGAATGATTGAAATTTACATACGGCTGCGGCTCGCTTTGTTTTACTGCCTAATTTGTGAAGCCTTTCGGCAGATACGAGCTGCATTTTAGTTTCAATTTTTTTTTCTCTTTGTAGATCACAAGAGCCGAAATTTGTCGCTGGTAAGCTGTCGCCTTTTTATCAATTGACGGTGGAGCTGCGACTTGGATGGGGGGAGATGGGGGAGTGCCATTGGAAAGCCATAAAAATGAGAAAAAGGCGCGTAGTGCTTAATTTTAGCCTTTTACGATGCCCGAACCAAATGTCAATTGATATGAAATTTTAGTTTTACAGCTGCAGCAGCAGCAGCGGATCGCGTGTGAGTCGCAGCTGAGGCCAAATGCAATTGGTTATTGTCATAAAAAACACTTTGTGAAAGAGTTTTGTGCGGTTTGCTCAGTAATAGCTATCGTTACTGTTGCTGCTGTTGTTGCTGTTGTTGCTGTTGTTGCTGTTGTTGTTGTTGGACCTTTTTTATGCATCGTCGAGCAGAAAGTGTAGCGGTTATCTGTTACACAAACCGGCGTCTGACTACTCGAGGATACGCAGGAGACAAGCGAGCAGCACTGAGAGAAAATTATGGGTTTAAATTGAAGACCAACTGAGCCAAAATTGTGCCTGCTTAGGCAGTCGTTTATATTTGAAAAATGCGGAAGAGAAAAGGGGTTGGCTTCATTGTTTAATTGCAGCAATTGAGCTGGGGAGAGCTGCCTCACATTGGAAAATAGTTTGGAGTGAGCAAAGGGAATGCCAAGTGGACTAAATTTTCTATATAAATATCTCTTTTTATTAGAAATTAAGGCTGAAATAATCAACATAAAATTAATAATGAAATTTCATAGATTTTTATTAAATGAATGTCGTTTAAAATAGAATGGAGTACACAATAAATATTTGATTATATTTATTTGATATTTGATTGAATAGAATGAATTGAAGAAGAATATGATTCAATATATATTTAATATATTTTATTTTCAATAAATACTTTTAATTATTAATTTATATATTGGTTTTATATACTTTTTTTAAAATGCCATTTTTGAATTTAAGTTTTTAGTGCATTTCATAAATACATAAAATAGTTTTTAAGTTTAATAATAAATAATTCCATTTATAATTTATAATTAAAATAGAAAATTTATATTAAATAGAAGAGAATGAAATAACTAAAACAATATTTATATATTAAATAATTAAATAATAATATAAATAATTATTTAATTGAATAATATAAAATTATTGAATTAAAAAATTTTTTAATTTAATTTTTTTATTATAGAGCATTTAAAAAAAATACGTATTTTCAAAAATAATTAATATATCTATTGCTTTAATAAGTACAATCGAATTTAATTCTAAACAAATAATAATTCACTAATTTGCTTGTTAATTTCTTAAAGCTTATTAAAAAATACAAAATGAAATATGATTAAAATAAAATAAATATTATTTTTATTATTACTTTGTTGTATGAAAACTCCTTAATTTTTGTAAAGTTTATTTAAATTGGTAAAATTGATTGATAACTACGTATGCAACTAATGCAACCCCAGAGCAATTAGTACAAATAATAGAGTAGAGATATGCCCCCCCAAGAGAGCTGTGCTCATTAGCTACAAAAATGCCATGCAAGAAGCAAACGAAAAACTTCCCAAGAAGCACTTTAAGCATAATTTGCATATCTCAATTAGAGTTGAGCTCGCGCGCTATCTATGCCCAAGTTTCTCGAGCAGTGTACGTGGCCATTACAATAACCACAACATAAAAATAAAAAATATATATAACAAAAAAAAAAATAAAAAACACCGAATAGAATAAAGGATATGCTTTGACTGGTGGCTACTGGGCTGCTGCCGCCTTTAAAACTTTGTTCTATTCCACGCCCCGTTTTTATTATCGCCGTCTAAGTCGCCGCTCGACTTAAGGGACGTCACATAAAAACGCCAAGAAACCAACAACAACTGCAACAACAACAGCAACAATATCAAGAGCAGCAGCTAGAGGAATTGTTAGGCTAGGCCATTAGATGGGAGTGCAGTCGCCTATCTTGGCATGCCAAGGATAACAGCTGAGAGAATCAGACAGAGGGAGAGAGGGAGACAAGGAGAGAGCGAGTTGAGAGTCGGCAGCTAGGTGCTACCACTAAAAGTTGACCCAAATTTTATCATCAATGTGACAGAAAGTAGCGATTAGATGATGCCTTTTATGTGCAACGCCAGGCTGCTGGGCTGCTGGGCTGCTGGGAAAACGTTGCCGAACCTCTTGCTCATTTTTATGCATTTTCTTTTCAACTTCTTTTATTTTCTTTTTGTGTGTGTAACCGACAAAAGGTGCCACTGTTTGGTATTAGTACTATATGCTTTTGCTGAATGGGTTCTGTATGAGCGTAATGCGTCGCCTGATATCTTAATTTGCCGCATCTATCGTAGTGCAACCACTTGAGTGTGCCTCGGTGTGTGAGTGTGTGTGTGTGTGTGTGTGTGTGTCCGAGACGCCACTCAAGTTGTTGCAGCTGCACTTGTTTGAATTTCCATGGGGCACAATATACACACGTATCCGGCCTGTCGCTCTCGTAGCGGCCGGCATCAGGCGCCGTCAGGGCAAATACGCGCATCCTGCTCTTGAGAGTTGCATACCCTGTAGTAGTAAGTGTAGTGGGTAGTATGATGCAGACGAAGCACGTGTTGTAGATTGTGAAATGTTGCTGTTGAACTTATATGTATATTATAACTAGTTTAAATTTAGTAGAAATAGTCGGTTTATCATCAAGAAGAGGCAAAGAGAGGAGAGCAAATACATGTTTCATAGTAAATTCAATATTTTGAAATGCATTTATATACATTGTTCTTAATTTGGATATCGATATCGCTTAACTTAGTCTCTACATTTTGGATTTTTGTAAATAAATAAAAAATAATTTGATATTTAATAATATATCTGATTTCTTCAAACTGTTAAGTAAATTGCAAATTTTCGCTTCTTTCTTTACTTAAACTCTACACTTCAAAAGGCAATTTCTCTCATTTACAGGGTATCTAAGCGTCACTCTTGTGATTCGCTGCGCTGCTCTTTTTGGTAAATGATGCAGAAAATCGCAGCCTAGACAGCAGCTGAGGCATTTGATTTTTGTTGGTGTTTGTTGTGCCATGTAGGTCGCTTCAACTATGCATGAAATGTCCAGGAGCCTATCGGAAGTTGATAGCATTTGGGTCTTCGGTACCTTTGGGTAATTCTAGACAGTGCTTCCTTTGATCTCTGTCTGACTGTGTGTGTGTGTGTGTGTCCCCTGATAAAATGTTGATAAACCAATTTTTAAAATGCAAATCTCAGCTGTCCACGACAAAGGAAAAAGCCGTCAAGTGGTAAAGAAGCGAAAGGCGCAGGCAATGGAAGCATTTGCTTATGAATATTTATGCCGCCTAAAAGGTTCGCTTGGGATAGGCTTGCGAATATAATTTTCCATAAGTACGAAATGAAAATGAAAATGTATATAAATATCAAATAGTCCTAATTCATGAAATTGTGGCAAGTGGCTGGAATTTATATCAATAATGCCGTTAGACGCGAACACTCAGTCGTTGCCTCGCAGTTATTTATTAAAGCCAAGTTAACAAGCCGTCGCCATATTTTAATCTTTCAACAAGTTTGCCATGCCTTAGATTTGTGGCTCTTGTTGTTGTTGTTGTTTTGCCTGTGTCCAAGATTTTCCCGTGCCCTGAACGCATTTGACACGCAACTTGAACCTGGAGCCTCGCCCCGCCCCGCCCCGTCTCGTGCACTTTGTGGGCCAACTGAAAATCAACTGCTAACATGGCATAACTTATGGCCGAAGCATGCAAATTTCATTTCTAGGGGCTGCTCCGTTATGGTTGGACTCCATCGAGCGTTGGCCGGAGTGCGGGTCGTCCATTGAAGTTGAAGGCAAAAGTTATTGGCACTTTGTCAAAGCAGGCAAATACGTTCACAGCACTCCGCACTCCAAGTGCGGTTTACACGTGCAGTCTAAATATATCATTTAATGGGCTCTAAGTGCACTCGGCTGAGCTCTTTTGTAAGCAATAAACTGATTTATCAAATGGATCAATTTGTGCAGTTGATGCGCTACAAATAAATAGATAAACATGCGAAGAAAACGTGGCGAGAGCGTGAAGAGAATAAATTTTAGAAAATAAGCAGATTTTATATATATTAAAAGTACCAAAGCTTTTGCTAAATATTGTGTTTTTCTTTTATTATTAATTAAAATAATTATTTTTACTTTTCTTATTTTCAATTAATTCTATGTCTTTGTATATCTTTTATATAATTTATTACTATTTGTTCTTAATTAATTTTGTATTCTTTTATTCATCTTTCGTTTTTTAAATGAGTAAAAATAAAGCGAACAAAAACATACAAAATTATTATTAACAATTAATAAATAAATATAATTTGTTTTCTTCTATAATTTTGTATAATTTGTTTTTTTTTTATTTATTTTTAAATTTATTTAATATATGTATAATTAAATTTTAATTATTTTTTATTTAGACTATATAGTTTTATTATTTTTATGCATGAATTTTGTATATTTTTTTTGTTAAGTGAAAATAAAACGAAAAAAAAATACAAAAATAATATTAACAAATAATAAATAAATAACAATGTTTTTCTTTTATTATTTTGTATTTTTTGCTTGGTTTTTATTTATTTATTTGTATTTGTAATATATTTTAATATAAGTATTTTTAAATTTAATTAATTTATTTTATCTATATATGAATATTTATATGAATATATTTTAATTTGTTTTTATTCTTTTTTTAGGCTATATAGTTTTAATATTATTATGCATCTGTTGTTTTTGTTTTCTTACGTAGACACATTCAATATTAATGAATTTAAAAAAAATCGAATTTACATATTATTTATCATAAATTATTTTATTTCTTTTTAGATTTTTACTCAAGAGTTATTCGAATTGATTGATCAAAATAAATTGAGTGCTAAGTAAGTAAACAAAATATTCTGCTTTTTATATTGATTAAATTTCAATCACAAAATATTTATCATTTATTTTGCTCTCTCATAATTCATGGCATAAACGTAAGGACTTCCCGATTCCTGAACAATTTGCGTGTAAGTAGTGCATATTGTGAACGCAGCTGCCCATTTCAGCCCACATGCCCCACGTACTTTCGTAAGAAGCTAGTAGTTCGGCTGTATATCTGGCCATGTATACACACTCTGGGCCAGAACGATAATTGGCCGGGCTAATTTACCTATTTAACCAGATTTGCAGGCGCGCAGGCGGCGCCCAAACATGCAAATCGGGCGCAAACTAGAGCTTCACTCAATTTGCAGTTGGTCAAAATACTTGAAGGTACTTTTCGTGGAAAACACTTGCCCGAAAAGTTTCCCAAAAAAGAAATTGAGAACAATATGAGTAAAGATTGAAATAGTTTGGTGCTGTGTGAAGTGCAGTTGGGCACGAAACCTAATTAATTGGGATGTGTTTGCGCAGCAGTTGCGCAAGCTTCAAAAATACCTAATCTAGCAGAGCTTGTCAATATTTGTGACTGTCTACACAGATTGTGCAACAGCAGCAGCAGCAGCAGCAGTTGTAGATATACGTATTTAATTGTCAAAAGAGGAGGAGGGAGCGAGAGATGTTATCTAATCTCTGTGCCACTTAGGGCTACCACATAATGTGACTTGGCTATGTGGCATATGCAACAAAAAAGGGAAATTGCATTAATAAGAGAGGAGCACGAAGAAGGGCTGCTGCTGCTGCTCCAGCTCTTAGCTACTGTATTTATTTAAGCCCTCGACTCTGTCGCGTCATTCAATTAGAAATGAAAACATGAAAACAAAAAGGCCAAAAACTGTTTTAGTTTTGACTTTGCCTCCGTGCATAAAAAGCCAAACCAAATATTTAGAAAGTAAAGATAGAAGCAACAATAAGAACAACAATAGGACACAACATATGTACCAAAGGTAATTGTCAAGTAGAGCAGCTACGGCAGACAGCAGACAGCAGACAGAGGCAGACGTGAACGTGGCACGAACCGCAGACAGCAGCAGAGAAACCACCAAACCAGCCAAGAAAAACAAATACCGAATCCACTGCAAGTCGCAATCGCAGTCGCAGTTGAAGTCATAGATGCAGTCACAGTCTAAAGACAAAGACCGAGAGAGTTTGGGTGTTCGGCTACTGCGCACACATATTAACCCAGCGCACTGCACTCTCCGCCTACAAATGACACACAAAATTGATTGTAGCACAGACAAAATGAGATGTGCTCTGCTGCGGTGTACGAATATTAGATGCTCTGAGAGGGCGGCAAGCGGGCGGGGAAATAAATAGAGCAGTACTGGGAGAGTTACCATGAAGCAGAGTCTACTATAGGTGTATTTAATAATCTGCTGTTCTTATGAGAAACAACGCATCAAATTTGAGGTATCATAACATATACAAATTTGCACATTACTGGCTATACTCTTGCATATCAAGAGATGCTAGTTTGCTGATAAAACTGATTGTGATTTTTCTTTTTTTAAATTTATTGCAATTGTAAACATACTTTTTTTTATAGAATTGTTAACGTACAATGGAATTTTTACAGTAAATTTAACCTAATGAATTTTTGGGGAATAAGGAGCTGTAGAGTTTGGCAGGTAATTTAGTTGATAATAAATACAAGAATTAGTAAGCATACTTGCTTTAATATTTTTTGGGACATATGCTAATGCTTTAAACTGAAACTTTCATACTAAAGAAAGGGAAGAGATCAAATTAATAAATTAAAAAAAAAATATATATATATATATATATAAATATATATATGTATACAAATATATATATGTATACAAATAAATTATTGTTGACCATCCTGCCATAGCATTTGAATATATTAGTCTTATGTTTATAGTTGGGAAATAAATTTAAGTTCCATAAAAAGTGTATAAAGTAATAATATTAATAATATAATAAAATATATTAGTAAATAATTATACAAAAATATATACTTACATATATAATGTGTGAACGGATTATATATAATATGGGAACATTTGAGAAACAGCTACATATATAATTACATACAGCTAGATACAAATTTGATAAATTACGTATGTTTGTATAGATAGATAGAAGAAGAACAGTTTGTGTTTCCATGTCCATTGTAATATATGTACATACATATGTATATGCTCCACAAATAAAGAGTACAACAAACAACAGTAGTTGTTCTTACTTAAGTGTACACAAATGTGAGTGAGTATGTGTGTGTGTGTGTGTTGCTCGTCTGGCATAGCGAACAAACACTTTTGGTAACATTCTTGTGGTTTTGGCTGCTCAATAGAACTAAAATATGCTGAGGTCTGGCTTGGTTCGTCGGGGGGTTAGACATATGCGTGACAATTAATATAAGACTCGTCGCGGTTGTTGTTGCTGTTGTTGTTGTTGTTGCTGTTGTTGTGGGTGTAGGCTGCGCTCTGCGAGCCGCAGGGAGCGGGTGGTGACGGCGGTTGACAGAGGTACACAAAACGGAACTGCAGACGCGACGAGACTAGCTGCAAGCACTTGTAGCTTGCAGTCTACCTCTCTCCCTCTCTCTCTTTCTCTCTCTCTCTCGCTCCCTCTCTATCTGTTTGTGCTGCAGACGGTAGCTATGCCTACATAGTCGTGTCTTGGTGGCATATGCGACAACCGTGTGGCGTCTAAATGACAGCCCCAAGTTGCGGGTGTATATATATGTGTGTCAGCGTGTGTGTGTGTGTGTGTGTGTATGAGCTGGACACGGCACCTGCCAGAGCTGAAACCAATTTGCGGGGCATAAAACAAACTAAACAACGACGAGGGGGCTGCTGCTGCTTCTAGTTGCAAGCCAACGCAGACCCTGGCCAGGCCTTCCGACTGGGTCGCGTGTCGCTTATCAGGCTGCTTTATCAGCCAGAGAGTCCACTCTACTTCAGGTTCAGAGTCCAGCCAAAGCAAAAACAAAAACTTCGTTAGCGTTTTGTGGCGTCTTGAGCTATTTGCTACTTGTTTTCCATTTCTCCCTGTTGCACCTTGTGGCCCTTGTGTTGCATTATTATTGTTTTTCATATGCCCTGTATAAACTCTATTCAACTGGGTATATTGCAGTTAAGTTAGTATGTGACATTGCTAATATGTACCTTATTTATTCAGGATTACTTGAAGGCAAATAAGAGGTGAATACTATGTGGACTTGTCTAATAACTAAATGATCTTAAGTTTTCACTTTTCTATTAGAAATCCTGTAATGCCATACGGCTTGTTGAATTTTAAATATAATTTATGGCTATCCTTAGAAGCTACAAATTTAATTATCATATGAAGTGAAAATATATACATATATTGGTTCTTGAAGTATTTTGTTTCAATTACAAATTAAATGCTACTTTTTACAATCATTTATTGCTATTTACAGGGTATTCTGTACCCATTTACGTTGGGTTAAAGTATTCCTACTTCTTTTTTGCTAGCCAACTGCATATTTTAAGTATGCGCTGCTGTTGTTTTCATTATGCAACACACACATACATATGCATATACATATATGTATGTCCGAATAGGTTGCTTGGCCTTAGTATGCATGTGCGGATATTGTGAAAATGCATTTCCACTTAGATCCTAACTGATTGCGCCTTTGACAGGGCGTGGCATTGTGTGGACTTAAAAAGCCATTTTAGTTACGAATATGTGAGAACAGAGCGGAGTTTCCATTGAAAGGAATTGCGGCAAATAGTACGGGGAAAGTGGATAAATACCAAAATGCAATATATGAAATGTTTCAGCAAAAAGGGTTTACAATGTGTGTGTTTTGTGTGTGTGCGTGTGCGTGAGTAGGGAGCGTAGGGAATGTTTATTTAAAAGCGGGTAGCTTGTGTGTCAAAAGGAGCGCGTTGAGACATGCGAGACTACAGAAAAGGGCGAACTTTAAAAGAGTGAAAATGTAAAGAAAACTGCGTAAATAAAATTACTTACTTAGATTGGATTGGGCTAAGTTGGCTATGATTAGGTAGAAGCTGCTCTTTATAGAGAAAACTAAGATGGAAAAATGAAAAATATTCAGACTTAACTGTGACATTTATAAGGCTAGGGTGTATATACTCTCTCTCTCTCTCTCTCTTTCTCTTGAAAGAAAGCCTTGAACAATAATAAGAATACATCTCTCATACCGACTTCTTAGCAATATTGATGTCAAGGATTCATACGATCCTTTGGATGTGCTCCATTTGCCGACGATTAGTTACGATCAGCTTCGATTAGTTATGCTCTTGTGAGGCTTCTGAAATCTTCGCTTGATTTAATTTTCAGTTGCTTAGCTGTCCCCTTGGGCTCCGGCTATTTGCTTATGGCGCTCAGTTGACTGGAATTGCTCTCCAAGGAGCAAATCAATTGATCTTAAGTGCTCTCTTATGCAGAAACAGCGGAAATTGTTGGCTGGCAGCAGCGGAAGCAGCGATTCGGAGGCGCAACTGCTCTACAAATAAGTGTATTCAAGTGGGACTCAAACACTTGATCTTTGGCAAATGCGTGAAATAGATACTTAAATGTCCTGGGCTGGGCACAGGACAGCTGCAAGCTATGTGGATGTGCGCTTAAGGATTGCATTTACAATTTAGCTGCTCCACATAAAATAACTCAATTTGTTGCAACAAATTGACAGAAATATGAGCCAAGACAACAAGCAGAGCAGAGCAGGAGGCGGCCCACAGTGGAGAGCCCTAAAAACTCATTGAGAGTCATAAATTTGTCATTGATTGCATGTGAAATTCGACTCTGTCAGCTGCAGCATCTGATCTGACTCGAAGAGAGAAAGAGAGCGAGAAAGAGAGAGAGAGAGCGAGGCTGGCAGAGTTAGGTCCCCAGGCAGGCTCCTCGCTTCGTGTTTGTGTTTTGAGTATCTGTTTGTTATCCTTAAGGCCGGTTTATTGCTTTATTATGTCGCTGGGCGTCTTCATTGTGTCAGTGCCTGTCGTCTCATCTTATTTTTTATTATTTCTGTATGTTTTGCTTTACGATTTCGACGTAATCTGCGTGATTTCTAGTGCTGCAATTTATGCAGGCAGCTCAAGAGCTCTGCAGAAAAAGAAAAAAAAAAAATCAATGTTTTTTTTTTTAAATATATTTTCTGCATCGTCTTCAAGCGTTGCTCTCGATGTTCGCCTATATTAAATTTCAGTTTTTGTCAGCCTAAGCATTTTATTTTAATTTTTTTATAAAAATGCACTTGGCATAGGAACATCAATGAATAACTAGAATATACCCTGTAATTGAAATGTTTTGCGAATTTTAAACTTAGACTTGGACTTATTTTATTTTTATTTATATCGAGAGCTGTTTACATTAAATATATGTTAAATAAATTTTTGTCCACTTCACTTTTATTCTCTCTTCATCTTCAATTATCAAATTTTCGTTTTGTTTGCACTTTATTCATGCTCCGCTTTAATCGTTTAGTTTTATAATGTTTCAAAGTTTTTGTAACCCACTTTCGAAGGGTTCTCTGAATTATTGCTCAAGCTAAAATGTGACTGGTCAAAGTGGAGCTCTTGGAGAGAGGGCGGCGAGAGAGGCGGGGCTGCGTCTTTGGTTTGTTGCTCACTTAACTGGAATAATTGACATGAACGATTCCTTGGCTCAACTCTTCTGTGGTTTCATATTTTACTAGACGCCTCTTCAAGTGAGCCTGGCTCCTTGGTTTGTCAACGCCTGCTGCGCTCCTTACGGCTGCGGCTGCGGCTGCGGCTGTTGCTGCTGCTGCTGCTGCTGCTGCTGTATGCTCGGCTGAGTAGCTTCGCTCAAGCTGCAACAGTTTATATTGCATTATTCTGCTTGAATGGCATTTGCACTTTGAGAAAAATAACAAAAAATACAAGAAACGAAAGAGAAGAAAATGTCGATGGCAATGCCCAACGAAAACAAAGCGAATTTCATTATGAGCGTCGACCCCGCAGCTCCGGACACGCTCAATTTGAATTATGAAAATCACGAGCTGCTGCAAGTTCTGTGCGTGGGCGTAAATGTGGGCGTATTTATCGCAGTTGTTGTTGTTTTTGGCATTGCGTCGGTTGACTTTTGAATGAATCTCACTCAATTCCATTTCGCCAATGAAGCGTAAAATTTAACGCAGCTGTTGTCAGTTGCACGGTGTTTTTTACTCTCTCTCTTTTCTCTTTCTCTCTCGACCCTTCTCTCGCATATTTGATGAGGCGGCACATCAGGTGGCGCCCCATATGCCACAGCTGCTTATTGTAATGTCGCTGGAGCCAATATTAAAATCCGAAAGCCACACAAGCATGACCGTGAGATCGAGTTAAGCGAGTGTCGTGTAATATGGGAAAATCTGCAAAGTTCACAGGATTTCTGGTGCGGTTCGTGTGCATGTCTCAATCCAAGTGAGAATATGCCGAAAGGCCCCGACTGAGGCTGGTCTGTGGAAGCTGCAAAAGCAGAACTTGCAGGTATGAGACGACCAATAGCCTTTGGCCAAAAAAAAAGCCAAGTTGAACTGCTGGGAATTTAGGCAATTAAATTCCTAATTACTGCTTAAGTATGTAAAAAGTTTATTAACCATAATTAATATATACTACATACATATATAAAACATATATAATAAACACTCAACAAAGTTTCCGCTAGAGCTTATCATTTGAATTATTTTAAGTTTTATATATTCTCTACTTTGCCTTCAAACAAAGCAAAAAAAGGTTCTGCATTTACATTGCAATTATTGTATGCAAAACTATAAATTTTTAAAAATTAAATATATTATTTTGTCTCCTTCCACTTCTTAGCTAAGCCTTAACTATTTTAAATTGCAGATATTTATATTTTCTTTTAATTTTTTTTTTCAATGCAATAGCTAAATAGGACCCAGACTTGATGCATTATATAGTACACAAAATGGAATAATGCCAAATTAAAAAAAAAAAAATATATATATATATATATTTAAAATTTAAAATTTAATTCGATCATTAACCTTTGGAATTTAAATACAATTTTGTTTGTGGGGCATTATTATGCCATATAATATGCTAATTAATTAATTTCTTTCTCTCATAGCTCTACATTTATATCTCATTGAAAATCCGTAACTATTCTTGCTGATTATTTATATTATTTTAGCTGCGAAATAGAAATATTCATAAAGCATTTCGTAGTTTGTTTTGTATTTATAAAAATTCAAAAATAAACACAAAATGATTTGTAAATATTTCGGTATATTTTATTTGTGTATTATTTTATATACTTTTATT
This sequence comes from Drosophila mulleri, assembly GCA_035047565.1. Lineage (NCBI taxonomy): Eukaryota > Metazoa > Arthropoda > Insecta > Diptera > Drosophilidae > Drosophila > Drosophila mulleri. The sequence continues at coordinate 20,515,792 of JAWNPK010000060.1, read as the reverse complement.
ACAAAATATATGTTGATAATAAACTATTATTTTCTTTCCAATTGACTAATGTCAACCAGCTTTAGTGCAGTTCAGATTTGTTGTTTTTGGCTATATTTCATATTATTCAATCTAAAACCAAATGCAAAAGGCTTCAATTACATTAGTAATTATATTGATAAAATAAGAAATGATTTACAATGCTGTGAAGCTATGTTTCGACACAATTTTAGTAAACTAAAAGTTAAATTTGTCGAAAAATAAAAATAAATTGAGTTCCATTGGTAAAGAGTGCATTCGGAAATATTTATTTTTATACCCTGAACCCATTGAAAATGGTAAATCAGGGTATAATGTTTTTGTTGAAATGTATGTAACAGGCAGAAGGAAGCGTGGCAGACCCCATAAAGTATATATATTCTTGATCAGGGCGACGAACTGAGTCGATTTAGCCCTGTCCGTCTGTCCGTCCGTCCGTCTGTCCGTCTGTCCGTCTGTCCGTATGTTTGAACGCGTCGATTTCCGAAGATATAGAAGCTAGAGACTTCAACTTTTTTTTTAAAATGCTCGTATATAGCACGCGGATATCGAGTTTATCACTAAAAATCGATAACTCATCCCGTTATTTTTTTATCGATCAAAAACCTTATCGAAATGCAGTTATAAAATTATATCTCCTACATCTTTAGAGCTAGAGTATCCAAATTTTAAATGTAGATTGATATGTACGTTATAGAATTTCGATTTTTGTTCAATTTCACCCCCCACCCTTATATCCACCCCCTCACCCATAGGTTTGTAAAAGGCGTATTTCAAATACTAGAGACTTGAGCTTTGGCAATTATACGCATAGTAATGATAAAACCACAATCTTAAAGTTTCATGGAGAACGTACGTCCAGAAAAAAAGTTATTAAACAATTAAGTTCCCATAGTAAGCCCACACTGCAGCCCATGCGTGCGCGCCTATGGGTGTCTATGTATGTGTGTTTGCGTGTGTATGTGTGTGTTTGTGTAAGCAGAGAGACGCTAAAAATGATTGAAATGGCTGTTGCTTGAAGGGTTCAGGGGATCTCGTAGTCGAGCACTCTCGACTAGAGTTTTCTTACTTGTTATTACTTATATTTTGTTTATAATCAAGAGTAATATTTGATGCTGTTAAAATATATTTTGTAAAAGGAGCAGAGTAATGTGAAATATAGGGTAAGCATATTACGTAATGCATTCCATTCCATTCAAAAGTATTGCTTGGTCTTTAAGCGTGTAAGTCCGTACTGCAGTCCGCCTCACATATACATGTACATATTAAGCTTGAAAAGCTTTGCTAGATCAATCTGCGACTTTTGTCGACTTGCAGTTTCCTTTGATCTCCATTGAAAGATCTGAGCTGCCCCACACTGCAGTCGGAGTCCCTGGCAGGCTGCAAAGGTTCGACTGCGAGTTTCGGTTCGACTCGGAGTCAACAAAACTAAAGCAAGACAACAGAATTTGTCATGGCTTGATCATGATTGTGGCAAAGAAAAATAAAAAGGAGGTAGATGGTACAGGCAATGGTCCGCCAGTGTCCAAATTCTCAGCCCCTGTTGCCGGCCCGTGCGTGCTAATGGCCCACAATGTAACCCACATGCCGGCCAAATAAACGGACTTGGCCAACAGCAACAGAGCCACACAAAAGTGTGGCAACACTTTTGTCACACGTAGGTGTAGCATACACAATATATAACAGACAAACTGCTGGACACTTGGACTGACAGGGGCCGCTTTCTTTAGCCAGAATAACGATGGCATCTGGAACGCAGCGGAAGCAAAGGAGGCGCTGCCTGGATCTGGCTGCCACACCATAATACCTCTTGCCACGTTGCTTATTTTTCACTTTGAGTATGGGCCACAAAACAGTTTATGCAAAAACGTAACAAGCCGCTGCTTAAGTTGAGAATTTCTATGCATTGTGTTTCGTATACTCAGTGTGAGAGTTGGCCTGCATGGGTATATTGAAAGTGTTGGTGCTCAGAGATGCAAGGTATGTAATGCAGGTAAACTAGAATAAATAGGCTTATTAAAGGTTAATCTTATAACAAAATACTCTTCAATGTAAACCTTGCTCGAATGCATCCCAACTCTAGAGCTGGTTATTAAATATAGTTAATTGAGTTTTATAATTCAATTGTGTATAGTTTTACTAAATTAAACAGAAATAAAATAAATCAAAATTCATTTAATGGTAACTAAATACATATATATAACAAATATTCTTCAAATATCAAGTGTCATTCCATAAGAAAACATCTTGACAAGCAAATGTTTAACTGTCATGTTGAGCTAAGTTAATTTCTGAATTTTCACCACATAGGGTATCTAGCCAGCAGGCATTGCCAGTCCCGCTGCATTCCTCATTGTGATCTAATCGTTTGTCTCCTTGCCATTGCAGTTAAATGTTGCTTAGGCCGTTGCCCACGCTCATGTATTTTTATTATTATTGGTTTAAGCATTTAGGCGATATTTCGAGCTGCCATTTGCATTTCTTATTACCACGAATTGTCATTCAGTCAGCCGCAGCCACAGTCTCAGCTCCAGCTTCAGCTACAGCTCCAGCCTCAGCTTCAGCCTTTTGTTAATGTGTGAAGATCGTAGCGAGGCGTAGGAAAATGAATTGCTTTGTTGATTTGGCGAATTTGTGGCCCCGGCGCGGTTCAAGTCGTGTTGGGCAGGCGGTCAGTCTGACCTTGCTTACAATTTAATGGGGATGCTGCACGCCCTCCTTCTCCTCCTCCCCCTCCAGCCACGCCAGCTGTTGCTGCTCAGTCTCTTTGATCAGTCAGCCAGGCGGATTAGTCAACGGCTTTGACTAGCGCGCTTCCTTTTGTACTCGCCAGCTAAAGCTCAGGCTCGTCGTTTATAATTAACTCAAACTGGATGCTGGCCAGCATCATGTGGGAAACCGGGCTTGTCACGCGTCAGTGCGAGAGAGAGAGAGAGAGAGAGAGAGAGAGAGAGAGAGAGTTTACTGATTCGCAACTCTCGACTGCATAGCCGCTGCGCCTGTCTATGGCCTTTGATAAACGAGCACATCAGAAATGTGACTTGTCATAAATTTGCCTGCGTGGCCATTACTCATGTGTCATGTGGAGCGACGGGGCAAAATGCAGCCGCTTGCTGCAGGAGCAGCAGCAGCAGCACATACACATACATACATACCTGGCCCACAATTCATGCCACATGCTTGTGCGACTCTGCTTCTGCCTCTGCCTCGGCTGCTGCCTGTGTGTCGGATACCTGTGCCATCGCTGCTTCGACAATATGCCAAGCATATGAAGTAATCGCCGTTATCAACTTTTGTGACATGATCAGCCAGTGCTCCACATACGCTTCAGCCCCACCAGCCAGAGGGACAGACAGCCAGCCAGCCACATCGCCAGACAACATTGTAAACAGTTCTCTTCCAGGTTGTTGTTGTTGTTGTTTGTTATAGACTTGTTTGGCTTATTATAGGCCCTCATCGATCTGAGTCGCTTCTTGGCATCTGTTTCGTACATAAGCTCTTCTTTTTTTTAAAGACAAATTCCAATGGCATGATCTGAGCACATACACAAGCAGCATTATGGAAGGTTTTCAATGAGATCTCTCAAGGCATTTAAGCATTAATGTATTTTTAAATTAATCTCCATAAATACATTTATATATATTTATATATAATCTCACATTTTTCATTAACAATTGCTGATGTCTCAGCGAAATGTTCAATGCTAAAAGCTTTTTCAACTTTTGTGAATTTATTTTGATTGACTTCAAAGTTGAATGGAGCATAAAATATTTTAAAAAATCTCACAAGACGGTACAAAAAATATATTTTTCAATTTTTATTTGCAATCTGTCTTATACTAAACAATAAGCAAATGTATTAAAAGACATATGAGAAGGTAAAAAACATATTTTAAATAATAATAATTTATATATACATATGTGTATTATGAGAATATTCTACATTCCCATTATTCTGATTAGGCTTAACAGACATTTTTTATAATTTAATAATACGATTATATTTTAGTTAACACAAGTTAATATATTATTAGTATTTTTCAATTGAATTAATTGGTGTGAACTTTTTTAAAGTTAAATAAAATATTTTTATTTAATATATCAATTTTTGGTATATTATATAAATATATTATATATTATTTATAATTTTAATTTATTCTCCTTTTTTATTTTCCATGATAAAATTGACTTGCATAAAATTAAAAAATTATAAAATAAAATAAAAAACAATAAATAATAATAAAAATATTTATATTACATTTTAAAGCTCTTACACTTGATTTAAAGTATTTTAATATATGAAAAAAAAAATAAAAGAAATTAAATAAAAATATAAATAAAATTAAGAAATAAATAAAAATTTAAAAATAAATATATACGTATATGTTTTCGTAAAGTGGATTTACAATTAATATATATATGTATATATACAGTAAAACAAAATATATTTATATATATTGTAGCTTATTCGGTTTGCAATTAGCTAAATAAAATGAAAAAAAAAATTTTTTTTTAATAATAATAAAATAAATAGAGGAACATTTTCGATAATTTTATATAAATTGCATTGATTAGAAATATAGATATATACATATTTAATAAATAAATACATTGTTATTTGCAGTTTTTTTATAATATATTTTTTATAATATTAATAAATATATTATTCTTGACAACTGTTAATTATTTTGTTTCTGATTGTGGCTTAGTATTTCTCTTATATTCTTTCATTTTTTCCTCTTGTGTGATTTAATTGCTCATCAGCCGCTCAATTGCTTCTGCTGGTGCCTTCAATCTTATAGCTCAATTTTCTCGATTCCTGTAGCCTTTCAAGATCGTCTTTTTGTTGCACCTTTCAGCTGCAACAGTTGGGGGCAAGCTTTTGGCTCATTAGCCCAAACGATCTGGTTCGCGCTGGAGTTCGCTCTGTGCCAGCAGATGAAGTCATTAAACAATCGGATGCAGCGCTGCATGCTTCGGCTACCATTGTTGTTGTTGTTGTTGTTGTTGCTGTTTGTGCCACCTGTACAAATTTCTCAATAAATTGTTCACACTTAATTTTTCACGAAAACAATGCAAAGCCCAAGAAAAATGAAGCACTGACAACTCGTGCTGTGGCGGCAGCCGAGAGAACCCAAAAAGCGAGACAAGCCGAACTTTTTCTTCTCCCCCTTCTCATTTCTACAGCTGCCGCTCGCAGCTCGACCAGCTTCAGCAGCCCCTCCCTCCCTCTCTCTCTCTCTCTCTGTCTGTCTATCTCTCTCTCGCCACCGCCCTACTCCGTTTTCTACGGCTGCGCCCCCATGCAGTGCGCTGCATAATAAACACAAGAGGCAACACAATTTTTCCACACCTCGCTGTAGGCGGCTGTAGCGCAACCTGCAGAGCAGCGCATACATTAAAAATTTATTAATTGGTTTTTAAAAGCACTCGCACCCGTCGGGCCATTCATAATTTGTACTCTGGTAAGTCTGGTCTCTGGTCTGCGGTCTCTGGTCTCTGGTCTCTGGTCTAGTTCCTATTCCAACTTCAATTTCCGCCTAATTTCATGCACTTTTATGCGGCTTTTGTGTGAATTACGCAGCGAAAAAAAAAAGTTGAAAAAACAGCTTTGAAACCCAAGAGCGGAAAAAGATCGGGAATACGTGATGGGAAATACATTTCATAATTGAGCATGTTATTTCGCTTCTAATTTGACAGACGCTATGTAGAAAGGCAAAACACCTTTCAAATCCGCCAATTTGCCATACATTTTATATGCTTCCCAAACAACCTGATACTTTGTGAATGTGTGTGAGTGCAGAAATCTTAGATATAATTGAATGAAATGCTTAAGTGTTGGATAGGACAGATCAAAGGGGGTTTTAGAGAGATTTCTGTATATAGGAAAGTAATCGTAGAGCGAAATTGAAGTGAAACTTCCGTTTAATAATCAATAGAATATTTTAGTTAATATACAATACTTGAATGGTGGCTCAGTTGCTAATGAGTGGAGTATATAAAGAGATAGAGAGAGGGTATACAAGAGGTAGAGTCACAACAAGAAAATGGTAGAGTATCTGTCTTCGTGTAAGTATAGAGAGAAATATGTGGTAGAGTATGGTAGAGTATCTGTCTTTGTGTAAGTATAGAGAGAAACATGTGTGTAGCATACTCAATGGACTGAGATTGGGCATACATACGCTAGAGAGAAGCTGCAGCAGCTGCTCCATAGCTGATAGAGAGATGTTGTTAGATGTCCTCTCCATCAGCTCTATACATACATTCGCATGTTCAGCTCAAGTAGCACAAAGTAAAGAGCAATGGAACAGAGCATTATGGAAGCTCTCTTTGCTCCTTGATTCAGCTCACTGCCAATTGATTTCCGTTTTCTAATTATACCCGAAAACAGTTCGCTCGAGTAAGCCGTGAAAATTGAAAAGCATGGCAGCTATGCGCCTCCATGACAAGCCAAACTCGTTTGCTCGTTGCCAATTGATTTCCATTTCATAATTGAAAGATCCATTGATATTGTGTATTATTGTTGCCTCAAACGCTTTGCTGCTATCAATTGCAATGGCATATTTCTTTTTGCTTTTGTTACTTGAGCTCTTTCACTTTGTGGCCACATTTGTCTACACTGCCACGCCCACCACGCCACCAGCCTCCTCCTGCTGGCTGTATATAGTTCGGTCAGATAGTTCAGGCATTGGCAAGAAACTTAATTAATGATTCTGCATTGTTCGTTCCATTCGCTCAAAATTCTTTTGTGGCTACACAATGGTTGTGTCTCTACTTATTTATTTATTTTTTTTTATTTTATTCGTTTGTAATTGTTTGTAGTTGTTGTTAGGCTTTATTATAGTTGCTGTTGCTGTTATTGTTGTTGTTTGGCTGTCGGTCAATGCAGGCAGTCGAAATTCGTAACGCCATCATCATTAGAGGGGGACCACAGACCCAGACACAGACACAGACACTGAAATCTCCGAGTCTCTGTAGCTTCGATTGCTGCCCGTCTATCGAAATTAATTTGACTATTCTCTGCCTCCCCCTTCTCTCTCTGCTGCTGCTGCTGTTATGCTGCCTAATAAGCCATAGGCAATTAAGCAAAACACTTACTCATGCCGCCTTGCTCTTGAGTTTGGACTTAAGAATTGGACACGCGAATCTCTGTAGCCCCCCAAAAGAATGAAGGAAAAAACTACTTCATCAGCCACAGCGGCTCAGCGGGCGGCATCGAAACCGAATAAAATCCAGCCACTATACTATATCATACTTTACTATGTAAAAACAATTCATTATGCCATATAAATACGAGAAATACATATGGTTATGAGAGCGCGCGATCAGGTGAGGTGTTTACGAGTATATAAAGAGTGTTTACGCAGTTTACGCAGTGGAATGAAACAAATTTGGAAAGTACAGGCATATGTACATATGTATATTAGCAAGTGATCTGATGATAAAGATCTGAGTAAAATCATAAATGGAATCAAGCTTCGGCTTAAGCCCAGCATAAACGGTAATAATTTATCGATTGTTTATTATTATTAATTACTAGACTTTTTTTTAGATATTAATACATGGAATAGCATTAAGAATATTAATAATTACTGATGCATTTCCGGTGAATTTAGAAACAAGGCAAATGAAATAAGGAAACAGAAAAAACAGAAAAGAATAGTTTATGTTTATCCCAGGTATTTTCTTTGCTTTTCAGTAAGCTCTTTCTGGACTTTCTTACAGGGCAACTCCCTAGTTTGGTCTACCTCAAATCCAATTTAAGCACATGTCTTGCAAGTGTTTTTTATTTTTGCAGCCGCTTTCTAGCACATTATGGAACATTTATTTATTTTCGGATTTCATGCCGCGTGTTCGGTTTAAGTAGCGCCCGGAGCTGAGAAATGTGTGCCAATGTTTCAATCAGTTAATGCTAATTAACTGCCCCAATAATAATGCTGCTGCTGCTGCTGCTCAATAATCAGGCAGAGCAGCGACTGTGAGCAGCGCAGCCTTTCAGCTAGCCTGCCAAGAGCGAGGTTGGTGCATTGAACCTGTGGCGCACAGGAAGTCTTGTTTAAACTTTAAGCCCGGCTCTAGGTGTTAACTATAAACAATACCCGAGTCGGCTTATTTACGACTTCCATGGTAAGGCATGGCCAGAGCAGTAAACCAGACTAACTCAACTTCGTTGCGTTGCCCCTGCTGGCCATGCCCCCTCTCTCCACCACCATTCATAGTCTGAGGCGTAATTGCGCCTGCGCTGGCAGCCGCAGAACATTTTTAAAATATTCGACTTTGCATCAGTTTCTTTTTTTTTTCTTTATTTTTATTTTTTTCCTGGTTCGCAAAACTCCATACAATTAACTCCATAGAACTATCTTGTTACCTGACGCGTTTTTATGATTTCTGCATAAAATTAAAACGTAGCAAGTGCTTGCAGCCGCAGCTCTGCTCAGCGCCTATCCTTAACCATATACCCATAGCTATATAGTTCTATATAACTCACAGTCTGTGTGTTAGTGTGTGTGTGTGTGTGTGTGGACGCAGCAGCAGGTTGATAGCTGAGCAGAACTAGTTTCAGATACAACTCTTTTACTGCTGCTGCTGCTGCTTGGCAGTCTTCTCACTCATCTTTTGCTTTAATAATTTTTACTTTGCTTTAATTATAGTTTTGCGCTTAATAAATTTCACAGCCTGGCCAGGTCTCTGTCTCTCTCTCTCTCTCTCTCTTTCGCTCTCTGCCTTTTTCTCTTTCTTTAAGCTTAGACATTACAGACTGCGTGAAATTTATTTGAAAATTTATAACTACAGCTTAAGATGCTTAAGCTTGATGTAATAGTTAATAATATACACAGTTAATTGCGCCTTGCAACTGGAGAACAAAAAGTGCTTAAAGAGCAGCACAAGTGCCAGACTTTCAGAGCGTTAAGAACTAACTAACTTATTGTTAGTTGAAAATGTTAATATTTATGTTATTTATGTAGATTGTCTAACTGTTCGAGGTGTTGGACTCTGAAATAGTTTATTGCGTTCATTAAATATCTGAGTCTTAAAGGCGATTACACATGGATTAAGTTGTTGAAGCAGCGCAGGCTTAAAGTTCTTTTTTGATTCATTTTGTAGACAATTAATGAATTTAAAATGAAGTCTTATTTACTTTGGGTCGTGCTCCGCATGAAATATATAAATTTTGCTTAGCAAGTTGTCAGCTTGACGAACTGTAATTGATTTCAAGTTAAGAGCATTTTCATATGCTGTAATTGAATTGCCTTTGTAATCTGTTTCCCTCTCTCTCTTTCTCCCTCTCCCTTTCTCTTTGCCTTGCCCTATCTTCCTCTGTCAGCCAATGCATAAATTAATCAGTATGTAAATTTTATTTTTTATTTTATTTAATTTTGTTTTTCGTTTTATATTTTGTTTGCAACACATCGCATATGTTGAATGCAATTATTTGTGTTGTTGTTGTTGTTGTTGTTGTTATCGGCTTTTCATAGCAGCTCTTGTTTATTTTTTCTGCACATTATTCATTGCACATTTTATGCTTCATTCACTTTTTCAATTAATTAATAATCATCATGCTAATAAGTTTGTTCGTGTTGTTGCTGAAATGTTGAAATGTTTGTTGCCACGTTTTTTTTTTACCAATTTTCCAACTTCCAGCTTTACAATTTAATTTAATTGCATTTAATTGCATGTCAATAGAATTTCTTGCAATGTACTAAATTAATTTTTTACCTAAAAACTTTTTTGTTTTTTGTTATTATTATTTTTGTAGGAAGAAATAATAACTATACAAAAATAAATGTAAACAGATCAATTTTAAGGGCTTATCTTCTTAAAGTTAAATTTAAAATGATTATTATTAATATATACGTTTAAAGAATATATATTTTTACAATTTATTCTGATATGTAAGCAAACTAAATGTAATATATAAATTATTAAGAGTATTATTTATTATTTCTATTTATATTATTTCATCAGTTAACATTTTCTTTATAGAATTGTATTTCTTTTACTTCAAAATACAATTTTAAAAATATATCCATGAACCAAAATATGTCTTCTTTCAAATTTCTTGTTCTATACAATTCTAGCTCACAAATATACCTCACATGTTAACCGACAGCTAGGCGGCGTCCACTGCGGCTACTGTTTGTTGTTGTTGTTGTTTTTTCTCTGTTTGGGTCAGAGTGCATTAGCCTTAGATCGGCCGACTGCGAAATGGTTGTACAACATGTTAGCTGCCTGTCTTTATGGCCAGGGCTAGGTTGTAACACTCAAATGCCAGACATGGCAAATAAAAAGCATTTAAATAGAGCATAAACTGCAGCAACAACAATAACAACAACGGGAATGGGAACAACTAAGGCAATGCCCAGATCCAGCTCCAGATCCAGACGTGACCAACTAGCTGCACGTTCTTCGCTTCAAAAAAATAGTAGAAAAGAAATAACATGAGTAAAATGTGAAACAAATTAGAGAGAGGAAAAAACAAGAAAAAAATCGACACACTATACGAAAATTCTCATTTGAGTGCGAAAAGTCGGCGTTGATGTTAGAAGTAAGCGCCGCTGCCCTAAACGGAAGTTCCGTACTCGCCATCTCTTTTTAGACTCTTTCTTTTGCCTCTCCCTCTCTCTCGCTCTCGCTCTCTCTCTCTCTCAGTCTGTGCTGCACTCACTAATTAACGGCAAAAACAATGCACATGTGCTGCATTGTATTGTGCCACGCCTTCAATTACAATTCATGAACTTTTTACGCACATTTGTCAAGCACATCAGTGAGTGGGTGGGGAAGAGGGAAAGTGGGAAAGAGGTCTGCTTGTAAAGGCAGCGGCTGTCTAATTGCAGTTATGCTAACGAGCTATGTGTCCCCATAAAGGGGATTGCTCTAGCGCAAGGAAAGGGTTGTGGGCAAAATAAGTAGGGATGGATGGATGCTGGATGCACACAGACCGGACTGCGTTTTGATGCGTGCCTTACGCATGTGCTACATAAAATTCTGTAAAGAATTGCAATTCAGCTTTGATTCGGCAAACATTTAATACACTTACCTACTGAAGAAAGTTCCAGGAACAACTTTTGCTCTTACAATTTTATAGAAATATTCTTTTCAACTGCAGAAGGGAGCTTGAGCTGAACAGCTGAACGTAAAGTAAAGTTCTTTCACTATTTATGAATAACTTGAACAAGACGTGCGCTTCTACTATAGAGAAACGGATTATTAATGAAATATTATTTAAGAGAGATTGGTTAGAATTTTCTGCATGCAAATTATGGAAAAAAAAAAAAAAAATAAATAAACATATAATATAAAATTGTTGATTGAAAGAATAAGCTTCCGATCAATATCTTTAACATAACGAGCAAAGTAACCACAAAAATATATTGAAAAATAAAAAACCGAGTATTATATGCAAATACAAACTATTTAAAATTCATAATTTTTACATAATTGATAGCTACATTCATTTACATTTTTATATATTTAATTCAAGTCTAGAGTACGTCTGTCATCTTTACTTCATTAATATATTTTATTAATATATTATATTATTTTATTATATAAGTATTTGAATATTTGAATATTTGCATTAGTCTCTAATTAAATCTTTAATAATTTAGCTATTGCGTGCTATTTTCATCATATTCAAGGCTAGATTGAAAAGCTTCACTAATTGCATCATGACATTAGAGTACCCCAAACGGAAGGGAAAAGCCTTTTTGCTTAATTATTGCATTGATTTACATTGCAGCCGAAAGGGTGCCAAGGGCCACTCGAGTGTTCCATTGGGAATGCAGCTTGCCTGCCTGACTGCCTGGCTGCCTGTTGCAACTGCAACTGCAACTGCATTTTGTCGCCAGTGCAGCGCAGAGCAGCGCAGCGAGTGAAGTGCACTTCGAACTCCTGCTCGTTGACATTTCGCCAGTTTTTGGCTTGCAATCGACAAATTTGGTGCGTGCACGAGTTGTAGTTTGTGGCGGTGGTGGTCGAGCTGGTGGTGGTGGTGCGTTGCTTGCCACTCGAAGTGGCACTGGCGGCCTCTTCAGTGGCTACGCACTCTCACAATGGCAGCAACCGAAGCAGCAGCTGTCAGAGCAAACGCTGCCAGCTGGGCACGTTTGGTGGTTGAGTGGCCAAGCGAACGAAACTCTTCGAGCACTTGCCAGCACCGCCCCACACCCACGCCCACTCTCACTCGAGTTTGATTGCCAAGGCAGGCCAATTTGCCGCAATATTTATGATTAAAGGCGAACGTTTGACTAAATTCCAAAGATTAACACATTTTCAGCGATGACACGCCATCGTTTTGGCCACCCGGCCAGAGAACTTCTAATGTGACCAGGGCACGTCAACAAAATCAATAAGTCATAAAAGAAACGAGAAACGAGTGAATGGGCCATGATGGAATAGCAGATATCCTATGTCGTGCTCAGATATTTACCAATGTTTAAATATGTATATTCAAATGAAATCATTCTGAATAAGTGAATTCTGGTAGCTATCAAGCTTTGAGCGTATCTTGACTTGCTTGATTATATGTATTAGATATTGCACATTCTCCACGGCGATGAATTTCATATACCAATTAAACTGATATTTATTTAATTTAATATTTGATTTCAATATGTTTTGTATGTGTAGGAAACAAAAATCTTTTATTAGATTTTGATTTTCTTTAAAACAATTTTTTTTTTAATAATCTGCTTCCTTATTTCAATATATTTTTAAAAGTCATTCAGCAACTCTCAATAATAAAATGGTATTATATAAAAAATACGTAATTAAAAATATGTATATACATATTTTTTAAATATAAATAAAAAATATATTATATAATTATAAAATAAAAAATAAATTAAAGGAAAAACAAAAAGCATTTCACGAAATTTTATTTGCATAATATAAAAGAAATAATTATATTAAAATAAAAATAAAAACACAGTGGGAATTATAGTTTAAAAATTATTCAGAGAAGACAAAAAAAAAAAAAAAAAAGAAATAATCATCAAAATAATTTATAAATATTTTTTGATTACAAATTTTAATAAAAAATTGAATTTAATTAAAAAGTTATTTGTTTTCATGTTAAATATTAAATACTTTAATATGATAAACTTAAAAAAAAATAGTCTATTTTCTACACATTATTTTAAATATTAAATAAATTAATTTACTAATAAACTTAAACAAAAATAATTTATTTTCTACACATCATTTCAAATATGAAATACTTTAATTTATTAAATCTCTTTAACAAAAATAATTTATTTTCTACACATACATTTCAAATATTAATACACACATCTCCAGTTATATATCCATTATAAACTCACCTGATTTACTGTATATATTAATTCCTGTGCGGCTCGGCGATTAGCATCGCAGTTGCCTTTCTGAGCCAAGGGTGGAGGCAATTAAAAAATTGCATTGAATGTTGCGTGTGATGTTGGAATTGTTCGTTGGGTTTTCTAATATGAAAACTATAGTGTAATATACCTGACACGAAACTGGTGCAGCGAGACGTCCTTTAAAATTGTGGTTGTTGGACTGAAATTTATTTGAGGCCTGGTCAAAATACCAAACATAATTCACAACATGCCAAACGACAACAACGACAACGACAACGACAACATGTTGCATTGTTAGCGGCTTATTGTGCCAATTGTTGTTGCCACCAATTTGATTGCTGTTGTTGTTGTTGCTGTTATAGTTGTTGTTGCTGTTCGTGCTATGGCCATGGTATTTATGCAAATTTGTAGTGGGCCACAAAGCGCACAGAATACGAGTATTTTATTTAAGCTCAGGCGGCGCCACTTTTTTTTTGTTTTGCATTTGAAAACCTTTATAAAGTTTACGTGGCTCCACGTGGAGAGTGGAACAACAACAAAAACAACAACAACAATCATGCCGAATGTTGCAATTGTAATTGTGATATCTTTAAGCAGCTTGTCTATCTAGCATTGCTTTTTCATTACTGTTTTGCTTTTACTCAATTGCAGCATTAAACAAATAAACAATATGCTAAATCAATATAATTATGAAATCGATTTGAAAACAGCTGACCAAATAATTTTTACGTGCTTTGAACATTTTTTTTTTAATGCGTTAATTTTGTTGCTTACACTCAAGTATAAATTTATAAAGTTAGAGTTCAGATTTTATTTTCTAGCTTAATTTATATGACATGTATAGAGTGTCAAGTATATGAGGGAAAATTTTATAGCACTGCACTAGAAACAGTTTAGTGGAAAAATCAGGATGATGCTGTCTAGTATATGAAGTTAGCTGAAGATTAAATAATTAAAAAAACAATATACATATATATATAAATGAATAAAAAGCAGGCAAATTATGATGATGACTAGTATGTGAAGTTAACTGAAAAATACTTTAAACAAAATATATATATAAAAATGAAATTTACTTTAATAATTTTAAGATTAATAAAATATGTAGCTTATATTAATATTATAAATATTATGTATTAATAATATAAAACTACGTTAGTTTTTTTTTTATAATTTATTTAACTAATCCAATTTATTTTTAATATATTTATTATTATTATAAAAATAATAATATAATATATTTATTATTTTTTATTATTATTATTTGTGCTTGTAATTCTAGAAAAATAGAGTGGTTCTTTTATCCCAATAATAATAAGCTATTTGCCTGCTAGTTCACCCAGTTTCCACAGTTTCCACAGTTGTTTTCCGCTGTTCCACACTGCTCCAGCAAAATGGCTAGAAAATATTTATTATTTCTACAGCAGTTTGTTGTGCAATCGTTAAGAAGCTGTTTGCCTTAGCAATGACGGTCAATTAAATATAATTTAATAGTCTGTGGCTTTTACTAAATTATTATTAAAACGTCTATAATATAGCTAAATTGCTATGCAAAATATATTACATTGTCTTATATAGATCACATGTGTGTGTGCGTGTGTGGGCATGATTATGCATGCAATACATTGCTGCTGTTGTTGTTGTTGCTGCTGGTGCTTAGGTTGCCCACTATCCCTGAAGCAAATGCCACTTTTGCTGTCTTCGCTTTCGTTGAAACACGCCCTGCCCGCCTCTCAGCCTCTCAGAGAGGCCAACTCCAACGCTTTTGTCTTGCATACGCCGAGAGCTGACGGAAGTGCAGCAAACAAAGCAACGGGCAACAACAATGTAAAAGGCTTTGACGCATGCGCCAAATAGCCAATTTGGCTGGCATTTTGGCCGTCTAGCCTCAGCGCTGATTATCGGCATTACCCTACGTTACGTTGTCTACCTGAAGAAAAATTAAGTGGAAAAATCAATCACTTTCACTAATTTTTGTTTTTTTTGTTTTTTTTTTTTTTGGCTTGAAAACGATTTTCCTCAAGCTAAGCGAGAAAATCGAGTCTGCAGCCCCTTGGCTTGTTATCAAGTGTTGAAACAACCGCCGAATGTGAAGAACAGATTTGGAAAGAGAGAGAGAGAGAGAGAGAGAGAGAGAGAGAGAAAGAAGATAAATAAAATAAAACGCTGAAAAGCGACTCCCTGCTAATGCAAAACCATTTATAAGCAGCAGAAAACTTAAATAGATTTTTAACTAAGACAAATTTAATTTAAATGAATAACAACAATAATAAGATAAAGAAATCCCAATGTGAGTCTCGGGGATGGCAGACCTAGCAGATGCCCTTCAAGTTATGTAATAATTTGTTTCGGTTTAAATAAGTTTTTAATTAATAATTTGTATAGATAAATGAAACGAAAATTGAAATGATAATTTTTAAATTTTAAATCTATTTTGAATACAAATTTAAATTATAATTTAATTAAAGAAAACCCATATTTGTTGTATAAATTTTAAAAATTTAATCTAAGATGTGACATTTTTAATGTTGTACTTTATAATAATAATATATAAAAATATTTGAAATATTTAAAAAGAATAATATAATAACTATTTAACAATATTTTTTAATTGATAATAATTTTATTTATTTATTCATATATATAGGATCCAACATATTGTATATACTGATATACTGATTCTGTTTCATATGAGAATATCTAATTTCTTACATTTCTAAAAAATTGTTGTTTTTTTTTTTTTTCATATTCAACCTTTACTCAGTTACATCTTTCAATATTACAGGGTATTCCACAAATGGATACAATTTGTAAAGCTAAATATTATAAACAACGATCAAGTGAATGAATTGATTAATTGCCCGAGTTTTGGATCGCGCGTTGCGACGACATTTTTAATTTGGATCGTAGTTAATTTTAGTTGGCGCGATAAATCTTGCCAGCCCAAAATCTAACGGTCTTTTTTCCGCTCCTTCAGTTTCGAATTTCGCGGCATATCATATTTGCTGAATCGCAAACGGAAGCTGCGCATGCGTCATGCAGTCTACAGTGCGCTATCCCTCTCTAGGTCAAGCGCTGCCTTCTCGCTCTCTCTCTCTCTCTCTCTCTCTCTCGCGCTCACACACTCCCCAATTCTTTCGCTCAATCGTTTGGTGCGTGCTGGGCTATAAAAAAGTTTGGTTTCGTGTCTGGCTGGGATTTTAGCCTCAGAAAATTTCTTATTTATTCTCATGTTAATTTTCCACTGTGGCACTTGCGTGACTTGATCGTTTTGGCTAGATATTATTTTGTTACATTAAAAAATAATTACCGCGTTTGCCTTTGCCTTTTTTCACATTTCTTTCCACCATTCATCTTCGTTTCGTTTTTCACTCCATCTGCCTTTCTGCCTTTCTGTTTTTGTGTCTTTCTGTCTGGCTGTTGATTTGTAAATAACTTTGTGAAAATTAGTTCATTTGGATTTAAACATTTCCAAATGCTGTGAATTCACCTGTGAAGTGTGCTGATGAGGGTAAATGCTTTTAACAGACACTGTAAGCTATTATAGAATATGTTGATGATTTCTGATTGGATTCAAGCCGAATGATATTGGCATAGTAGTTATATATAAATTGGCTAGACTGTATATCATTTCTAATTATTATTTCTTTTACCGAGTTTTTCCTCATTTATCTTAAATTTTGATTTTCTTTTAAGTCCTATCTCTTGTAAGCAATTTAAGCTGCCTTTAAGTTGATTTCGAATTATCTGGTGTTTCGATTAATTGCATTGTTTTGATTTGCAGCGAGTGTCAAAGCCAATATAAAGTTCTGGGCACGATTTCTTAATTAAAGCTTGGCACTGCCCTACGAAAAGGAAAGCGCTTTTGCCACCAAATCAGCCAATTGAGCCAACTGAGCCAAGTGGGTGGGCTGCTGCCGTCTAGACGGGTCACCACTTCCCTTCTTAGTCTCGCTCGGGCTATGGCTAGTTTTCTTTCGAGAACTTTATAATATTTATTTTTACAACCGGACATGCTGCAAACTTTTTACAGTTACGTGCGAAAGTGAAACGCTTAAAAAGGCATCGAATGTCTTCATTATGGCCGCAAAAGCCAATCAGCTCGAGGCAAACTGCAAAATCGAACCTGCAGACGTTTAGCTTGAGGAGAGCTCTGTGTGTGTGTGGGATGGGCAAGGGGGTAGGAGGATGTTGGAGCTCTGTGTTCGTGTGGAGCTTCCAGCAACGACGCTTGTCATCAAATTTTATTGTTATTTAAATGACGAGACGGGGGCCCCAACGACTGCGACACTGTAAGAAAATGTCATGCAAAGTGCGAGGCGACGATGGAACTTGCGCTCTACCCTGTAAAAACTAGATAGCCAAGGGTGGTTTGAACAGCGAAAATGTTTGCAAATGTTGGACAAAGGGTTAAACAAATATAAAATATGACAAGTATTAAAATTACTATATATATACATACATATATACACATAAGAAAACAATCTATAGGATATTTGTCATTAAAATTTCTGAATGCATTCTATATTTTTGCTGCCAAGTAAATTTTAGTTTATATTTGTATTTTGTATACCATATACTTGTTAACAACAGGGTATTCCATAGTCAAATTTCGTTTAGTTCTTGCATTTTTATTTGTTTTTCTTTGCTTGCATTGTTGCCAATATGCAGCGCATGCCTTGCCCGTATAAAGCCTCTGCCCGGCAGACCAGGCAGAGTCACTGCCACTTTGTATAAAGCCCCCGTTTCAGATACACACATACATATATATGTATGTATATAAATATACATATATATATATATATTTATTGCGCCTCGTTTCAGTCAATGGTGACACTTGCTGCATTTTAAATGGGCGCGCGCCTGCACATTGCCGTTGTCACTTACAGAGAAAGAGCAGGAGAGACAAATAGAGTAAGAGAGAGAGAGGCAGAGAGGGAGGGCGGGAGTTGCTGAGCCAAAAGCGAAAAGAATGCAGAATGCAAAAGGTGCCTGGCAACACATTCCGCTAACTGCAACGGCGTTGCACAAGTTTTGTTTGCTGCTCCTGCTGCTGCTGCTGCTGCTGCTGATGGTGGTGCTGCTGCTGGTGGTGCTGCTTCCAGCACGTTTTGTGGCCATCATTTTGCACAGTTTTCTCCATTAAAATCATCAAAATGTATAGCGCCGCGTTTCTGTTTATGAAATATTTGTCTCGCCAGTTGAAAGTTGCAGTTTGCAGTTATCGTTACTGTTACTGCTGCTGCAGGTGTTGCCAAGGACAGCAATTGGCCAAACTAAAGATGTGAGCAGACAAGAGAGATAAAATATGCCCTATGCACTTATATAGTAAATATTTGCTTAAATTGATCACTAAAGATGAAAGACCGAATGTTAACTTTCGCTGAGAAGCGAAGAATTTCAATCGAATATTTATTAAAATATTGCTTAAAGGAATTTGGCTTTTATTATTTATTAAATATGACAGTCATAAAGTTCTTTAAGCCACAAAGATAGGTTAAATTTGCAATCTAATTCAAATCTTGTTAACTGAAATAAGCATTGAAGAATGTGTGAAGAATTACTTTGATTGAGCTCATAAAGTTTTTCCATTTGTTCAAATTTGTTGATATAAAATTAATAAATAGAAAAGGCTTTGTAGTTTCAATAACTGTTGTTTATGTATTTTTTCCTATTTTATATATATTATTATAAATATAAACATTTATTTATAAAAAATTCTGGTTTTGTTAAGATTCTACTTAAAATTCTAGCTCATCATTAATCTCGTTTTAGAAGTATATGGATTTAGCTTCACCCCCATTACACTTTCCCTTGGCAAGGAAAGGATTGAGAGATTCTTAGGTATTCCATCCATTCCTTGCCCAAGAAAAGTGAACTCAAATTGGCAATTTTCTAAAGCCAGACAACGATATTTTAACAAACTACAATATTGAAATTTTAAAGTGCTGCTGCTCTTGTCGAAATCTTTTCATAATTTATTTTGTAATAAATAATTGCTTTGCATTATTCAAAGTTCCTGAAATATCTATCTCCACTCATATGCTCATAGTAAGCTCTTCCTTTTGGCTTTGTCTTTCCACAAATATCGCGTGAGAGTACTAAAAATGTCAAGAATTTATTTTCAGCTTATGTCAATCTGATGATAAAGTTCATTAACCATCACTATTCTATGGTAAATTAACTTTTTCAACTTCCTCACTTACTCAGCATATATAGCACATATGAATCATATATTTCGAGCTCTTGTTAGATTTACTTTAGACTTTTTTGTGTTTTAGCTGTAAATTCGAATGGCAATTAAGTAAAGAATTGCGAAATGCAGCACCTTGAGGTGGCAGTGATGCCAGTCAGGCTTCTTGTAGCTGTTACTACCAAATGTTTACCCTTAGCTACCGCACTTACACAGCGCTCGTAATGAACTTTAGTTTGGCTTGTCTTTATAAATTCATCAGCTAGTCGCTAAATTCTCTGGCTGCCTGGGCGGCCGCCCAACTTTTTTCGCTTGCACTTTTTATGCAAGTCGAGTGCAATGTTTTCTTTGGCTCGGTTTTTTCACTTACTTAGGTGCGCAAGCCGGCCTATAAGCAAGCTCTGAAGCTCTGACTACAGTGAAGATACATAGCAAAGCCCTGGCATGCATTTTAAGTAACTTTACGAGCTGCTGCAGTTGTCCGTTTTATTTCTTTTCGCTTTTAGCCAACTAAATAGAAGAAAAGAACCTCAAATGTAGATGAAGTGTGTGAGTGTGTGTGTGTGTGTGTGTGTGCGTGTGTGCTGGCCAATGTGTGAACAAAATGCAATACACAGCATCGTTAGAGGATGCAAACAAGTTTCAATTTTTTTTTCTTGTTTCTCTTCGTTTTTTCTCTTGCAGTTCATCTGTTTTCTGTGCAGCTGGTGCTTCTTCTTCTACTCGATGCTGTCACTGCAGTTGCGGACGCTTTGTTTGAAATGTTGCTGACAAACCACTTGAAAGTGTTGTGCGAGTGGATGTAGTGTATGCGTGTGTGTGTGTGTGTGTGTGTGTGTGCACGCTGACGTACATATTTCATAAGAAGACCGAGTGACAAGTTTTACCCCCATTGCCCCCGCTGCTTTATGCAGTTGCCGAAATTATGCCGCCTAGAAGAAAAGAAAGAAAAAAGGTTAAAGTGTAAGTGGGGAAAACAAATTGTTGGCCGTCCCGGCCCGAGCCAACCAGTTGTGCTGGCCCAGACTGAGTGACTGGCTAGCTGGCTGGGCTATCGGGCTGTCGGGCTATCGGGCCGCCCGACTGAGTCTGGCTCTCTGACAGGCAGCCTCCTCGGCAAGTGTCGAAAACTGGCCTACTCTTGCACCGGCCTTCGAGAATCCAACAGACAAGAGACAACAGAGAGAACTTTGCGTGCTTCAAGAAAAGTATTTTTTATTTGAAACATTTTCCACGAAAAATGATTTCGAGTGCTTGACAGCTGTGCGTAGTACATTCGGCCTTTGTCGCTTTGTATTCTGTGTTTCTTTTCCATTTTCTTTTTCTCTCGTTCTTTTATATTTCATTTGATTTCATTTCAAGTTTTTCCTCATATTTCGCTGCCCCACTTCAATAACAAATTTGTAGGCTGTTACAAAGTTCTCAAGAAAATGTGCACATTTCATGCGGCTTCACTCCGCAGCTTCTCGTTCCAGCGAAAGCGGAGCCCAAAGATGCGAAGCATCTCAAATCTTAGCTCTGCACGCACTCCACTTTCTAATCAATTATTTTGCACTTATGTATATGCAAATTTTGTGGTGTTTGCGTGTGTGTGAGTGTGCGCAAACAAATAAATCAATTGAATAGGCCCCTCCCCTCTTGACGCCCCGGGCAACGCGCTCTATTGGCCACAATGAACCAATTTGAGCAGCACCTTTCGCCTGTGAAATTGCGTTGTCAGCGTTGGCGCCGCCGGTGGAAGCCAGCGAAGTGGGTTTCGCTTCGTTTTTTGTTTCCTTTTTTATTTGGGGTTTCTGCCTAGTTAACAGCTTTTTTTTTTTTTTTTTTCTTTTGTTCATCTACGTCTGCTTATTCTGCTGCTCGCACTCGATTCGATTTCGCGCTGACAAAAAGCACGCGCAATGTGCTTGAAAAGCGCAAAATTTCGTGAATATCGAATTTCAAAAGTGGCCAAATCAAAAAACGGAAGTGAGCCACAGCGACTGTCAAATGCGCTGCAGGCAGCTCGCTCATCCATGAACAGCTATTAAGAGTTCTTTGTGAGAGTCTCAGCTGGCTGGATTCTTTGATGAATCAACAACTATCAACTCTTCCGAATTTCATAAGGGATATGATACCATCTATTATTGGGGATATAAAATATCAGATATATTCATATATTACTACACATAATATATAAAAACATTTTGGAAATATTCTAAAAATATTTTATATTTATTTTTGTTTATTTAGCATTTTGGTAAACTAAACTAGTCTTCTTTTCTTTGTCTTAAGTAAGTATTATAATATTTTCTATGTATTTGGCTTTAATTTATTTTTTTTTATTTTTATTTTTATTTTTTTAAATAATACTTAATAAATATAAATGTTTAAATTTTAACACGTCATTTTTTTAAATAAAGACGTTCTTATTATAAAAATATTTATATATTGATTCTTATTATGTAAACTTAAAACAATAATTCATTACTTAAACTTAAAAAATATATTTTTATTTTAAGTATTTTTTGTCTGCCAAAATTGAATTTTATTTTATTTGAGCTTTTAAAAATGTAAATTGTATTTTATTTTATTTTTATTTTATTTAATTTTATTTTATTTTTTAATATTGTCATTTTATGTTTTCTGTCTGCCAATATCTGCCAAAATATTTTTCTTTGCTCTTTGATTTTTTTTTTCAAATTTTTAATAGCCAAAATGTGCACATTATTTAATTTTAGTTTTTAGTTTTATTCAGTCACTTTTATTTTTTACTTTGCTTCAGATTCTGATCACTGAGTGTCTTATATCAAATTAAAAAATTTATCTAACTGAATTTTCTGTCCATCCGAATGAGTCAGCCGCGTTTGGCAGCTGCATTAGCCAAAGCCATAAGCCTTGGCTAATATGCATACACTGTGTATATATTTATAAATACATATACGTGTATATGTAGTAAGAAAAATGCCAATTCATTCAATTTCAATTAAATGACAAAAGTACAAAAATATTTTGACGCCAAATCAACAATTCGGAAATTTAATTTCGTGCTCTTTTGCTACGGTTTCATATTCACAAGCAAAGTCTAAATTTTGTTTTTCTTTTTTGCAAGCTTCACAAAAATAAAAGTAAAAATCAACAACAACAACAACAGCAGCAAATGTAAAATCTGTAATAAAATTCGCGTTTCATTCATTGACAAAGTCCAAAGATGAAAATTGTTTGAGTCGAGTGAAAATGAAAAAGTTATTTCTGTTTTGCTTTCTTTGTTTTTTTTTTTTTTTTTTTTTTTTTTTTTGTCGCGTGTTTCTTGAGCAGCAACATTTTCAAGCGAATCGGCGTGTTGTTGTAACAAGAGGCCCAACTCATGTTGAACAATTTGAATAAGCACACATTACGATAATACCAATACGAATACAGACATATATACATGTATGTATGTACGTATATTATTTTCATAGCTACATATATACTTTTTTTGTTTTTCTTCTTTTTTGCTTGCTCTTGACATCCCCAGTCGAGAGGCAGACAGGCCGACAGACACGTCTGTGCACAACAATTTGATCTCTTGCGTTTTGGCACGAACTGTAATTGAAAATATTTCATATCCAAAAACAAAAACCGACAAACCGACAAACCAACAAACAAACAGCGCGCTTGACACTTGAAACATTTGGTTCGTGGCGTGTTGGTCTTTGATGGAAATGGGAAAGGTGTGTGGCGGTGGTTCGGGGCAAGGGCTGCTTCATGGATCTCTTGTAGCCAGCTTTCTTGTCCGGTTATGTTACGTTACGTGAAATTTCAAATGTCATAATTTTGACAGTTTGATAGTCATACACATGGCTTCGTTTCTATCGCTCTATGGGTGTGCATGTGTGTGTGTGTGTGTGTGTGTGTAGTGGGAAGCTGCGAGGCATTCGAGCGGCTTGTTGTGAAGCGTTTTGCCCAACACTGTTACCAAAAAGTAGCCAACAGCAAACAAAGTGACAACTTTGGCATATTACGAGCATAGGCCACGCACAGTGGGCAAAACATTGAAAACGCTCTGGGTCAAATGTTGTCAGTGCATTACAATGGAGCTAAATGATTTATGTGTGTGCATATGTATGCGGCTTGAAAGTGTTCGAGACCATAGGAAATGAGTAATGTGATATTATATATAGTAGGGTTTATGATAATGTATAATTTTTAGATTCTTGGATTCTTCTCTTATGAGAAAGCTAAAGCTGAAGCTAACAAAATTTAATGAATAATTATTGGTGGAGCATTAGATTTTGTAATTGTAATTGTAATTATTCACAATTTTTATTATATTCACTTATTCTTTACTCTAATTTTTTGCTAAGCCATTAGACATTGTTAAAACTATTGAAAATTATTATTACATTCACTTTTACTTTACCCTAATCTAACTTGACTAAAGTAGAGTAAAGAATATGTGAATATAAGCGAAAATCATATTAAGTTCAGTCTTTACTTACAGTGAAAATAAAGCGTAATGTATAATATATTCAATTTGCTTCACTTCAAGTGCCTATGGTTCTTTATATAAGAGCAGGAGCAGAGCTGAAAGATTGAAGTTGTTAGAGGCTGCATGTTAAATACATTCTATCAGGCTCTCTAATGAGGAGGCCTCTCCCTTTATATTTCGCCACATCAGAGGAAAGATGCCCGCCCACTGTTGCAGTTCTATAAAATATAGTTGCTTGAAAAAGTCTCTTCTTACACAATAATTGTAGCAGCATATCACTAATCACTAATATACATATATATTTATCAATTAGCAATTAATTTGAAGGCTACATTAGGCTTAAGAACTTTAATAAATCAACTATAATTTATTTATTATTATTTTTTTTTTTATATCAAGCGATTTGTCTTATACTTCCTTATCTACTTCTGGATTTTCTCAAAAGTAAAAGTTCATCTTCAGTACGTGCCTATTTAAGCTCTGTGGCCACACATAGAGCTCTAGCTTTATGTTTAGTGTAAAGTTGCATAACATGTAAAAATTCAGCTCATGTTTTACAACTGACTATATCACATTTATTTCTCGAGAAATTGTCGGCAGCTCGAGCCGCCAAATTAGGCATTGCGAGGCTCAGGCACACATACATATATGGTTTGTGGGCACTATAAGCCGAGCCTATACGATTATTTCTCTCGGCAGCTTAGCTCTTTGTGTTGTATGTATGTAACAGGGAAACGTCAGAGACAAACAAACACGGGACAAGTCAGTTTTACAGAACTTGCTATCCCAGCAGGTTGGGTGGGGGAAAATAATAAAAGGGGAAAAACTTGGACCTCGTCAGCTTTTTGACATTGACGAAGTGGTTCTTCGAATGAAATTGTCATAATTTTTTCGGGTTTTCTACATGTCTTTTGATGCATACAAAGCGTTAATGTTGCCCACTTTGTCATACTTTGCGCTTGCCTCACACAATTGAACAATTGATAAAAAGCCACGACAGTCAAGCCTAACAACACTAACGGTTCATTTCAGGTATTGCCACACAAAACATCTGGATCTGAGCAATTAAACGCGGAGCATGAGTCAGATTCGTGGCCTGCAACTGCCAGGCGCATGGCCTGGGTGTGGCCGGCCAGTAGAGCAAAAGCGTGGCACTAACATACCCTTGACTAAAACCCTTCTGCAGTCCACATCTACACTCAGCTACCCTTGACTAAGCTCCTTGGCTTTGCTCACAGGTAGTAATTGGTTCAGCGTTATTTGAATTCGAATTTCACACTTTGAAGTGCTGTAATCCATTCGTTCAGCTTGTTACGAGTGTGCATGGGCGAATTGCAATTCAATTTGTTGTAGGCGTGGTCGTTAATTAGTTGAAAATGAAACTAGGCAGCGCCCTGCATATGAAGGATAGCAGAAAGCATGTAATATTAATTTATTATAAATATGGTGGATTAGTATAAAGTAAACGAAAGTACCTAGACAAAGCATTTAATATTATTATTTGTAAATTTTTATATATTTAAAGGGTAAGTATTTTTGAATTTTTGTAAATATGTATATCATACGAGATTAATTTATTTATATCAATATTTTATTAGAACAAATATATATTATATAAAGTTAAATATATGTGTATTAATTTATATATATTTTGTATTTATTTGTGTGAGTATTCATATTGTATTTATTTTATTATTTTTTTTTATTTAAATATAATAGATAAATAGCATTGCATGCAATCTCAAATAGAGGCTTACATTTAAAATATTCCTCTAAAATATTATGCTTTTATATGTATATAGATTTCAAAACTAATTAAAACTTAATGGCAAATCAGATATTTCAATGTTGAAATAAATGGATTTTCCATCGCTTTAAGCTCACTTTTATTGTCTCCAGCTGAAATGCCATTTGCCACGCCTGACACAATTTTAAACGTTTCGTTTCATTTCGCTTCGTTTTTAATGGACTGCATGTGG
Source organism: Drosophila mulleri (assembly GCA_035047565.1). NCBI lineage: Eukaryota > Metazoa > Arthropoda > Insecta > Diptera > Drosophilidae > Drosophila > Drosophila mulleri. The sequence goes on along the minus strand of JAWNPK010000060.1, from coordinate 20,489,816 downwards.
CACAGGCATAAGAAGTTTTTGTATTTGATTTAATCCTCGCCGGCACGTCACATAAATTCAAATGCTTATTTCGGCCCACAACTAACAATAAATTAGTCCATAAATATGTTCGCGTCTTAGACTAAGCTGCGCCAACAGCCCAGACACAGACACAGACGCAGAGCTCCGGGGCCAAGCCGAGCCGAGCTGAGCTTAGTCGAGTCGAGGAATGAACGATATTCCATAAGCAATTATTATATCGATTTATGACAAGCTGAGCAAAGATTGTCTTGGGTGGCAGATTATGTTGGCCAAGGCGGGGGATTTGTGCCAAGGCGGCAATGGCTCAAGTTCCTGAACGCAGTCAAGACAAGACTAAAACGCTGAGCATGAAATTTAAATCGCAGGCTAATAAATACTAATTCTAACTAAAAAGCACGAAAATAACAACAGCAACAAAATATAAAGTAAAATTACATTTCCGTCTGTGTGGGGGCAACAGGTAAACGGTGGCAGCCCGAAAAAAAAATAAATAAATAAGAATTGTGTAAGGTAAATGCAGGTAAGACCCAAGGCTCTGTACCCGGCCTCTGAGCTGGTTATAAAAACTGTCATGATTTACAGTTCGCACTTTTTACGATGCCGCTGCGCTGCGGCTGGCTTACGGGCGGTTCGGTTCTATCGGCTAAGAATTATATGGAATTTAAGTAAGCGAGAAATATATAAATATACATATATATATACTATGTGTATTTAAGCATAGTTGTTGTTTTTTATTTGTCGGGAGCTCTTTTTTCTATTCTCTATTTTTATGTGGCTTTTATGTGTTCCCATACCACAAGGAGATAACTTTAAAGGCGGCTGTTAGCAGCTTCGTGTAATTAAAATCATTTATTGGCATTCAAAATCATGTATTTAAGCTCGATTTTTGCGCCGCTCACTCACGTAGATCCCATAAAAATGGCAGCCAAAAAGCGCCTGAAAATCAAAGCCTACAACTAACACATAAAACATAAAAGCCAAAACAACAAACAATTTCCCAGCGTTCTCACTGGCATACATCATGTAACGTTTTCACTTAAAATTCACACTTGATACACAACTAGAAGAAGAAGAAGAAGCGGCAGAGGTACATTTATCATTTCGCTTAGATCTCGCGCCTTTTAGAGCGGTACGAGGCCTAAAAGTGTCGCCCGTTTCTTACTGCTGTTGTTGTTGTTGTTGTAGTGTTTCTTTTCGCATCTTTTGATTTATTCTCAAGTGCTTTGCTGTTGCTGTTGCTGCTGTCTCTTTGTTTTATTTCTTTGGCAACCTAAATATTGAGATAGGCATCTGCGGTCGCTCGCTCGCTCGTTCGTTCGCTTGGTCGGCCAGTGTCAACTGAAGCAGTTCAGCTTGAGTCGAGTTAATTCCCTTGGCCTTTTTACCCACAAAGTACGTACGCTTCATTAGAAATGCCATTAAAACGTCGCTGACGCTCTAAGTTTCGGCCGATTCAGCCAGAGTTACGCTGAGATCTGAGCCAAATTGCATTGGCTGCTTGCAGCTGAGTACGTGTCGGGCATTGAAAAGACAACAGCTGAGCGATACTTCTAGAAGTGACTCTGAAATATATGTATATAATAATAAAAAGCTCTAAACAGTTACTGGAAAAGATTTATAGAAATTAGTCTAGAATAAAAAGCATTTTCTGATGTTGGGCTCTGAGCCGTTATATTCAAATTAGTTAGTAGCGAATGAATAATATAGAGAGGGGAGAGCGACAGAGAGCTAAAATGTAAACTATGTTTACTATTTGGCATTAAGAGCCTACAAGATATTGTCAATTAAGCATTCGGAATGAGCTTATGAATGAAAGAAAAAAATGCTAAAAATTTATTTTTGAATTTATTTATTTATTCATTAATTTATGGAAAGAATTATTGATTTATTGTTGATTTTACTTATTTGTTAATTTTTTTTAAATAATTGATTATATTATTTATTTATATATTTAGTTTTGTATCCCTTTATTTAGTTTTAAAAATACATAAATTATTATTTTTTTTAAATTTATTTTTGTATATTAATAATATTAATAATTAATAATAATATTAATTAATAACAGATATAAATAAAATATATCACAAAGCTACCTTTTTATATTTATTGATTATTTTACTTATTTATTTATTTTATTTTTTATCCCTTTATTTACTTTTAAAAATGCATAAATTGCTTTATTTTATTTTTATATTACAATTAATAATAAAATAAAATATATCACAATATTATCATCAACATTTAAAGCATATTTAATTGGCCAGATTACTTATCTATGCTCCGATATATAAATATATATATTTATAAACATATTTAATGAGTGGAAGACTGAGATCGTACAACCTTTCAAATATTGATATAAAAATTTATATTCTGCTATTTGCTAGTTTATTTACTTATTGATTTATTTTCATAATAAATTCAAATGGTATTAAAAAAAAAACATATTTATTTTTAAATATATATGATATACTTTTGTTTATTTCCCTTAAAAGTTTCCATTTTATAATTATTTAATTTATAAAAAAAAGTGTTTTTCTAGTATTGACAGTAGTAGTATTTTAAGTTTTTAGTTCAATGTTTAGTTTTGTGCGCCATTCACTTGATTTGCATTTGCCGAATGCATTTGTGAATGCTCGAAGCTCTTTGCTCTTTGCTTCACAAAGGCTCGAAGACAATATTAATTGCCGACCATTAGCAGCATCACTCAATTTGAAACATATGCAGCAACAGCTAGAGCTAAAGCTAGAGAGCAGCAGCAACACAGATCACAAAAACAAAAAAAAAACAAAAAAAAGTGGAAAAACTAAAAAATAAAAAGCAGAAAAATAAAAGTGGAAACTATCTGTAAACTCATACATCAATGCCGCTAAATCCACTTGTCAGGGCAACAAACGTGAGAATCGTTTGCGAGAAAAAAACGAAACGAAAAACGAAACACAGAAAACAAAAGCGAACCCAAACGCAAACAGATCGAGCAGCTAGAAAATATTGTCAGGGCGACACTTTAACCCGATGGAGGGTGCTCCTCCTGTTCCTCCAACTTAGCTTTGGACTCTATTAGAGATTTGTTGCTGCTGCAGCCAGAGACACCTGCAACAGTTGAGGGCAAGCCAGTGAAAGAGAGAGAGAGAAAGAGAGAGAGAGAGACTTTTTTTCTTTCCGTATGCTAAATACCAGCGCATTTTATTGATGACGACAACGGCAACGAAAACAATGTGATATATCTTGCTCTCCCTCTCTCTCTCTCTCTCTCTGTCTTGCACACATATGCAGCTTACAGCAACAAATGAGTGACAAAACACCACAAGGAATTTTAATCCCAAAATGATTGATAATCATTGCCGTAGAAGAAAAAGCTTTATCACGTTCCGTTTGCTAGGTGTAAAGTCTATGCGGTATTATCAGCATCATCATCATCAGCATCATCATTATTATATTCTTGTCTTGGAACTGGGTTGGGTTCCGGGTGCCAACCGTGGACCAGCGAGGCCCAGGCCCATTGTGCTCTGCTAATGTTTGCACTTAATTCAACAGACAATGGACAGGAAAGCTGTTGGGCGCATTTTCTTTTAGCTTTTACCTCAAGTGTTAGGCACGGCAGAGGTGCGAGAGAGAGAGAGAGACAGAGAGAGAGAGAGAGCATGCGAGAACACGCGAAAGACGCTGCCAGCCAAGGCGAAAATCTAAATTATGTCGTATAGAAAAAATGCAGCGTTTTGTTAGCATAAACAGCAACACGAACGATGCGCTTTTTATGAATGGTGCGGGAACACTGAGAGAACTTTATGTTTATTTTAAATTGAAAAATATTTAAGTATATTATGAAAGTACTACATGAAATATGCAAATATTTTGATAATGCTTTAGGTAGATCTGTTTCTCTTAAGTTCTCCTCTTAGACGTACATTGTTTTCAGTGTAGTTAAGTATGTGCATCCACCCACCCATAGTCTGGGTTCATTTGCCATATCATGTTGCCAACAAACTGTACTGCTCACGCCCCCTTCTCCAGTGCTCCATTCAGCATTTGGCTAAGCGTTTCATTTGGCTTCTCTTTCTTTTTGCATCTGAACATTTTCCATTTGCATAGCCTGTGGCAGGCGGAACAACAATATCAGCTACAGCAACAGCAACAGCAACAACAACATCATCATTATTTTTATCCATTTAGTCGCTTTGTTGGTTTGTTGGTGACACCTTTTCTAATGCACACAATCTCACACACACACACACACACACAACTATTTGTACCTGGGCGTCACCTGTGCGCAGCATTTCAAATTCATGAGTTTTGATGATGAGTTGAAAATTGAACAAAAGCTGATTTAAGTCATAATTTATCATGAAGTTTTCGGGCTGGGATTAGATGCGCTCAATTTAACAACTGTTTATTTTTAACACGTTGCCGCATTGCGCATACGCCGCATGTGACATGCGCGCTAGCTAATGCTTTAATTTATTGACTATCAAATGGCTGAGGCTTTTGTGCTTTGACTGCCGGCTGCCTACTGCATTGGTTTGTGCCACAAAATGAAAAAGAAAAGAAAATCAAAGAAAAAAGATGAAACAGCGAAGCAAAGTCGTCCCCTCCCCCTCAGCCACGCCCACCAAAAAATAAATAAAATCAGAAATGAATAAAACTCGTTCTTTCACTTTAGCGAGTGAACGCCTGCAAGCGCGAATTTCATGGTTACACCCAGCCGAAAATCTGATGAGGATCGCGCGCCGCCGCACAAGTTCTAGCGGTAAATAAAGAATTGGCCAACGCCAACGCCGCGCCCACCCAGCCAGCCAGCCAGCCAGCCAAAGGACCACCAAAATGATAAGTTGCCTGCTCGCTTCTCTCTTCTTCATTTCACATATAAAAAGAAGTAAAAGAATTGCTGTTCTTTTTTTTTTATCTTGGGTGCAGTTGGGATTAAGAAATTACAAGAAACTCGCCCCACGCATCTGGGCGAAGAATTTAATTTAATTTAATTTTCAGTAACACGTCCCAGCAAAATGAAAGTTGACCCACTGACTGCAAAACTGTGGCTAACTGTGCTGCTGCCCAAGCGAAAAACCAAAAACAAAAAGCAAAAAAAGGGTCTGTCGCCTAAATCGCTCCGGGCTTGAATTAAGACATAATAAAGCTGTCCCAGCTCAAGCGTATCCAACGTTAGCGCTCTCTCTCCTTCTGTTTCACACACGCGCCGACACTGTGCCGCTATCTCTTTCGCTCAGTCATCCGTCAACCGTTTCGGGGCGTCAGTTTTTGGAACATCTTTGAACGAACACCTTTACGGGCCAAGCTGACGACGAAACAACATAAACTGACAGGAAGTGCTCGAAGGGCTGAGTGGGGGAGGTCGCGAGAGCGAGAGAGCGGGCGAACGGTAATGTGTGATGGAGAGGGAGGAGCGGGTGTGGCTTAAATGATATTTTCCCTAGCTAAAGGTATTCAAATTTTCTCCGACAATGTGTAACGCATTAAAGTGATGAATATTTTATATATTATCTAAGTATATATTATATTTATATATATCTCGAATAGTTAATATGTGTTTGTACTCGAAAATATCGCATGAGGTTGGTAGAAACTGTGGCTAGTGAGTAGCATCGAATGGCTGAGACTGTAATGCATAAAAATAAAATAAATATAAATAAATATTAAATATATATTAAATAAACATTAGTGCTGTAGCATTTGATCAGTAAATAAACAAACAAATACATATAAATTATTTATTACAGAATAAATAATTATACTTTACAAATCTATTTTAAATTATTTTAACATTATAAAATAATACAATAAATTATATTATTAATAAATAAATTTTTAAAGCTATTTTAAAATTATAAAATAATAAAATTAATAATATTTAAATTAACCATATAAATATATGTACATGAATAATAATTAAAAAAAAATAATAATAATAATAATAAATAACAATAATGTATCTAAATCATTAAAAGCTAAATGTTATCAGAAAAGAAAATAAATTATTAATTAAAATATTATTTCATTATTATTATTTTTTTTAAAATTATTATTCATGTACATTTATTTATGCAAACTGTTAGAGTATTTCATCTTCGGAAAATCGATAAATGAAATTCTGTGGCTCCTTTTGGGGCTCATTGGGCGTTGGGTTATATATCTGCAGAATATTTTGCAGTTCATTTTGTACTCGTGGCTCATTGTCTTGGCAATCATGTGAGTGTGCGAGTGTGTGTGTGTGAGTGTTCTGTTTGACAAACGAGTGTCATTTATCAAAATGTGACACTATTTGCGCCAAGTCATGTGTTAACTGCACTTTATTTTATTGTTATATGTGTGTTGCCCGTGCCCAAAGGAATATCACGACGAAGTGCTGCTCCTACTCCTGCTCCTGCGCCTGCTCCTGCTGCCTGCTGAGCTCAACTAAACGGAGCTGTCTGGCATTGGTTTTTAAAGTGCTCTCATAAAATATATATCATAATTGAGGGTTATGTGTTATTTTATTTTTGGCCAAAAAACTTCTTTAGCGCTAAAGTTTAGTAAAGCAATTGACCCAGACACGAAGCCTTTGGCATGCCTCAAGATTGAGATATGGCTGTGTGTGTCTGTGTGCGTGTGTGTGTGTGTGCATATGTGTGTGGCCAGGTCTTTCTCTTGGTGCAACTTTGCCTTTGGGCACACTTGAAGAATTGCTTGTTATTAATATGTGAAAAAAAAAAATATATATATATATGCGATTTCTTTAATGACTTATTTATTTATTGCTTTGCATTTCTTTTATTATATTCAAGCTATAAAATTTTGTTAAATTTACAAGTATTTTTTATGAATTTTCACATGCATTTGGGCACAGCATAACACTGGACCAACCAGAAAATAATGTATACTCTGCTTGGCTGGCATTTTTATGCTCTTTAAGAGCTGCATTTAGTGAACAAAATATAAATATTATGATTATGCGCTCCAAACTTGGGCGCAGTCTTATATGTTTTTTCTTCGGTCGTATGAGTGTGTGCTCTTCACCGAAAACAAAAAAAAAATCTCCAAAATCGAAAAGTAATTTCTTGCACGACATTAATTTCTTTTAAATTACGCATAATTGAAGTACGGACCACTCCAACTTGATCGATGATCGCTTCAATGTTTCGACTCCGTTCGAAACGTGCTTCGCGTCGAGCAAGTGAAATTTTCTATATAACTGAGAGAGAAGGGCAAAAATAACAAAACAAAAACAAAAACTAAAGATTGCGCCATAATTATTTAATTTCTCGTCTTTGGCGTTGGTGTTCTGGCTGCTTCGCGCCATATGGGGCCCAATGGTTCTTGGCTGGAGTCCAGCGGCATTGACATTCAAATAAGACACCTGATATGATAGCCCAGAGACTCGTAACTGTCATTCGATTTGCTTTTGCTTTACTCACAGTCGCTGCCTCAGTCGCAGCTCTATCAGCGGATTGAAGCCTTGAGTTTTTTATTTATATATATATAATTTATTTTTGGTGTATTATTTTGAAATTTGATTTTGATTTTGATTTTGACTTGCCGTCGTGCCTTCGTGGGCATTTAAGTCGTAAGCTATATACCCTTGCATACCCTTACAAGGGGTATAGGGGAATGTGCATGCTGTTTGGAGTCATAATGAACATTTTTTTAATATTATAAATTCAGCCATATAAATTAGTCAAAATTTCGCTTATGAATGAATTTAAGATCTATAGAATGGATATCTTTCAATATGCTGTATAATTGGAAGAATATTGTATATAAATATAATAAATCATGCCCGAAGGTCTTTGTTGCTCTGGCTTTAAACTATATTATTATTTACAATATATATAATTCTCTGTAGAAATTATTATTATTATTTTTAAAAGAACAATAAATATGAATGTTATTTATTTGTTAGAGTATTCAATAGTTAAAAAAAAAAAATTTTTTGTTATATTTGGGTTGTTGTTGTCTTTCTTTTGTTCGTCTGTAATTTCATATGAAAATTGTTGTTGTTGTTGCTGCTGCTGTTGTGTTCGTAGCTGGCGCTGTTAGGTATTTAGTTATATTTTTTTGGCCGCTGCCTTTGTTAGTCTCCTAAGCGGATTTATTCTTACATCAGTTTAGTGTCACATTAGCGCTGTTGTGAAGTGCGACCCAGGCACTTAACCAATCCGCATGCCACAACATAACAAAGCACAGTGCATGGGGGCGGCAGATCACATCAATTCAATTCAGTTCAGTACAGATCCGATCAGATCAGATCAGTCAAAATCTTTTGCTGGCAAACACATGTGTGTACTTATATACACGTAAATGTGGGGCTATGACTGTATTCACTTCTGCATCGCTGCCTCTCTGCCGCATCGATTTCAGTTTTTGGGCTGGCTTAACGCTCATAAAATGTTTCAGCAGAAAACAACTTATGAAAGTTATTTTATTTTTACTTTTCAATTCAAGCTTTTTTTCTTTATGACACTGAGATGCTATCTGCATTTTTGCATTTGCCAAGATTGGCTCGTTAAATTTCGCTCAAAGCGTTTCGATTCATTGTGTGATTCATAAACTCATAAAGATATTTTCAGAATCAATTCTTAAGTTTCTTGTTTCGATGCCTGCACACAGCTCTCTTAATGAAAATAGCTGTGAATGTCTTTATAAATTTTATTTTAATTTACTAATTGGACACGTGCTCGGAGTCTTATAAATACTTATAACTAAGCTATTGAATATGGGAACTGCAGAAAAAAAGAAGTGAAACTAGAGGAAGTGCTTAGGATCTTTGGCTTATCAAAAGTTTTAATCTAAAAATTATTTATGCAATTATTTTCAATTACACATTAATATTTGAAAGTCTTTAAAATTCTAACTATTCAGTATATATTTAAAATAGTGTAGTTAGTTTATTATTATTTTTCAACTTTTATTTAATTTTCATTACTTATTAATATTATTTTACTTATCTTATTCCATTAGTGTTTATTTACTGTGTTTTATTTTGCCATAAAAATATTTAAATTAGTTATGAATTTATTTTAATCGTATTTTATTTTGGCATTATAATTTTAAAATTTTAATTATTTTTTTTTAATTCTCCACTATTATTTATGGTATTATTATATTATTTTATTTAGGCAGAATAAAAGTTGGGCACAATATATTTAAATCTTTTTCTGCCATATTAAAAGCGCTTTAGATATTTACGTTTGATTCCTTCTCTGGTAGAGATCGCACAGCAAAGAGCTGAAAAGCTGCGATAAGTTAAGGTTAGTTAGCTGTGGATGTTCCAACAAAGGCACAAAAAGCACGCACAGAAGGGAAATAAACGAAAACAGAAACAGAAACAAAAACAAAAATGATTTATCATAATGGTAGTCGGCGACCTGGGGGCTCCCAACGGCGTTGCCTTAAACGGCCGATAACAGCAGCAACAACAACAACAACAACAGCAGCAGCAACAATGACGCGACGACGCGACGCGTCTGGACCGAAATGTCAACTCTTCATATAAAAATTAACAAAATATAAATTAAAATAAATAAACCAGAAATATGCGTTTTGTCGGGATGCGTTTCTGTGTTTTCTCTCTCGGTTCTCTTGGGTTTTTTTTTGTTGTTGTTATTTTTTGTCTTTGCCTGGACAATTTATGTGTGGAGCATCCCTTTTTGGATATCGAATTACGCCTGCGCCTGTTGCGACTCTGGAATCTCTCGGACTCGGGCACAAAATTATGAATGCCTGCGTCTCCGGCTCTGAAGCTTATCGAGCGAATGCATCGCTGCGTTTAAGATTTTATATACATACATACATACATATACAGATATGTATGTATGTATAGAGTTCTCTACCGTTTTTGGCTGTCTTTCTCATTTTTCTGTTATCTATGGCAGCGCATTTTTTATCTAACGGCCGCAGCTTCCACGCATCTGCCCATTGATTACTCACACACGCACAGCAGGCCTTCGAATTTGTATGTTCGACTCGAATGCTGACTTATGACAGGGTCGCTCCTATCAGAGCTGAACGTTGATAGCTTCATGAGCCGCGATAAGACGCTCAAGCGCCCAAGTCAAGCGCTAATTGCCTTCTCACAGGCGCCGGGCATTGTCTGATAGAGCGAGAGAGGAGCGAGCGGTAGCTGAACTGGCCTGTATTTTGTTTTTTTTTTTTCTGTACCCAGGTGGCAGGCGCAAGCGAGATCGCGAGCTCAGACGGTATCAGCTGCTTGTTATCGCCAGACAAATGCATTTTGCAAATTATTAACATACTACACGTTGTCTGCATGCATCTGTATGTGTATGTGTGAGCGCTTGTATCTGACGCCTGAGTAGTCAGAGTCTGTGTTGGCTGCTGGTCTCTGCTGTGGCTCTGGCTCTGGCTGTGGCTGTGGCTGTGGCTTTGGCAACGTGCAGCAGCTAATTGAAGTCAATGCGCAAAACTTGATTTATTTCTATTAATAAAAGCCCCAAATGCAATCATTTTGGCAGGCTAACATACAGACAGCCCCACATGCAGATATGCGAGAGTGCCCCATGAGAAATTCGCCAAGTGCATATGTCTAGTCTGATTGCTTGGGGAACTAAGGAACTCTAATTTCTAAAAAACTAAAGGTTTTATTGTGAGGGGAGATATATAAATTGTTAAATATTAAACAACTGATTTATATAAATAAATTCATATAAATATATATAAATAGCTTGAAGCATTCATACATATAGATTCTTAATTTTAATCTTTCATTTAATATATTTTTAGCAATTTTTTAATGAATGAATGATTTAATTTGCTTATCGCAGAGGCTGTTTTGAGTGCAATTTTTTTTTCGAATAATAATATTGTTTTGATTATTTGATTAAATAGTAAATTAAAAAAACCTGCAATTTGTTGTGACACAAATTGTGTGCTAATAGAACGTGGAATAATTTGAGTCAGCCGATGTCAGATGACCTCAATGTGAAGAATATATACATGCATAGAGTATATACATACAGCACAAGCTATCACTACAAATAATCGGGTCAGAGAAGGCCTAAAGGGGTCTTTGAAATGCTGATAGGAGCTGAAAAGATTCTTTTGAAATCGGAGGAGAGCAAATGTTGAAATACAAATGTATTTAAAGCAATTGATAAAGTCTAATCTTTAATTGTTATTTATTAAATAGTATAAAAGCACAACTCATTTGATTAGTGACTGCATATATGTATATATTTTTCTATATACACTCGCATTTCCTACTGGGTGCTTGCATATGTGAGCCTGGTCAATAAATCGCTTGTTTGGCCACAATTACACAAACGAACAGCAGCAGCCGAAAATAGTCAAAAACCAAAAATGCGCCAATTGCAATAAATGCAGCTCCGTTGTTACTGATACTGCTGCTGCTGCTGTTGCTGATGCAGTTGTTGTTGCTCTTGTTGTTGTTGTTGTTACTTCGATAAAAATCAAGTACAAATTTAGTTGCATAAATTTTAACACCGATTTTAATCGACGCCATGTCGCCGGCTTAGACAACTCATTGAGCTGCTAAGCGTGAGCTTGATGCATATAAGAGCAAGCGAATGAAGAGTATATTGGTATTCCATAATTTTTGCTTTAAGGTTTATTTCTATATTTATATTACAGAGTATTGTAAGATAAGCAAAAGCTCTTCGATATGCTTAAGAATGATAAACTTAATTTCTCCGCTAATCTTGAGCGAGTATGAGCTAGTCGTTCATACCCGACCTTTTATGTTCTACACTGTTTTTCATTTTTCTCATTTATGTTTTTTTTTTCTACTTCAACATCGAAATCGAAATCGACGTCGACGTCGACATCGACAACGATCGACACTTTACGTGGCAGCGTTTTTCGCTTGTAATTACGGCCAGCAGCAGTTCCGGTGTCTTGTTGTTGTTGTTGTTGTTGTTGTGGTTGCAGTTGATGTTGCTGCTGCTGTACTATATAATTTTGTTATGCTCGTAAATTATTGATATGTCAAATCAAACGCTGGGCATGTTTTGCAGCCAGGCACACCACAAATTTATGGCTCACAACTTAAATTGGCCGCAAACGAAAACTGGCTAAAAAGTAGCTACAGATATAAAAAAAAAAATTAAAATTAAATAAATAAAATAAATTTAAAAAAAATCATATCAAATGTGATGAAATGTATTTAAAAATATATTTTAAAAAAAAATCAATATATATACACTTATAAAAAATAGCCACAACAGTAGCTAAGTAATGGAAAAAGGCAATATCGAAATTATATTATTAAAAATTAATGATAACAAAAACGCACATTAATTAAATTAAAAGGAATATTAAAATTTTGCCAGAAAATAAAAAGAAATACAAATAAATAAATATTTATGAGATGAGCCTAAAAAATATGTTTGACTTCTTTTAAGTCGATAAAAAGTATTGATTTCTACTTTTAAAATATATTATATACGTTTTTTATTTATAAAAAATATATTTTTGTAAAAAATATTTGTGTAAAAAATTCACTAACAAATATTTTATTACTCTTTATTTTACTTATAATTTATTTTTCGCTATTTACTATAAATTGATCCTTTTATTATTCAATGCATTTTTGTGAACATATAAATATATTAAAAGAAAAAAAATATTTATAGTACATAGCTGAAATTAAATATATAATATATATTATTTTATTGCATATTTACAAAATATTAATATCATTTATTTATTTTATTGTTAATTTATGTTTAGCTATTTACCAAGTATAAATATATCTTTTAATCTATTCTATGAACTAAATTAATAAATGTTCGTTTTATTGATACTACATACAATTATTTACTTTCATAAAACATTTTTATTTATTTTAAATTTAATTGATATTCAAGCGAATTTATAATGTGCGTGCAATAAATTGAAAACTTTTCAATCTCATCTCGTAGGTGGACCCCAAATATTTTTGGGGCTGAAAGTTATGCCGGGCAGCAGCGCATGTAAAACACTTTGCTCAACAAGCCGCCTGCATAAACGTTGCAGTTCACCTCGCCTCGCCTCACCACACCCCCTCGCCCGCCCAGCCGCCGTCTGCTCTGTCTGCGTCGAGTTGTGTTCCTGGCTGGCCGAAAATGTACACAATTTTTCGAATTTCCTCATGTTTGGGGTATTTGGCGCTTTTCAGTTTCGCTTTTGGCCAGAGTTTTGACATAACTGGAGCGGTTCGCGGTAGATGCGGCAAGGGGATGGGAAAGGGTGCTCATATGTGGAACTTGAGGAGGGAGGCAACCTGATTTGGACGTGGCTCGCGCTGGCTGGCGTTGTCTAACAAAATGCTCAAATGCTTGTCTTGGCCATTTGCATTTCGATCTTTGGGTAAATGGCCAGCAAACAGGCCCACAAATAAAAGGAAAACAAAAACATTGCCTGGAAAATCCTATGGCAATAAATGTTTTCCTATGCAAAATTACAAACACAACGAGAATGTGGATTTGGGTTTTGGGACTTTTGGGTGCATTTACTGTTGTGATTATGTATGTGTAAGCATGTGTGTGTGTATGTGTGTTAGTTAGGCTGCAATTTGGCTGCAGTTGCAGTTCGACTTTCACTTTTCGACTGCCAAATGGCCATTTGGATATTTTGGGTCGATTTAGCCTGGCTGCGCTTTAAATTTATGTTGATTGCTCGAGTTTGTTTTTGGCTAAATGCTGTTAAATTGTTTTTCCGTTTTAAATGACATGCATTTGACAAATGATTAGGCCTAGTTTGCGGTCGCAGCTTTAACCTCGACCTATTATATACGAATGCAATTTTCGTCAAGCAAATGGTTTGCAAATGGAACGGAAAATGCTTGGCTTCAGTTATGGCAAAAACGTCAACAAATGTGCAAATAAATCAAAATATTAAATCAAAGGGAGAATGGAGTAAAGTTTACTTGAATTTAATTTAATAATAATATTTTTTTAATAGTGAAATAATTCGAATTTAAGTTGAATTTTTGTAATATTAATTTTTCAATTTGCAGCTCAGACTTTAGTGATTTAATAACTTTGACAGCAGCTCACTCAACGTAAATATATTTTCTGTTAAAGCCAATCTTTAGTATCTAGATAAATCTTGGACTTATCTTGAACTACAATCCGTTGAGACTTCCCTTTGTGCTCGTAAAATTCGGCTGCTCCGCAACATTGTTACAATGTTTTCTTTCTTTTCGGCGAATCATAAAACATGAAATACTAAAGTCCGCCAAAAATCTCAAACAATGTCAATACCAAATAAATACTAATAAAGTATGGGTCAAGAGTGCCGCAGCCGAGGGTCTCTTTTGTGTACTACATAAATTTCAATATTTATGGCCAGAGGCGAAAAACGGCGAATGCTACCGAAAGGGCACAGAATCAGAAGAGCTGCTACTACATACATATATACATAGCTGTGTCCCTTATGCTCTGCGCAGTTAGTTCCCCCTTTTTGTTTTGGGTATTTCTGGCTGGGTTCATCTTAGTTTTTGTGTAGGCGTATGACAAGCAGAGCCGCTGTGGGCGTTGCCCAAATAGAGGCGTGCGGCATGCGGCGTGCGGCGTACGCCGTTTTTGCAGGCAGCTAAATATACGAGTTTCATTTCTATGTAACTAACGGCAGGAGAACTCGCGCCTCGACATACGGGAACTGGCCTCGCTGATCCTGTTTCAGGTCCTGGCTGAGCATCATAAATCGCAGCGACATAAATTCAGTGTAGTTTTGACATTGTTGCCTACCTGGGCGCAGGCACCTGACACAGGAATTGTTTTTGGCTGCTGCTGCTGTTGGTATTTCGCACGCTAATCTCTGTAAACAAATCACTAGAGTAAAATATAGAGAGAGAAGGACGGAGAGCAGGAGTATGGACTGGGCGTGCCGGGCCATGTCCTTGGGGACATGTTGTTGCTTTAATTGCTGCCAGACGTCGCAAATTTATGAGCATCAATAAAGTGTCAACTTTTGTTTTGGCTACAAAAAGTCGTTGAGAAGCATATAAAAAAACGCAGCTCCTGACTGTAAATCATCCGCGTGACTTTCCTGGAAAGTAAAAAAAAAAAAAAGCCTCGCAGCGAATGCTACTACAGTTAGCACTACCGGCTAGGGACTCAACTGCAACTGCAACTGCAACTGCAGTAGATGCTTAACTTGGTCCAGACATGCAAGCCAGGCCTTTGTTTTGATTTTCCTTCAGTTATTTGGTATTTGCATTTCAATTGAAGCGAGTAATTAATGTATCGCATATCTGCAGAATTTTAATTGCCAAGCCAATGCACTCGCCACTCGCAGATGCATCTCTCATTTCAATAACACTAGGCAGCAGGAAATGCGAGAGGAATGTGTGCGAAAATGACTCAAGTTTAATTAAAATATAGATAATGAAATGTGCATGAATATGAATAAATCAAATAAAATTTATTTCAAACAAAATATAGATAAAGATGAAATATATTTCAAAAACGTATATAAAAATAAATAAATAAATATTATAATAAAATGCGAAAAAAGATGAACCGATTAACTCAATTATAATTAAAATATAAATAATAAAGTATGGATGAAAATAATAAAATATGCTGGGAATATTAAAAAACGTGGATAAAATAAATCAATTAATGTTAACACAATATAGCACAAAATATAAATATAAATAAAATATATTTAAAAGATGTATTTAAAATAAATAAATATTATAATATTAATACGAAAATAAATATAAATGATATATTTTATATAAATATAAATTACGAAATATTAACAAACGTATAGTAAAACTATTTTTAAAATCAATTTCTTAATTTAATAATTAATGATAAAAATATGCCTATCAATATTTTACAAAGTAATAAAATATAAGTAAAAGAAAATATTATTAAAAGTTAAAATTCTTAAAATTCTTATAATATTATATAAATATATAACTGATTAAACTTTTTTAAATATATATTGTTTTTACTTACATTTCCTCTAATTCATAAAAATGTTTTGACGTTTTCCATTTAATTGGGACTGCACTAAAATTTCGATATATGTATTTCAAGCATATGTTACGACGTATTTTGACAACATCAGGGTTATTTCAGTTCGACAACAACTGTTCCATAGCATATTAGACCTTGTTCGATGGTGTAATAGGCGCGCGTGTGGCCCCGTCACGTAGTCTGCTCAAAACTTAAGCCTCAAAAAGGCAGCTGGGCTGTCCACCACAGCAGCAGCAGCAACAACAATTAAAATGTGGAAAGGGTTTGCTCATATTATTCAATATATATATATACATATGTGTGTGTGTGTGTATGTATAGAATGTTTCGCAGTAATCTAACAGAAAACCACAAGTGAACCACAAGCAGGCAACGGCTTGGACTGGACCGAAAATCCTCGACTCGAAATGCTGGCGGCGAGCGTTGCGAATGCTCAATGCATATTCCTCTGCCCAAGTAAAATGAAAAAGAAAAAAAAAGGAATAAAATAGAAAACAAATGCTAGAAGTGGCTGCTGTTGCTGCACGTGATGATTGCATCATTGTGTCAGCTTAGTACGTGCCCCACAACGTTCGCTTGTCACATAAAAAATGACACAAAATTCTCGGCATTTGCTGCATTATAAACTTTTGCATGCTGTCGACAGATGTTTGCTTGGCAAAAAAAAGAAAGAAAGAAAACAAAAATAATAATATGAGTAAAAAAAAAAAACAGTGCATTATGCCACAAATTTTCGTTTACCAAAACTTATGGTTGGCTCTCGTTTCGCTCGAGCACTTGACACTTGCGCTCTGGGATTGGAGTCTGTGCTGGAAATTAAGTCAAGACCAAAAGCCTTCATATTCGAGTGCGATTAACCAACGAGTGGCTAGAAATCAGACGAAAGTCTGCCATGAGAAGAGAGACTCTAACTGAGCTTGGGCATAAAATACACATTTTTATAGAGAATGAGTGTGTCCTCGATGGTCGCTAATGCTTCCTATGTAGTACTTGAGGGAGAGAGAGTTACATATGAACACCTCTCTTAATATATATACAATGTAACCTACATGATTCAAATGACTTTTTACGAAAGTATTTTCAATTGACCTTTAAGAGATGAACGAAAGTTCATTTCATATATTAAATAAAATATTTTGTTTAATTTTTAATATATATTTACTACATTTTTGAGTGTGAATAATATATATTATATTCTAATTTTATCAAAAATATAATACAATTTTTAAATAAAATTTTAACTAAAATATACATTTACAATATATTATTATGTCATTTGTAAATATCCAATTTAAATTTTTAATATACATTTATTCAAAATATATATTTTAAAGTGAATAATACTTAAGTAAGTTTATAATACAATATATTTATTATATTATTTTTATATTAAATATATCACATTATATAGATATATACTTAGAGCACTTGTAAATATACAAAATATTTTAGTTAGTTATTCATCAGTTTTTTATTTAAAATGAAGTTTGATTCGTTTATAATGAATATCTATACTTTAATAAATTTTATATATGTATAGATAATATTATTTAATGCCACTTTAAATTCCTCCATTGACAATACTCAACTGCTGTTTTCGGCTGCCTTACATATTCCTCAATGGAGCTGAGATGTCGCCCTGCTGTCTAGGGCCGCACTTTCGACCATGAGTCACATCAAAGGCCAGCCAGAGTTAGCTTCTGAATGGGCATTGGGCAGCTGCCTAAATACAATTCAATGCTGACCGATATCCGCTTTATTGTTATGCAAAATCCGACGTAATAAAAAAATTTAAAGTAATATTAAAAGCGCATAATAAAAAAACGAAAAAAATCAACAACAATATAAAAGAAGACCAAAGCAAAGTGTTGGCCATAAACCAGGCAACTTTCGCCCTGGGTTTGGAGCACAAAGGCTGCGCTTTATGCTACCAAGTGCAGTGCTGTTGTGCACAACAAAAGCCGGAGCAAGAGCAAGAGCAAGAGCAAGAAGAAGACGAAGGCTAAGATGGAGAAAAAGAGGAGCAGTTTTTCGTTTTTCTGCTTTCATAATTTATGGCAAATGCGCGCATTAAACTTCATTAGATCGAAATTTAAGAGCGAAGCGTTACGTTGATGCGGCTATTAAAATGGGAACACAAAAGTCAAACGCGGCATCGTTTAAAGGCTGCTCTTTTGTAGTTGTTGTTGCTGTTGTTGTAGATGACACATACAAGGAATGCAAACGGGTATGATAGACTGAAGTCAAAGCATTAATATATATTTCTAACTGAATTGAGTCTGTAGAAGAACTCATTTACAATATCATATTATTGTTTTTAACTCAAGTATCACAAACAATAGTTTAGGTTAGTTAATTATATATTTTAACTAACCTAATGCCCATATACATTAAACACTTGCAGAACTTCTCTTGCCATACACAAATCTTTTTCTAATAGGGTATCCATCATTCCATCAATGTGTGCTGTCCACAGTTTTGTTACTTTTCTTTCTGTTTGCAATTAGTTGGGCAGAAGTTCAATGACAGCCAACCGCATGATAGAAGCAGAAAAAAGAAAACATGTATAAAACTGGACTACATGTTCATTGAGGCTGGAGAACTGGGAAACTGCAGCCGCCAATACGAGGAATTATCACATAAATTTATTTTTAAAAGAAATGCCCAAAGAAATGCACCACCAACTGCGTCTTTGTTGGCGGTTGCATTTGTCAAGCGGCAGCACACAGCGTGCGATGGGCCCCAAACCCCAACCACAAACCCCAATCTCAGCTACACATCGGCATCGTCTCTCAAATATTTTGGTAGTTTATGCGCAACACCCACCCAAAGAGAGATCTCTTCAACTGCGCCCTCTCTCTTTCGCTCTGCCTGGCATTTCTCAGCCATGTGTAAACATTTGCCGCCAAAGTCGAAACTAATTTTGGCTGCTGCTGCGGTGGCTGCTGCTGCGTGGGCCTTGAGGCAAGTGCAAACGCGATGATGACAATGATAATGATAATGATGATCAGCCAGTTGACGATGAGTGTGATATGTGTTGATTGCAAGCGCTCTTCACGCGCGTCTGCTCATAGCTGTTGGCTGTTGGCGCTGAAAGTGTCATAAATTTCAATGCCATATGCAAAGTGCAACTGCTTCAGATGCAGAGGGAAGCCGGGGGAAGCGAGAGATCTACTCAAGCTGGAGAGCTAGCCATACTTGCTGCCTGCCTGCCTGCCTGCCACATTTCTTACACAATTCTTCACGCTTTACGAAACACGCGCGCTCTCAACATTAGTCGACCTTGACGAAGGCGCATCGTAAAATTCAATTGACTAGAAACAGTTTTTCCACATTTCATTTCTGCTGGGAAAAGTTGTGAACCTCGTTTCGGACACCTCCTGGGCAGCGTGTGTCGCGACGCGCTTAATGAGTGGCCCGGTCCAGGCCCGGTCGGCTCATAGGGCTTAGTCAATTTGTCATGCCTCTAGCGATTGCTGACGTTTTGACTTAGCCGGAACTGCAGTCCGGGCGAGGACTACGGCCGAAAGGCCATTGAAAAGCCATAAATCAGGCAATGGCGCGTGCCCTTTACAACGAGCACATAGGTAGGAATACCTGTTGCAACCAGAGCGTAACAAGTGTAAAACTTAGTATTAGCCATTTGCAAAAATTCTGAATATCCCAAAAAAGAAAAGAGTAGGGGGAGCAAAAAGAACGAAATGGAAAAAAGCCAGAACACAAATCAAGCGTGGCCAACCTTGGGAGCTGTGAGAGCCATCGGGTTCAGCGCGTAAATTGTGGCAGACACTTAAGAACCGAGACAAGATTAAATGTTGAATTACGTTAAGGCCAACTGAGATAAGGCAAGTGCAGCCAGCCAGCCAGCCTGGTCCATAATATATATACGCGACTCTCGCTGCTCAGTTCTCCGATTCCAGGCGAGCGAGGAGACTGCGCTCCGTGTTCGGGGCCAAGGTGATAATGATAAGGAAATGAAATCGAGTTAAGTTTCGCGACCAACGCAATCTCCAAATGAGAATGCGAAATGAGAATGCGAATGCGAACGAGTGCACTATCTGAGCGCGTATAAAGTATGGTAACTGATGCGTAACATAAATTATCAATGCACAGTGGGATATACGCATATATGATATGATATGATGGTAAAATAAAGTAGAGAAGTTGAAGTAGACAAAGAGAGAACCAATATCAAATAAATTGTAGTACATCAATTTCCAAGTTATATATATAATAATATACGTTTTTTAATGGTAATAAATATATATGTATAAATAAGAATATTTTGAAATTTTATTTTTTTTGTAAATAAATTTGTTTTTTAAATAAATAATTTTTTTTTTTTTATATGGAATCACCTATGTAGGAAAAACGTTATAAAATGAAACAAAAGAAGCTGAACAATTAATTCTATATTCACTCAAAATTGGTATTATTTGTATACAAATTTGTACTGCTTTATTTTTTAAATACATATTTTTTATTTTTTTACTATATTATAGAGTTTATGCAGCTCAATAGCTGTATTTATAAATTACAGTTTGTTTATATATCAAGTTTTTTTTTAAGTCTATTATAATTTGCAGTTTAATCATATTACAGAAAGTCAAGTAAACAGCTGACAATTAAATAAAAAAGAAAAAGAAAAATTTTTAAATAACTTTGTTTCAAGTTATTTAATAGTTTTTTTTAGTAATTTTTTTTAAAGTTATTTAATAGTTTTTTTTTTTTGAATGCTAAAAATATTAAATTAATTATTTAATAAAAAAATAATTTAATAGTAAATTATTTTAAAAAATATTTCTTTAAGCGTTTTTCTTAATACTTAATATTTCATAAATTATAGATGTTTTAATAAATATTGTTTATAGTTTACGCCGTTCAATATCAATATATAAAGAGGCTGAGAAAAACTCTTGGAAAATGATTATTTCTTCAATACAAAATAGAATTTAGTATAAGTTAATTTAGCAAATGCAAATATATTATTAAATTAATGACAAATTTCTTAATTTTCATAAAGAGATTCATTATGAATTTGATTTGCCTGAATATAGCAACTGAGAACCACTGTGCAACAGTATTGTTAACAATCCTTCCCTTGATTGTCTCCATAGAGATACACTTAAGTGTTATGTGTATGGATATGTGTGTGCGACTGTGTGAGTGTGTGTGCGATTGTGTGTGTGAAACATGCCCATTGGCTTAGGCCGTTTGTGTTAGCAAGCTTGACCCTCTCGCAACAGCCTGATAAGCGTAATTGATTTTCGCAATTATTTTTAGCATAGCTCAAAAAATACTTTGAAAATGTGTCAAATGGCAGCGCTGCCAACGCCAACGACCTCATAATTTTTATGATTAGTGGGCAATGCTTGTTAGTGGGCAGCACAGCGCAACAGCGCAACAGCGCCGTGAGCCCAGGGTCGAAAGCTGTGAGTCGCGAGCTGAGAGTCGCGGGTCGCCTCATCTCCTCAGCCTCATCAGCAGCGGCGCATCAGCAACACGTACGCACACTTCTCACACAAACCCCAGCGCTAGGGGAGGGTGAGCGGGGCGAAGGCGAAAGGCAAAAAGGACCGCCACGCCGACGTTCCGTGATAAATTGCAATGATAGCAAAAGTACTTGGCTCTCTGCTGTTGCTGTTGCTGTTGCTCTTGCCGAAACAGAATAAAACGAAACATTTTGGCAGACGTGTCCACCAGGCAACAGCAACAGCAGCAGCAGCAGCAGCAAAAATTAACCGCCGGCAGCAGCAAATGAGGCGGCAGGAGGCGGACGGCGTGGGGGGGTGTGGGGCGCTTCGTGTTGCATGTAAGCCAGTTCGTCAGAGCCGAAAGATGATATATCCAAAAAAATTCCATATAATGACTGTCGAGTAACAGCAACAACAACTGTTGCTGGTCAGCAGCAATAACGGCAAGTAAGCAACGCGCATTAGAACTGACAACAACAACAGCAACGGCAGCAGCAGCAACAGAGCAACAAAAATTGTGTATATAGCTAAGAAAATACCCAACTAGCCCAGACATGGGAACTATTTTCACGCTCAGTTGCAATCTGTCAATGCCGTTCGCCACACAGCAACAACAGCAACACTAACAACAACAACAACAGCAAAGCGCACGACACCTTTTTGTGGCCTGTTGCGCAGAGAGTTAGAATAGTTGCTGTAACGCCCCGGCACGCTGGCCAGGCAATCAGCCAGACACTGAGAGCCACACAGAGTCAGGCAAAGGCAACGGACAGAGTCGCGATGCGCTGATATATCAAAGCCGAACCATCATCATCTTATTAAAGAGTGCCAACTTAATTTGCTTGGCCATGTTGCTAGACAAGTTGTTGCCAGAGTGTTGCTGTTGCTGTTGCTGTTGCAGTTGGCATTGCCGTTGCCTTAGCTGTTGCTGTTGCTGTTGCCGATGGTGGTGTCGGTGCTGGTGCTCGTCTAGGTGTTGCTGAGGGGCGTTACTTCATACAGTTAGAAACGAGAAAAACGGGCCATGATTTTAACAGCGAATATTCGATGTGCTTACAAGCAAAGAGAAGAAATTAAATAAAAATAATATATAAAAAACATAATAAAATAATAAAAATAACAAATAATATTTGTTTGTTGTTTAAAAATGTATTCTAAATTTAAGCAAAATTTACTCTTTATTATTATTTTTACCTAATTAAAAAATTATTAATAAAATATGTATTATAATGAATTAATTTCAAATAGCTAAGAATTTTATATTTTACTCTTGAATATAATATATAAATAAATATTAAACTTAATTGAAATTATTTTATATACAACATATTAGATATTTTATTTGATTTTTTATTATGTTTATTGTTTTTTTTTTTCTTTCACCACCATTAATTCATTTGATATTATTATTATTGTCTTACATTTGTCAATTCTAATTGAAATCCAAGCGAATATGCTCTCAGTCGAAATACTCTTAAGTATTTTCAAATTTCATAACTAGAATTCTGTCAGTAGGTGCGTGTGCCCAAGGCTTTTCAACAATAACAAAAAGAATCGCAGAGAGCTATATGCGACTGTGTAATACTCTGTCAGTATCAAGAATTCACTCGAATTGCTCTTTATTAGCCAAATTCCTAAAGCAGCTCTTGAAGGCACAACCGTTCCTCGCTTCAAACCCAATATACCCCTCTGCATGTAGCAAGGGCAGGCAGCGGAAAACCGTTTACACAACCGCTGAACCTGAGCTTCAGTCCAGCCAGGCAGAGTTTCAGCATGGATTTGGTGTCCGCTCAACACCTTTTGGGCTGCCGTTAGCTGGACGCTATAATTAATAGATTATCATCGACAACATTTTAAATTCGCATTACATTTTCTTTTTTGCCCGCCATGGCGGAAAATGGCAAACAACGAAATTCTCTACACAAATTTTTCTTTACTCTCTTCTAATGCCAAGCGAGAAATATTCTTTTGACTGCTGCTTCGCTTTGGTCACATACGCGGAAGTGATTTTTCCACTTCAATGACGTAGTCAACACGGCATTGTTGTTGCTCTTGTTGTTGTTGTTGTTGTTGTTGTGCAACAAGTTGCAGTTTATGTATTGGGGGTGTGTGTTGTTCGCTCACGTGCTTCAAGCGGCTCGGGAAAACAACAGCAACAAAAACAACAACAGCGAAAGAGAATCGTAAAATTAAACTTGGTTGCAGATATTTACCGCATTTTTGCTAGTTTGCCTTTTTCTTTGCTGTTGTTCTTGTTGCTATTGTTGTTGTTGTTGTTGCTGCTCATAGACAAGATCAGTGCTGGAGTTGTTGCTCTTGCTCGTTAGCTAGTCAGTGGGTCTCGCTTACAAGAATACAACAAACAAGCAACAAGTAATAAAAACTATATTTTTTGTTCAGCTATTTGGGAAAAAGTTGTAATGATTTAGTTCTTTATATAAATATTAAGCTTAAGCGCTTACAAAAAAATTCGTAAATTTTAATTAAAAAAATAAAATAAATAATAAATAAATAAATAGCAAATAAATAAACAATAAATAAATAAATGATAAATGAATACTTGTGATGAGTACAGAATAATTCATTATTATTTGCTTATACATATTCTTTCCAAAAAATTATTTAATCGTAATTCTAACATTTCAATTAACATTCTATTTTAATTTGGCTTCCGTTTCTTAGAGAATTTCAGCTCGACTTACATTTATATATGTATTTTATTTTAAATATCAGTCAGTTTCTTGCTTAGCGTCGTCATACACAATTAAGCATATATGATCACTTCATTATCCTTTTGTTGAGCTGCAAGCACCTGTCTGATGTATAATAGAGTCAAAGGTGACAAAGCTTAACGCACGAGCTGTGCCGTGCTGTCAGCAGAAATATTTGCACAAGAAATTAACGTGATTGGGCTCATTAAGCATATGCGCCTTATTTACACAAGGCTCATAAAAAGGTCTCGTATTTAATAAGCAAATATTAACACCTTGCAAAAACGAAACGACAATGAGGAGCAGTTCAATATGCGACGAGTCGTGCAACGAAAGAGTTGGCCGAGTGGCATCTGCGTGGCAATCAGCAAAGAAAACAGTGACTGATGCGTCGCCTGATGACGCTTGCTGATGAGTTGGGTAAATATAATTTTTCAAGATCAATGTTTATTTGTATAGATGGCAAGAAGAAGCAGCAGAATGCATTATTGGCAGCAGCCAAACCTAGCCTCACAAAACGAAACAAACAAACAAACAATGGCCCAAGCTCTGGACACGCAATTGCAATTAATGGGAAGTAACCAAAAACCAATGTATGCAGCGAGACGCCGTCAAGTGTATAGTAGAAGATGCACACACACACACACACACACACAGACACATGTAGAGTTGAGCTCTACAGTGCCACAGTGTCTTATCCAGAGTCTCAGTCTCTGACTGCGACTCGAGTTGTTGTGATGAAGTTTTTCATTTGAAGTGCTTTGGCAACTTGACAACGCAGCAGCCAGAAAAAATTAAGACGTCAAGCGTCGTCAATTGCTGACCAAAAAGGTCTCGAAAAACGGAAGAATGTCTACAAAATATAAACAAGCATTGATGATGACTGAGTAGGTTTTTTTCTTTTCTTCTCTTTTTTTATTATTTATTGTATTTTTGACTATGCGAGCCAACGGTCAACCGACAGTCTGTCACGAAACGCTCCACAACACGGCCAAGTTCAATGGCCAAGGATATGCCACAGACAATAACAATTGCGTGCCACATGCACCACCAGCAACAGCAGCAGCAGCAGCAGCAACAGCAGCAACAGCAGGCAACAATATGAGATGTCGATTAGGTGGCTGCTGCTGGTGTTTATGCGTCTCCCTCTTCCTCTCTTGTGTTCATAAAAACGCTAAGTGCATATTGGCAAAAATAATGATGACAGTTGCCTAACTAGACCAGACAGTCAGGCAATTCCCAACAAAAGCCCAAACAACAGCAACAGCAAAAAGAGTAAGACATTTAACAAATTAAGATGCAAACACTGCGGCGATAGGCAAACACCAGCAGGCATGCGGAACATTCATTTAAATTATAATCACGCTCATATTAACACTGTTCAACAAAATTGGGCAGCCATTGAAATGATTTACCAATCATAGCTACATGTATGAACTTGAGAGTTGAAAGGCATCGAAAGAAAAAAGGTTTAGGGATAATAAAATGAAAAAAAAAAAAAATATATATATTTATATATATAGATAAAAAATAAATAATAATAATAATAATAATAAATATATTAATAAATAAACTTAAAAAAAAAAATGAAAATAATAAAAGCAAAAAAAGTTTAGATATATTAAAACAAAATAATAAAAAATATTAATAAATAAAATTAAAATAAATAAAAGTAAAAATAAGAAAAACAAAAAAAGTTTAGGGATAATGAAAAATATTATAATAATAATAAAAACATTAATTAATAAAATTAAAAATAAAAATAAATAAAATAAAATAAAAATAATAAATACAAGAATTATAAAGTGTAAAAGTAATTTAAAAATAAAATATATTATAAAAATATAATAAATTAGAATAAAACAAAAAAAAATACACAAATTAAAAAAATAAATATATATATATATATATATATATATATATATATATATATATATATATATATATATATATATATATATATATATATATATTTATGTATTTTTTATTTTCAACAACATATTTTAAAAAATATTTTTATGACTTTTACTTAATTTGTTAGACTATTTACATTAACAATACTTCAGCTGTTACTTAAGATATCGTATTTAGCAGCTAAAATATTTAATCAGATTTGCCATTAGATAATGACTCAGCTTACGTCTGACAAAAATGTGGAAGTAATTTAAAAAATTTACTAAAATTGTGGCTCAGTTGATTGTCGAATTGTGTTGCGAAGTCGAGAGTCATCATGGCAATGTGTGGGACAATTGCAAAGCCTGAAGTCTCTTGGAAGTCGTATGGCTTTTAAGTAAATAGCAAATTTAAGCATTTTAAAAAGTCTATAAAGTGTATTAGCTAGTAATATATATAGAAAATTTGATCTTTCATCGGATAACGACTCATAATAATCTGATTTATTCAAAATGAACTTGTAGCCAACTCAAATAAGTGAATTATACTACACTTTATCCTGAAATCTATTTTAAAATAACAACAATAAACAATTTCATAACTAAATGTCAATTAATTCTTCTATTTATCTTACTTGGCTATCATATATATAACATATAATTAAGCATTATATTATATAGCTCAAACAATATTTCAACTCTTTATAGAATGCTTTCATGTGGCCAGAAGTTACACTTGTATATATGTATTTTGATCCCAGCTCTAACTAATTAGCTTGTTGTGCAGTGTGATTGCCAGCACCTTATGTCACATTACCACAAGCGATGACAATGCTGTTTGCTGAGAATTGGGTCAGTCAGTGTGCACGTCAACAAGTTGCATGCTGTAAGTAGTTGTGCTCTGCCATGTCCAACATGTTGCACGGCCAGGAACTGCAGCGGGTGGGGCTAGGGGCAGGGGCAGGGGTAGGGGCAGGGCGAGCTGTACTGACTGCGACAACTACCAAAACGAAACTAAGCTGCATCTTAATGACAGCGAACAACAATTGCAATTGTCTCATTAGCGTGACACACAAAACACACTCAACTCTGGCTGGCACGCCCACGCGTGTGGCAGGAGCTTAGCTTCACGTATTGTTTTTGAAATACATATTGCAAATGCAAATGCTGTTGCTATTACAGTTGTTGCTGTTGCTGTTCAGTTGCAGTTGGTAATTAATTTACGTCGTCGTAATGATTTCTCTGCATTGTTTTCACACACTGAGCCCATTTGCATAATTGTTGCACATGGCAGCGGCCGCTGTTGCCTCACGTAGGTGTTGAAAACTGTGGCAAGTATTTGGATTCCAGTTTGGTGCGGCTATCTATGGCTAATTTTGCAATTGCCGCTCGTAACTAGCAGCGATTAATCAGCCAGCCGGCTAGCCAGTCATCTAGACCAGGCCAACGGCTGCCAATGGCATAAATGAATTACTCACATGAGCCGCGCCCGCAATTCGCAATCTAAACAAATGCAGCTCAGGTAAAACAGTTCGCAACTTCGCTACCTCCGCCTGCTCCTCCCACTCGACTCATTTGTTTAGGCCAGCCATATTTCTTGCCATTCGCACTATAATTGATCATGTTTTTGGGCTTTCGGTCGGTATCTGTGCTATTTGCTGTGCTCATAAATTCTGCGCTTTTGCCCAACAGGAAATTATGCCAGACCAAATGATTTTTTCCCCCATCTGGCCAGATTGCAGCAGTTTTTATTATTATTATATATTTTTTTTTTTGCTATTGCTCAATACAATTGATTTCCAATGCATATTAAATCGAGCTTGCTATCTAAATTGGCATATCGGAATAAATAAATTGTATTTAAGTTAAGTCTATAATTGATTTGTATTTAGGGTATCTTTTATATTGAATTATTATTATGATAATTGTGTGAGAAGCTGTTCACTCGAGTTAAATTATTAGAATATATTTAATGGTTGTTGGAAGAGATTTTTGAACTTAAAAACATTTTTCAATAAATTTAATTTAAATAAATATACAATAAAAATGTATCTCAAAAATGGCTTTATAAATGATTTATTGTTAAATAATATTAAATTATTCCTTAAAAATTATAGAAAAATTTTAAAATTATACATATTTATACCATTTAACAAAAATATAAATATATGTACAAAAATAATTAAGTTTAAAAAAAATAATTGAAAAAAGAATGCATAATTAAATACAATACAAATAAATATAAAAAGTAATTAAAATGAATTAAATAAAAAAATCAAAGATATGTCCAATATATTTTATTCAAATAAAATAAATATGTATATTTTATTTATTTTTAATGTAAATATTGAATAAAAGAACTATATTAATATTAATTCGTTTCTTTATAATTTTGATTTCAATTATATTATAGAGCATTTATAAATTATATATTTATATTTTTTACCTTTTAAATATCAACGTATGCAGCAAAATATATACATATATAATATATTTTCATTGCATTAAAAGCTTTTACAATTGTCTTTAATCAAAACTCATGAAAACTGGACATAACTAAGTGAAACTGTTATTAGCTGTGAAATCAATACATTTCAGACAAATCAAATTGCGTTGACGTTGGCTTTTAATTAACTCTTGCAAACTGTGAGCATAGTATATAGTATCTATCTATATATACATGAATATCTACATATTTTTATACTATATATCGATGCATTTTTATTATTATTAATAAAAAAATAGTTCTTTTTGGTTTTAGTCTCATTTCATTTGTAAATTGTTATTGATTAGCTTCGCTTTTTTGTTCTATTTCTGCATTTTCTGCAGCTTTTTTTTTAGCTGCATATAAAAAGTAATAATTTTGCACATTTTATAGTTAATTGCAACTGTCAGTCGATTCATAAAGTTTTGTGTGGCGTGTAAATAAATTTAATTTAGTTTCATTGAGTGCCGTAAAGTGAATGCAAATAATTTCAGCGCTTTGACTCATTAACGCAACGGGGAGCATTCATTAACATTTGCTCTGTGTGAATTATGAAAAGCTTAATACATTTTTAACGCTTTGTTCAGTCGCAGTTTCGTTGATGTTTTCTTTTTTTTTTTTTTTTTGTTTTCTTTTTTCCATCAAAACGTGCTAAAGGTGTGGTGCGTATGTCTTACCTGACCGCCACAATAAAAATAGTAAAAAAAAGAAACACAAATCTGACTTTAATTTAGATTTAATTTTTTTGTATTTATATTGAAATGTGATTAAAGCAGCAGCCGCTGCATGGCCACAACGTGACCTAATTTTTCGAAAGGCCATGGCGGGGTCTGATGTAATTTGAATTATTTAAAAATTGCATTGAACCAGGGAAGACTTTGATAAACGGAGTATAAAAAAAATCAATGTTAATGGGAATTTCTACAAATAGTTTGATCTATAGCAGCCTTTGTTTAACTTTTGTGGATTATTATTTTTAATATATGCATAATATTCATGCATTTCAATACTTTTGGATTACTAAAAATAATAATTTTGAAATTATTTTAAAGTAAATAATTATGAGAATTTATATTCATATATATAGATCCATTTATATATATTTGTCAATATCCGAAACATTTTGCTATGCGTTGCACCTTTAGTTTTTAGTCGGCTTAATCGCATTAGGAAATTGACAGTGCACAGTCAGAAATTGTATAGGAATTTCAATGATTGTTGAGGTTTTTCTTGAACACATCTTTTTTTTTGTGCACTCGTTAGACACACATTTTGCAGATGCGAATGCCGAGACATAAGTAATTTTCACACTTGAAATTTCCCAATACGCCTGCCTGCCTCTGTGTGTGTGTGTGTGTGTGCCCCAAAAGGATTTTCACGCTCTACGTTTGTCCTGCTGGCATTTCGTTCCAGCCCGAGCGAGGGTGACACGCATTGCAAATTGGATTTGGCCGAAAGCGAGACGCTGCTTGCAGTTTGCTCAGTTGGCCAACTGGCAGCGAGCATAATTTTTTGGCATCGGCAGCTGGTGTTGGACCAGAAAAACATTTGCCAAATGCCTCGCTGTGGGCTAGCCAAAGCTGTTAGACAGACAGACAGATGAAAATAAAATTGTAGGCAAAGTCTAGTTACAAATTAAGCAACACTTTCATACCGAATTGCTGCGAGTTGATTTTGTTGTTTTAGTTTTGGTTTACTTATTTTTTATGCCCAACTAATGAACTTTTATTTGATGGCCCTATGTAGGGCCGAGATTTACGCGATTTTAATGGCAGTCGCCGTCGAGATTTTGGCCAGGCCCCTGCGATGCTCATGCTGCGCTTTTGCTTAATACTTAACCTGATTTTACTTTTTTAATTAAACACAGAGCCAACGAGCCACAACAAATGTCGAACAGCCAGCTCACAAATCGCGTTTAATTCGAGCTCGTAAAAAGAGACAAAAAAAGAGCAAGCCGGCTGCTTGGTGGGGCGTCAAAGGAAAGTTAAAGTTGAAATGTTGACCCCCCACTCTCACTCTCTCTATCTCATTCTCTCTCTCTCTCCTCCGTCTTTGTTCGCACTCTTTTATCTATGACTCCGACTATATTAGGTCCCACTGATAATGTTAATGATGGCTTTAAAACTTCATTTTATGCAGCTACAAAGTTGTGGCCCCGCTGTCATCTGGTTGCAATTGCTGTGGTGTGCGTCCATCATAAAAATCGAATTTGATTTTAATTTTTATTACAAGTTTTACTTTCGTGAATGAATTGCGGTGCGTGTTGCCCCAAACACCAAAGCCCAGAAACACCCATCGAGCCTATCTGCTGCCCAATGCGATAAGATGCGAGCAACAAGCGAAAGCACTTTGTTGGGGGTTGCCTCTCGATTTGATTTACGATATCGGTGTAAAACGGGCGCGGAGAAGCTCCCAAAAAACATGGTCTTTATTTAAGTGTGAAAGAAGTTAACTTCAAAGGGATTAATAGAGTTGAGATACTGAGATATGCTTGAACAGAATTGATATAGGAAGTTTCTATCCTTAAAGTTTTAGTCTAGTCTAATATTCTATTGCATTTATTTAAAAAATCATTATAAATAAACTAATTTATGTAAATTCTTCCCTTTTATTCAACAAGTATTTATCTATTTATTTATTATCGATTGAAGTTTATATAAAATAAAACTAGAGAATCAAGCACTAGCAGCTTGGGCTTTCTGCTTTTCGAAGAGTATTACTACAATTATCTCACTAATTATTTTGATTTGTAAATTATTTATAAGGCTTGATGAGCGCAGCAGCTTCAACTCTTTCGTATATTAAGTTCTCTTATGTTTATCTAGTCTGTTGATGCCTTGCCATTGCAATATTCCGACAATGTCTTATAGTCTTAAAGCTTTCTTTCCAACACTCTTCAACATACTGCCCAATGATAACAACATTCTTCTTCTGTATTTTGCAACACTAGCCACAACTATTCACATCACCCTCTTATTCCTTCTATTATACATCTATTATATTATATCGCATTGCAATTTTAATCTTTAATTTCTACAAATTGTGAGAGTAATCTAAATGTAGCTAAATATGAACTCAAGTTTTCAGCACTTATATGCCATATAAAATGTACTTTTCCAACACTAATCTCTATATACTCAGAGCTCTACTCAGTTGTTTTGCCAAACATTGAGAGTCATTCTCCTCTTTGGGGAATCGAAGGCGAGCCGTGCCCCTAGATATGGCCCATTGACAGCAGGTTAATGTGTTGTAATCTTAAAGCTAAGCGTTTCGTTTCGACTTGACAAAAAAAAAAAAAAAAAAAAAAAAAAAATGAATTTCAACTGTCTGTCAATATTGTGCCCAATTGTCAGTGACATTTTAGTGGACAGAATTCAGTTGCTGTTGTTGCTGGTAACGGAGATACAGAGATAGGAAAGTCGCTGATACCGCAGACAGTTGACATTTGAGCATTTTGGAGGTGCATGCCAGACAAAAGCTGATTGCATTTGAGGTGTGTGTGTGTCTGTCTGCTTGTCCGCCTGTCGGCTCTTTAATGAGTGATTAGTGGAGCACTTTTCGGATTGGGGACCTCACACAGCTGTCGAGTAACTGCTTTTGTTTGTTTTGCCAACTGGGTTTCCATTTATCAAGGCGCCCTAACAATTCATCAATTGTTTCTGCTGAAACTCGCCGCCCACGCTCGCAGCTTGTTCAGCAAAGTATTCGCCTGCAACATGTGCGCCTGGCTATATACGATATGTATTTGTATATATTTGTGATATGTACATATAGCGCGGACTGCTCGTTAGCTGGCCGTTCATTTTTCATAATTTCCGCACAGCGGAAAAACCAAATAGAACATAACAGACGACTTCCGCTGCCAGGGCAAGTCAGTCCATTGCCAATGCCAGAAGCCAACTTAATTAATTTTGTGCGCCAGCAGCAGACGCAGCCGGATCGCCTTCGCCTTCGCCTTTGCCTTTGCCTTCGACTTGCACTTGGACTTCGATTTGAGCTGCTGCTGCACTGATTTTGATTTAAGCCAAGCGAAGGCCAACGGGCGGCTACCAGCTCTAGCGACGAGGCCTCCCAAACAGGAAGTGCGCGCATCGAGGCTGTTCTTTATCGGTTTATTGGCGCTGCAGGAGCCAACAGCGGCGGCAGGTGTTGCTGTTATCTGCGATTAAATGGCATACGCCAAATCATGGCCAAAAGCGTTCGCTGATGCACATTAAATTGCGCTGTCGAGTGGGTGAAGCCCCAACTGAAACCCGAGCACCGCGATTCCCATTTCGATTCTTGTGCCATGGCAACTACTGTATGCGTGGCTAAGCACCGGGAACTGGGCTTTCGCAAGTGAATTATGCATTTAATCATAGACCAACCTGAGCCCACAGCTGAAGATAAGCCAGCTTGATGAAGTATTTGAGTACTGACCACAGCTAGCTCAGTAGTATTATTTGATATGAAATTGCTGCATTTGCTGTGGATTTAAATATTGAGGATTCGCGATTTGATTTGTTTTGTTTCTATTCTGATCAAATTCTGACAGACAGAAGAATTCGGCACCTGTGATTTATTTTTATATGTGCAAATATTGCTCAACTATCTCTAGTCCTGCACGTTAGATGTTGGAGCATAAGAATCAAATGAGTTTCAATATTTGCGATTGATTGCATATTGTAGAAGAATATGACTATGGTATGAATTATCCCATTTTACCGATGTTGAGTCTGAGTTATCTTAATATTAATTGGGTTATATATACTCTACTCTACACAAAATAAATTAGTTCAATAGAATAGCTATAAATTTATTTTTAATTCAAAATAAACTATAATGAAATCTCTACATAATTTGTTTATTCAACGTAAATTATAATAAAATCCGAAACACGACCATTTCTTTAAATTTTATTTGTTTAATGCATTAAAAAATATACTGTTATTAAAAGTAAATTATAATAAAATCTGTAAAATAACCATTCTTTTAACATAGTGAGAGGGAAACTTAAATAAAAGAGTAAATAATAAAACAATTTGTACAGAATTAGAGCTAAATCGAAATTTCTATGCAGCTTAAAAAGTTCGATAAAGTTAATTCAAAACGGTTTATAAAAAATAAAATAAAAAAATATATATTTTTATGAAAATAATATATTTTTTCAATAATTGAACTTTAGGTAAGTTTAGGTATATTTATTTGTATTAATTCAGACTTAAACTAACAATTCTTAGTTTATACATATTCGGCAACTGCAGAGCATTATATCAGCTCGAGCTGGCTGCTGGGATTACAGCTTGGGTCTGTCTTAATGTGCGGAAGCTAGTTCGCCCACACAGTGCGTTGTCTTCAGAGAGTGGGTGCCGCAGCGGCTGGCTGGCCGATTGTCTAGTAGTCGCACACATTTTTGTAACGAATCGGCAATTAGTGATGGCTGGCGGCATTGATGAATGGCCCAGAGTCTGAGCGCTCGATCGATGATGTCGACCTACCGCAAAAAAAATCATTGCCAAAAAAGACAAACGCAAACAAAGGCCAGAAGACGTCGGCCGGAAGATGTAAGGCATGCGGCGTGTGAACCGTGTAACAAGTGTAGCAAATGCACGAGAGGACAAAAGGAAATGTGACACAAATTAGTGACGCCCCGAGCAGGACGTGGCTGGGTATGATGAACAGGCACTTTGGGTTACTCTCACTTTACTTCTAGCTGTGCGCCGGCAGACCTCAGGGCGTCCTTCTCTGTCTCTGTGTGTGTGCGTGTGTGTGTGTGAGTGCGTGTGTGGGTGTCTTGGAAGTGTGCGTGTGTTTGTCCCAATGTGTGACTGTATTTTGGTACACTACACCCTGTACTCTGATATGAGTAAAATTGGGTATAATCTGGGCATGAGTTCAGGTATGTCCAACTAATAATTCATTTGATTTTCAACTCATCTTAAATAATACGTGTTAAATTATTAAAATTGTAGAGATGCTGTGTTCAACAAATTAATAAATAAATAATAAATATATGTAGTTACATATTTTATAATTCAAACTTGTCAAAATGACCTCTACTGTATATGTTTGCTTACAGGGTATTCGCTAGTCGTTCTCAACTGGTGGCTGTGCTGTGACCTGTGATGCTGCCGCCTGCAGTGTCTTAGTTGATTGTGAAACACTTTCATCACTTCAGTGTCAGTCGAAATTCAAGAAAAGAAAAATGCATGTCAGTCACATGCGGCTCGTCGGTTCGCTCTGAAGACCTCAAGATCTGGCAAACGGTGGGCGTTTGTCTTTAATAGTCTCGTCGCGAACTGGAACTGGAACTGGCTTTTGAGCAGCCCACACACATAAGCGAGTAAAGTGACAGAAAACACCAACACCACCAACAACAACAACAACAACGACGACGACGACGAAAAATGCCTGTCATATGCTCTTTGAAGTGTTGTGTGTGATTCAAGTGAGGGAGACACCGCTGCCTACACCTGAGCGGCAATCAGCAGAGCCCACCCAACACCGGAGCGTGTGGCCAGTTAATTTCTATGCTAAACAAAAGAGAAATGAGAAAATGAGAAATCTCCAAAGAGTGTTCTTTGCTGTTGACACAACTTGAACTCGAACTCAATATCGAACTCAATATCGAACTCAATATCGAACTCAATAACAAACTGCATATCGAACTTCAACTGTAGTTAACACACAATTTTTGGTAGCACGAATGCTGTGCGATATGCAAACAATGCGCATTGACACAGATTTTCATTTTCATTAGCCGCTCTGACCGACTGCTGACCAACTTTCTGCCTTGTGCTCTGTGCACTAACTGATTAGAAGATCCAACAGTAGCAGCAACAGCAGCAGCAACAACAACAATGACAGCGTTGAGCGTTTGCAATCATAGACTGCCGTCTGTTTCAACGTTGATAAAAGAAAATCAGCTGGCAAAAACCACAATACGGCAACCAGCTGAATGACAGATTGCCACCCACTGCTCCAAGCAGCAATGCACTTGATTAGTATCAACAACAACAACAACAATAACTACACTAACAACAACAGCTATGATTACTACCACTGCAAAGGCAACAACGCTGCGTGGGCATCCAAAATCTGGTTACTTGGCCTCTTCCTGCTCGTTCGCTACGCTTCGCCTGCCTGTTTCTGCATGCGTTTCATTATGTCAAACAGTCAATCATGCAAAACAGTTCAGCTTCAGCTGCAGCCACAGTGGCACAAAGTGCGTGCGTGCGTGCTACCATGTGTGTGTATATGTATGTATGTGTACCACTTACAGTGGGGCTAAATATATTCATTACCAGTCAAAAAAGATATGAATATAAGCAGTGAATTACAATGATCATAAGCAGAATGAATCATATGACTATTTAGATATGTAGAGCATAGAAGAATATAAATACTCTACAGAAAGTCTGTGACAGTGGGGCTATACTTATTTACATCCGATTATCTCTTCATATGTTAATGAATATATGATTTGAATTTTCCTTTTATAAAAATGAAATTCGAATCGAACTTTAAATATAGAAATATAGAACATAAGAAGATTGGTTGCATGAATTAATCATATGTATATTTAGATAATTATAATTACAAACATCATTTCGATTGAAGAACTGTGCTTTGTACCACTGTGCAGTGCTGGTGGCTGGTCTAGTCAGCCACGTTAGCGGCGGGGCGTCGGGTGCACATCATTTTAAGTGTATGCAAAGTCGATGCCGAAAATGCAATGTTTTCTGAGCTGCAGCGATTCCCAGGCAAGGACCGCACACAAACCCAACAGTCGGTGGCAAATGCCTAAAAAAAAGGAGAGGCAGGAGCGAGAGACAGGCAGGCAGGCTGAGGCTGAGCGCCTTAAAGCAACGACGGAAGGCTTCAAACAATTTTTGGCAATTGAGCGCAAACAATTGCGCAAAGTCGAACAATGTGAGCACAATGTGTGAGTGTGCAGGAGATGCAGGAGAAGCGGGGGAAGCGACGAGCCCACCTAAGCGAGGGCTAAATTGTTGCTGGCAAAACACTTTAGGGATGCGCAAGTGCAGCCAAATGAGTTTCGAATGAAAGCAAATCGAGCGGCAAAGCAAGCAAAGATGTGCCATAGGATGTGCGATCAAAAGGCAGCGGCCAGGGCCTCTAAGTGACTCGAGAGTAGACCGAATGCTCAGGTGACAATGAGTGCAGAGTATATGACAAACTCTATGCGACAATCACAATCACAATGGCAATGACAATGACAACGACAACGACAACGACAACGACGTGTGCGACATTTTTCCCAAGATGCCGACACAGCATCATTGTCCAGGCAGCCAGGCAGAAACCAAACAGTAGGAGCTGAGGGCAGTTGGTGGGGAGTTTTGTGCCACACGCACAGCCAAAAACGATGACGAGTTGACAAGTTTTTGTGTGGACGAACTTCGAAATCGTATTAAGGTGACATATAAGAGCCGCCGCCGCCTCTCTCTTTCTCTCTCTCTCTCTCACTCTCTCTCTCTGTCTCTTACACAGACTCTCTCGCTCTGTGTGTGGCTTGTAGCAATTAGAAGACATTAACATTTGGCCACATTGTTCTCGCATCGTTCAACCTTGGCAAATTAGTTAAGAAAGGTGGGAAGTTCCATCAGTCGGTGTGTTTCTATATTTGTTTTTTGTTACATTTCTTTCTTTCGGCTTCTGTTTTATCTGTTTTCTATTCGACGCCCTTCTCCACGCTTCTCAATTTCGATGATGATGAGTTTGCGAATTTCTGTGACGCTGTGCGGCACATTTGAAACGAGATTCTCCTCAGCTCGGCTTGCCTCCAATATTTTGACAGCCAGAACAATCGCATAGATATTGCAACGCACAGATATTGAGCGCTGTTTAGTTCCCACGTTCAGGCTCAAGTGGCAACGCACTGAAGAAAGTGGACAGTCGAAACGACTTGGAAGCATTTCGAGAAGCTTCAGAATACTTGAGTTAAGTTTGATAATTATTAGTGCTTTATGGAATAGCAGTTTAAATAGTTTAGCTTGCAATTAGTTTGTAGTTGTATTTAAATAAAATGAAATTATTTTCAAATGTTTAAGTTTCCTTATAAAACCTATTCAAGCTATAAGTTAAAATAATTTTGCCTACGCTTGATAGATAGGTTAGGGATCTATCCAGACGATTATAGTGACTAATCTTTACGACTATCATTGCTACTACTTCTACTACTATTTAAGTGATTTAAATTCACTATTTCTAATACTATTTAATTGACTGAAATTCCATATTTTTTACTTTTACTACGACATTTACTACTATTTACTACTATTAACTACTATTTACTACTATTTACTACTATTTACTACTATTTACTACTATTTACTACTATTTACTACTATTTACTACTATTTACTACTATTTACTGCTATTTACTATTATTGACTACTATTTACCACTATTTACTACTACTATTTAAGTAAGAGAAATTCACAATTTTTACTACTTTTCAGTGACAGAATTTCACTATTACTACAACTACTACTATTACTACCAATACCATTTTAGTGACTAGATTTCACTACTATTCTAGTGAGAGGACTTTACTGCTCACTACTTACAGTGATGGAAGTTCTGTACTATTTTGACATCAATTCACTACTACTAGTACTATTTTAGTGACTGCAATTATTGACAGGAATTCTCTACTAATAATATTCAATAAAATAGCGAGATAATAAACCTACCATTGAGTACACCATATACGTGCATACATTTAATATCTAAAAACAATTGCAGTTATTATAAATCCTCTGTATTTTCAAATTAATTAAAATACTAATTCAAAAGTTAAAGGGACGGCTTTCAAAATCAAGCCAGACAAAGCACTAACTACTGCCAAACCTGTCGACAGTTTTAATACGAAATCCTTTCTTTGTGTTTACGAGCTGAAAAAAGGCAGAAATGATATGCAAATGGTTGCTGAAGCCTGGCGGTTTTCCGTGCTTTTTGCGGACAGCTTATGAAAACACGCGAGTGATGAAAAACTTTTGTGGAAAACTGCCAAATAACAAACGTAAGCCAATGACAAAGGCAAGCAAATAAAATTATGAAATGTTTAATGCAGCGCAACATGCAATGCAATTACGCACGCAGAGAGCCAAGCTGGGAGTAGGGGGCGGGGCCAGGGGAGAGCTGGCAAAACTTGTGACAAAAGTGCCGGAAAACTTTTTGCCATAGTCTGATGAGAAACGTTTTCCGCGGGCTTAAGCCAATTTGTGCCAAACACAGCGAAAGCCGATGGCAAAAAAACGGATTCAGAAACAGAAACAGAAACTGAATCTGCATCAGAATGCGAATGCGAATGCGAATGCGAAACCGAATCAAAATCAAGCAAAGTCGGAGACAAAGTTGCCTCGGTTTGTAGCTGTTAAAGTTGCAACAAAGTTTTCGGCGGCATAATGAGCATTGCAGATTAAAGCTAATATACCCTTAAACGGAATCTGCGCAAGAATCTGCGTAAGAATCGGGGTAAGAATCTGCCGCTCGTTTGCTCGTAATTATTGGCAATTTCATGGCAATAAAATCACAAGCGTGCAAAATTATGAATGATAACACTGAGCCACAGAGCAGGTGAACTTATGAAGCACTCAAAGCGATTCATCGCCTGCCCTTAATCTGCTTCAAACTGCAGCCAGCAGCTGGCAACAGGCCTGTTGCACTCGGCTTCTTATATTTTTGGGGCGTGCACCGCTTAAATAGCCGCAATTTTTATATTAAAATGTATATATACATACATATATAAATGTATATATATTAAATAAAAGTGTATGTATAGATATATTTGGGAAACTTGTTTGTAAGTGCCGCTTCGGGCCCTCGTCCCAACAGGCATCAAGGTGTGAACGCGTCAATGTGGCAATGCGGCAATGAACGTCAAGGAGCCAAAGCCAAAGCTAAAGCTGAAGCAAAAGCAACAACTGAAGCTGAAGCCTGAAAGGCTCAAGGCGAGACCCAGCAACAGCTGATGCCGAACAGACCCTTGCCTTGCCCTTGCACGCTCTCTGCGCAATTAGGCCCTTTTTTGCAATTAATAAAAATGATACCAGTAAACGCCGAAATATATATAAATAAAATGTAAGTATAAATATACTTTTATATAAAATAAATTAGTCTTTGCTATATGCTACATATATACCATGAGCTCTACTCCGTTTATAGCCTTGCTGCTGATTTTAAGCTTTATTGTTTTGTAAATTCAATAATGCTTTTGATCAAATGGCATACATTTGTATATATTTAAACATATATACATTAAAAAGTATTTATTTATTTATTTTTTTTTTTTATTTTATGTATGTATATGCTGCGATTATTTAATTATTTAGTCATTAATATTTTTTTCTTTTTATTATGTGACTGACTTCAGAAATTGCTTTTGTTAACTTATTTTTTGTCACATTTAAGTGTAGTAACTATTTATTATACATATTTATATAAATTCATGTTCTTTATCAATATTTAATATATTTATTTAATAATAGACGTTTTTTGATTTCTTCTTATATATGTACTTATTTATATGGATTTTCAATATTTTTATGTACTTTGATATATTTTAATAACCAACATTATGGCATTTTCAACCTCTCTCTCTCTTTCTCTTTCCCTCCCTCTCTTTCACTTGCCTGTCGCCTTCACTCCTTTTGCTGTTCCTTGCCTTTGTTCAATATTATTTTCTTTTATCTCTCGCGCTGTCTCTTTCTTTCTATTATCGCTGCTCTGCTTATTTCTTTAGCTGAGATTAACATTGGCCTGTGGAATATTGTATATATTTGTTGAGTACATGCGACATTTGTCTAGCTGGCAACGCATTAGCCACGCTTCTGGTTGCCAAAGGATAATGGATAATGGGCTGCCAGGTGGGTGCACTAAATGGCATGCTCAAGGTGTTGCGCTCGTTGCCTAGCTGCCGTTGCACTCATCCTGTCATAATTCAGTGTGACTAAAGGCGCGTGCAGCATGCCCAGGCCCGCCGCCAAAAACTGGACACACGTACTGCGATTGGCCACGCATGCGCGTAGCAAAGGGAAACGAAGGACAGCAGCAGCCCGACTCCTGCCCCTGAGCCGTTGACTAGTTAGTAGCTTGGAAAATGTCAACTTGGCATGGGTCGCTTGATTTGGCACGCTGCTTCTGCTGGGCATTGCATTGGCAACTGGTCCCTCTTAATGTCCAGTCATAAAATGCAATTTCAAGGCTGCGCTTGCTGCTGTTTCGGTAGTCCCTTGGCAGAGCCCTTTGTCCGCGGCTGCTGCTGCTGCTGCTGCTTCATGGAAATGCATTTCACAATCGGCAATTTGCAGCTCGTACGTTGCAAATATTTTGGTCCAAATGAATTTCAAGCTGCGTCAAATAGCCTTCAGGGTCTCGTGCCCTCTGTCTTG
Organism: Drosophila mulleri; assembly: GCA_035047565.1. Taxonomy (NCBI): domain Eukaryota; kingdom Metazoa; phylum Arthropoda; class Insecta; order Diptera; family Drosophilidae; genus Drosophila; species Drosophila mulleri. The sequence continues at coordinate 20,448,898 of JAWNPK010000060.1, read as the reverse complement.
TGACAGGCTCGTGCTGTGCTGGGCTTGTGCTACTGCAGTTGTTTCTCCTCCTGCTACTGCCGCTGCTTCTGCTGCTGCTGCTGCTTCTGCTTTGTTTATCAATTAAACACAACTAACTGTTGTTTACGCATCTTGCGGTTTTGCTCAGGTGCAAACCAGCTGCCTGTCAAAACGAAAACAAAAGCACATTTCCAGAATATTCCCCAGTAGCCATGCACAGAGCGAACCCTTCACAGCTGTTCGTCTGTCAGTTCAGGTGAAGTAAAAACAACAACGTCTTCGGGAAAAACTTCCTCACATTCAACATTATTCGAAATATATTCAGCTCTGTGTTTACAGTACCTTAAAGCTGCTGTACTAAGAACTAGCAGATGGAAACAAATAAATCTTTACAGAAACTATTTTCAAGTCAACAATATTCGTAAGCCTTTTATATTCTTTATTAATTCTACTGAGGCCACTGATTAATTAAGTTATAAGAAAACTCTTTATATCTTAGTAATTAAAGATCTGAATGCTTTACCAGTTCCAGTCTTAAGAGTAGGATATCTTTATTGAGAAAGGCACCTATAGACAGATTGATAAGTTTTTCATTTGCTGTCCCTTTAATATTCATATATTAAAAAAATATTTATAACAAATGGATTGATATGGGCCTATAGTTCTTTTACTTATTTAGTGAATATTCATATAAAAATATTAATGAAAAACAGTCTACTCTTTAATTACATTGATAATGATCTCATAAAAGAAGGAAAGATATATATTGACAGATATTTAATTTCTATTTTATTAAAAAAACATTATATAATTAAAAAATAATCTTCTTCAATAAATATTTTTGTAATAATATTACAAATAGATAGTATAAGGTATGCTGCAGATAAATTTGTTGAGTTCTTCTCTTCACTAATTTAATTAAATAATTTTGTAAATTTCGCATTGGCTTAGTTGCTCTAAAGTCTTGTGGGCTTACACTCATGTCCATCACTTAGGTAACCAATGATGCAATATTTGAGTATTCGTATAATTGAGCTAATAGGTGTAACAAGAGGCAGATGCTCTGAGCTGCTGTTGTTGTTGTTGCTGTTGCTGGCCGGCACTTGAGCCCGTGGCGAATGGCAACAATTGCAACTAATTGGGGCAGATGCAGCTGAATCGCATTTAAGCTGCACTAAGTGCACTCAGAAAATTGAATATTAATGCAGCACTTGAGGAGGCGAGCGAAGAAGGTTGGGCCAGCAAATTGCAACGCATTGCATGCAACAAATTATGGAACATGCCAACTCTCAGCTTGCCACAGCCAAATGCAATGAAGCGAACCATTCCTAGGTGTCTCTCTCTCTCTCACTCTCTGATCACTCTGCTTAGGCCATTCGATATGCCACACACAAGCACACACACCAACACACATAAGACGCTGCCAGATGCTGCTCGCATTTGCTCTCTTGCAGCGAGTTCAAAGAGCTCAAAGGACATTTCATTAGTAGTTTTTGCATCTATTCGGTTCGTTGCCGAGCGTTGAAAATTCCGTTTCGTCACAAGCGATTTGCTCTTTTCACAGTTGCCGCTGCGCAAGCGCAACAGCCCAGCCCAAAAGAGACAAGCAGCGTGTGTGTGTGTGTGTGTGAGTCTTCCCTTTATATAAATGCTGCCTGCCTCGGCACGTTAAATGTCTGTCAACCTCGTAAATCCTGTTTGAAATTAAGTGCGTCGTTGCGTGCATTTCAGTGTAACGAATTTCTTATTTGATTTTCTACAATGTGTTAACTTTTGTCGGAAATACAAATTCTGGAATTGGCAACGCTTTTAGATTTTCAATCGCTACTATTTGGTTGAGTGAAGGCACCCCACCCACAGACACGAGCTGGTAGATGCAATCCTATGGGGCTTCCAGTGTTGCCAGATCAGTTGAGTGCTGCCGTTATGCTAAGCTGGAAGAGCATCTGCTCTCAACAGAAGTCCTGCTCTGTAACTCTCTGGGAGGAGCTCAGTCGAGGCAACGTCTATGACAGGGAACTCCGAAGTTTCCGCGAGCTTTTACTGTGTGTTTCCGGTATGTAGGTGATGGTGAAGAGACAGCCTCCACAAGAGAAAATCGCAAATAGCCCAAAGATGAGGGCAGGAGTATCGCTTTTGATAACGATTGGAAATACAGCAACTATTGTAAACGCAAATATCCACAAGCACGTCGAAGCAATCGCAACACAAATGGCCATCACTTGCTCCGCAAACATCTCGACCATGACGACCCAGACGAGTGGGCCGACGCCGAGGCCGTAGCCTACGCTAAACATGAAGGTGGCAGAGGTAATTAGGTACTTGGAGTCGGAATCCCTTAGAAATTGAAAATTCAGCGCCAGCATAATGGAGGCCAGCAGCATTATGAGGCTCGACGCAAAGAGCCAGATCTTGCGCTCGCGTCGCTGGATGACGAATGCGGTCACATACGCGGCGGCCACTTGGGCAATGGCAAAGATAATGGTGCACAGCTCCACGGACGACTTGTAGTTGTCTTCGTTGAACATTAGCTTCATGTAAAAGACGTACGCGTTGATGCCCGTGAATTGCTGGAACAGCATCAGTCCGATCACCGCCAACAGGCTCCTCACTGTGGCCTTCTCGCGCAGTGCTTGTTTGATGGTGTAGTGCTCCGGCTGGTATCTGGCCCTTATCGCGATCATTTCTCCCTCAATGTTCGCATTGGGGCCGCGCAGCCACTGCAGGATGGCCCGAGCCTTTTCGTCCCTATCCCGCTGGAGCAGGTACACCGGCGACTCGGGCGCCCATATAAGGATGACGGCATAAAGCAGCGGCAGCAGGCCGCACGCAAAGTTGTACGTCTTAAAGTCCTGGCACGTGTCCAGGATGTAGGCATACAGAATACCATGGACCAGCATCAGGTGAAAGAAGCAGCTCACCATTCCGCGAGTATGCAGCTGGGCCACCTCAGTGTTGTATATGGTGACGGCCACGCCGATGCCCCCGCTGCCCATTCCAATCAACAGTCGGCCGACGTACATCATGCTCATGTGCTCAGCGCCAATGACGAGCGCCCAGCCGACTATGCTCGGCAGCACCATGCTCAGCATGATCGGCTTCCTGCCAAACGAGCTGACCATGATGGCAACGGGTACGCATATGAGGGCGGCTCCCACTGCAATCATCGAGCATATGAATGTCCAGTGCACGACACTCGGCTCGAACAAGTATGTCGCACGTACGAACTTTGTGCTCCCAATGGGCCCGGACCAGCCCAGGGACACGCCAACGATGAACCCACCAAACGATGCCATCAGAGCGGCCAATATCGATTTAGCCACGACCATTCTACCGCCACGCTTGTGTACTGTGTCCAAACGCTTAAATGAATTGCAAATTGGCAGCAGCCATCATTGGGCCTGCAAGTGTCAAGTAAATATCTGAATTTGCCTTAGGCGAGCAACGAAACTGATCAAAATTTATATTCTGAAGTTCAGGAATAAGTCATAGGCGTAGCAAATCGGGCTACTTCAATTTATAAAATCTCCACTCGACTGCCTAAACCTGCTCAGCTCTCTCCCTCTCCCTTTCCCTCTCTCTGTGTGTACATATGTATATAGAGTGTATTTATCTATCCATAAATTATAGCCATATTAATAGAAAATTTGCCTGTCTCTGGAGTATTATTTCAATATATTAGAGAGGATCAAAAGGGGCAAGGGAAACCATATGCCCTCACACCTAGCTGATGATGGTACACGTTGGGCTGGCTAAGCCCGGTCGCTGCACAAACATATTGCTTTAGCCTAAAAAAAACAACAACAGCTTGGCAGTTGTTGTGTTGTCCTTGCAAGGACATGTGTCCGTGTGTGTGTGTGTGTGTGTGTGTGTGTGGCATACAGGTATCTGGCTGACTGCACAGCATCAATTGTAAAAGGATTATGGCTTAATTTTAAATGCGCATTCATTTGCACTCGCCTGCTGCTGCATCAACTCCTGCCGCTGCTGCCGCTCCTGCTGCCGTTGCTCCTTTTGCAGCTCGTCAAGCTCCTCCTCAGCTGTCTCGCTCGCTCTTTAAGCGGATTTCTGACTGCCGCCTGGTTTTTTTCTCATTAGTTTTCAAATAGCTGCATTAGCAGAGCGCGCTGCAAGGATCTGGGCCATACAAATGCCAGTGAATTGCTCAATTTGTGGCATTAAGCCCCCTCCTCGGCATTTGTTTTGGCCAGCACTTTGTACCCTTGGCGCATATTGTTTGGCCTTGTTTGTTATTGCAGCAGTTTCTCTTCTTTTTCTATTTTTTTCTTCTTAGTTTTGCTTCTCTATCATGTGTTGCCCTTGTTTTGTTTACCACGAGCTCTAAGCACGTCTCTAAGCATTTTCGAACAGCGTCATTGTGCTGCCATTGTGCTGGAGGATCAGTTGAACAATGTGACCCACGAAGACAACATTCCGAGTCGCAACTGAAGTAATATATTTCTAGACTAAATGAAGGCTAAGTAAATGTATTGACGATTCATTTGTTTATATATTGTATATATGTAGAGTGTATGAAATATAAATAAATAAATAATAAATAAATTCATATTAACATTTAGATTAAAGAAGTAATAACGTTGCAGTAGGACGTTGACGTTGATCCGACAAGAGCTGAGTCTGTCATGCTACAGGTGAGATGATAGCTTAAGGTATATCTGGAGTTATAGTCTTTTCCAATTTAGATAATACTTATATATACGCTTCTTGTATATACAATATACTTCTTGTTATAACTTAATCTCAAATAGTTTTTTTTTATATTACAACGGCTAAAGTACTTTATTTACATTTTAAATACAATTTATAATTATACAAAATTATATACATTTATCTATTGAATTCTGATTTATTCTGCATAAAAAAATACAATATAAAGAAACAATTTTTTAACTTTACATATTGGACTCTGTTTTATTATATTTAAAATAAAATGAAAAAATTCCGCAAATATTTTAGAAAATGTAGAAAATAAATGTTTGTTAAAAAGAATTATTGTTAAAGAAATAGCAGAGGGAAAAGATGAACAATAATTCATTAAGTCATTAAGCTCCGAGTTTCTAATGTGTTTAAACTGTTTAAACCATTACATTACATATACTAAATACAATAAATATACATACAATAAAATTAAAAATAATAAATATACTCTTTTACTGAAATATATAAATATAATAGTTTCCTGTACCTGAAAGAGTTCATGCTTTTCTCTAGTCTAATAGACCATAGACATTCCCTAAGCTAGACAAGAGAACAGCTTAAGATCGTCTCTATTAAAACTTTGGAGTTCGGCTGAATATGTGCTGGCCCGCAGCATTCATTCAAGTTGTGGGTGCAGCCCACATATCATGCCCTGAATGCGCTCCCTAAGCAGCTCACATAAATTACGTGCCCAGTAAAAGTCTCAGGGAAAGAGTGAGACAGAGAGAGGGATGGGCTAGGGGGGGAGGGGTAGCGGTGCTTCGCCATTCACTGCGTAGCCCTGGTTACAGCATTTGTTTCTGTTGTTCTCTGTCTCTGGCTGCGACAATATTTCTTAGCCAATTTTGGGATTTTTTTCGTTTCGTTTGGAAAGCGACGCTGAAAATCCGCTTAAAAAAAGGAAGCAAATGCGCTGCAGAAGACGCGAGCAAAAAAGAAGAAGAAAAACGCTGAATTAAAATGCAACAAAGTTGCGAGAGGTGTCAGAGCGGGGCATGTGTAGTGTGAAGGGGGCGTGGCACGCAGTGAGCAAAGCGTCAGGCACATTTTCCTTTGCTCAGTTCAGTCACAGTTTTCGGTAGCTGCTGCAGCTCTCGTTTTTCTGCTGGCACTTTAGGCAAATTTACTACAGCCATAGAGAGCGAGAGAGGGGGAGAGCGTGAGCTTGTGCGAGCGAGAAGGAGGTAGAAAAACTGAAACACATGTCACAGATTTGTTTCACTTTCGGAAGCACTTAAGCACTCAGCGAATTTGTTTGAAAAAAAAAGAAAAGAAAAGAAAAAGAAACAACGACCGAAACTCTGGAGCTCTGGCTACTTCTTCAATGCCAGCGCATTGTTCAGTTTTATTTTTGAAATAAATATGCATGGCTAAAGGGGAGTGCGTGTGTGTGTGTGTGTGTGCTATGGGGTTGTAGTTGTGGGGTAGGCCGCCAAAAGAACAAATTGATGATATGCCCCTTTGACACTTGAGTCCATTATTTATGTGCCGGCTTGCGATTATTTTCACATATGCTGTGCCCCTCTCATCCTCCGTGTCCCGCCTCCCCACTGACTCACTATATGTGTCTGGTCTTTGGTCTCAGCGGATTTCACTTCCATTTCGCTCAACAATTCGATGCAGCAATCAGCTGAGCAGGCAGCTCGCTGAGTGCCTCGTTTGGACCAGGTTAACACACGCACACACACACACACTTGGCACTTTGTTTTAAATACCTCGCCTTACGTTTATTTTTTTCATTTGGCTTACGTTGTTTAAAGCGCATTTTCAGCTTAACGGTAACACGTGACATATGAATTATTGTGCTGCCTCCTGACTAAGCATTCACCTTTTACCAATTTTACGGCTTTAGTCATCAAATATTAAAAGGAAAATCCAAATTTGGGCACAGCTTAAAAATTATCTTATACGGAAACAAAACTCATTAACTATATACAAATAGAGGAATTTCATTTTAAAAGAATTAAATTGACAACAAATATATATATTTGTGTTAAAAATAAATATTAATTGCATAATATATATTATTTTTAACATATTATAATATATTTTATTTAAAATCCTCTCTTATCTATAATATTTATAATAAAACTATCAATCCTTTCAACTCTTTTTTTTTTTAGGTTTTTATTGAATTTACGAATAGAATTCTAATGAATTATATTCCTGTCTCTTCTCAAGATTTTTGCTGCTTGTAGTACAGCTACGTACAAAATGACATAAAAAAGTATAAATTATCAATTTTTGTGTTGAAAATTATCACTTATATATAATAAATAATATTTTATTTTGAACTATTAAAAATAAATTAATAATAACAATATTATTTTATATTTACTTATTGAAATAAAATATATAAATTAAAATTAAAATTTTTAATATTGAAAAACTCGAAATATTGTTTATTAAATTTGAAATTTAAAATAATAATATTTACTTAGTGAAATAAAATATATAAATTCAAATTAAAATTTTTAATATTAGAAAACACGGAATATTATTCATTAAATTTGATTTTTTTTTTAAAATAATAATAATATTTATTTTTGTGAAATAAACTACAATATATAAATTTTATTTTTAAATATTAGGAAAGACAAAATATTATTTATTATATATTAAATTTCTAATATATTATTATAATTAATATTGGTATAAATATTTATATTTTTATTTTGTTGATATATGTATTTGATTAATCTAAATATATGATCATATAAATAGCTATAAGCTTTTGTAAGGAACTCTATGATATCTATGGAATATTTATATGTAACTTTTAAGCTATATTGAAGACCATAAGAATCTATGAGTCTCAGCTTTACGTCTTTGTCAAGTGTGCCCGCATATCTCTAGCTGAATGTTATCTGCTTCAACTCACATTTGACTATTTGGATAATCAAACTGCATATTCTTCTAATGAATGCATGCCCCAGTCTCATATCAGACTTCTTGCCAATTTTTTTTTCATTGGCTGCTTTGGCATTTGTGCGTAAATCATGCCACATTAATGAACTCTAAAATGGTGGCTGCTGCCATGTTGCAAGGCAGCCACTTGGACTTGTTGTTGCTTGATAGGGTTGAGAACTGAAGCTTGGCATAAATAATTGTATAATAAATTGCATAGCTGAATAGGAGCGATATATCATTTGTCGCAGCGTGTGTGACACGTTTGGGAAACGGCGCGAAACGTGCAAAGTGCGAACGATTCAATTAATCCTGACACTATTTATTATTATTAGGGTTAAGCCAGAGACAGAAATATGCCAAAGAGAAGCATGTTGGCCAGCTCAGAGCGAGCTAGCCAGGCGGCTCAGTTACGGCTGCCCATGTGGTTGTTACATTAATTAGTAGAGCAGCCTGTTTCGGCTCTGTCGCGCCTCGCCGTTCCAGGCATTATCATATTTATTAAGCAGCCGCATCGCCTGCAGCTTTCCGCATTGGCGAATTGTGCGTCTCTCCCTGAGTGTGTGTGTGTGTGTGTGCTGTTGCTTTGCTGGATCCGGTGCTGTCTGACTACCCGCGGCTATCACAACAACGAAAATTGATTGCTTCTGTTGTTGTGGCTGGCTTTGATCGTGTTAAGATAGCTGGCAGAAGGCAGCAGGCAGGCAGGCGAAAAAAATGAGAAGCTGGGAAGCTCCCGAGAACTTCAACTTGAGTTCTATAGAAAGTTTTGTGCATAACTGTGGCTTGGGCGCGCTATGGGCATCGTAAATATCTTTTACTGCCATCCTTCTTCAGTGGCTTTCATTATATACATATGCATATACATATGCATATTTTCTCTTCCTCTTTCGCATTTTTGCATTGCACGCATTTCTGCATAGACACACCTATGCATATAGCAGGGCAGGGTGTAGCTGCTTGGCTATTTTTGTGACAGATCATAAATCAAAAATCATACACGCTGCTGCATTTCAATATAAATGCAACCACGCCATTGCACCACCACACCACCACACCACACTGCACCACACAGACAGGTAGGTGGCGGCGGCTTTTGCAGGTGCTGCAAATGCATAAATGTCGTTGCTTTGCTCTTATTTTGCGCGATTGTAAATTAAGTTCAGCCAAAGTTCTGACGGACAGCTGCAAGCAGCAATTTCCGTTAATTAAATACCCTATACAAAATATATATATTTCACATTTTTCTATAAATATATTTTAATAGACATATGCAAGTAATTCTATGTTGAATATTAAATTTAATATTTTCTTTATTAATTTTCTCATTTAAATATATATTACATACATGTTTTTAATGGGGTATCTCGTAGTCAATCACTGCAGCAGCTTTGATCCCACTTGCTTCAAAAATATGTCTTTTGCCTCTTACTTGCGCATTAATGTATGTTGTGTGTGCGTGCGTGTGTGTGCGTGTGGGTGTGTGAGCGTGGTAGATACCATTTGAAAATTGGCAGCTGTCAAAAGTCATAAAGGCAGCAAATATGTGAAGAGCATGTCAGCTTTCTAGCACTTATCGACTCTCTTATTAATGCAGCTCATAAAACATGGTGTTTATAATTGAATACACGTTGCTAAGGATTGCAAATGCAAGGTCTTTAAAGTTCTTTTTACGATTATTAAGAAAATCCATTTAGTTTTCATCACAACTTTTTGCCATGAGAAGTTATTCTAATGCTTCTATACGAGCTGTGTAGAGTATATTAGTTTGTCTGTCTGTAGGACTTTAATACTATTAGCCACTATTGAAGCTAATGATGTCAAGCAGCTCCCCTCTCTCTTTCTGTCTCATCCTCTTTCTTTCGCTCCATGTTTACGGCGCTATTTAAACCAAAGTGTTTAGACTTGAAATTATAGTGTGAAATAAAAATAATACAATATTTTACAGTAAATTAGAATTGATTCTTTTATTTTTTATTTTTTAATTTCTCAATTATTTTATATTATATTAAATTATACTTAGTCTGCACATTTTATTAAATAGCCTAAGCTTTGATGCGCGGCTCCCAATAGAATATCAAAAAATTATTCCCTTGCCTTTATTAGGAATATTATATTAGGAACATTTTTCACTTACATTCATTAATTTCGAATCAAGTTTTCATTCCCATTTCACTGTGGCCTTCGCAAGGTTTGACATTAGGCTTAGCCTTAATGTTATTGGGGCTTGCAATTGATGTGCAGCTGATGTTTATTTATTAGACGGTCAGTTGGGTTAGCAAATGAATGGCATATTCACTTAGCAAGTGGTAAACGCATGAGAGTATTAAGATAAATCGCATTTCATGGACTGCGGCGTCTTATGAATGAATGAGCGGGCGATACGTATGCGGCACACGTAGTGGAGGCGCTCTAATCGCTACCAGAGAGATCTGCGCCATATGCCAAATAAATCTAATTTTTTTCCTCCTCACCCCTAGCCGAACCAATTGCCCACTAATTTTCGGTGCGTTTTCTCGGCCAGGCAACGTGTGAGATGCCCGATGACGATTACACGATTACGATTACCCAAAAAAAAGCAGATGAAGAAGAAGAACAAGAAATATAATCAGACGCACGTAGTATTTGAGTCAAAACAAATTGCTTCATTCATGCCACGGCCAGGGGCACGCACGAATCGAGCATATGCCGGGCATTACCTGGCTGCCCCAGACTGCCTCAGACTCCGTCCGTGGCAGAGCCCAGCCTCATCTCACGGCCATCTAATCGGAGGTCTATCGCATCTTTACGGTATTTCCCCGAACTCTTGCTTTGATTTCAAGTACTGGAAAACTACTTGAGTAGCATTTTAATTGTTGTTCGTGGAAGCAATTGCCCCCCGGCGGAGCATAAATAAAAACTTTGCTTTGACATTTTGCTGGAATGAATTTAATGAATTTAAATTATGACAGTTGCGCCCTAAGCCACAAATATTTTATGGCTTTTAAATGTTGAAATAAATTGGACTTAAGAAACGCCAAACGGAAATGCAAAGAAACCAAAAAAATGAGAACTTTTTGTTTTAGTATGTAAAACTCTAAATACCCTAAAATGCGAGAAAGACAGAGAGAAGGAAAATATAGAAAAAATATGTATTATAAATTTTTAATTAACAAAATCGTACAAACATAAAATAATACAAAATTGTTTCTATATTGAGCCAACTTACCTAAGCCTTTGCTGTAATTTGACAGTTTTGTAAATTCCTTTGCATTTGAAAGGGTATTTGAAAGAAGTCGAGAAAAGAAACCCGAATGGGAGTCGATTCGAGCAACAAACCCATTAAATCTTGTGATTTGCTTTGTGTGGACGTCAAATGGGTGTTTCTTTCTCTCTCGCAGACTCCACAGAAAAAGGTCTTCTTTTATGATTTAAGCCGAGAGAGACTGAAGCGCTGTAGTTGGGGGTTAGCAGCTCCAGCTCCAGTTCCAGTTCGAGCTCCAGTTCTTGTTTGCCTAATCCTTTAAGTTATTGACGCATTCGGTTTCGATGCATTGATGAAATGTTATTTATTTATAATCGCAGTCGTAACCCTTTTGTATGGCTGCCCTTTTGCTTCAAGCGAGTCTCTCGCATTTGATGCTGCTTTATGGCTGCTCCGAGGCTAATCCCGCAGGAGCAGCCGGCTCGATCGCCGCCTTTGTTGTTGTTGGTGGTGCTGCTGTTGTGTTTAATAGTTGAGGGATTTGCTTGTTCGGTTGCTGGCGCGTCTCCAATGTTGATGTCTTATATAACACGAGTGTTACTTTTGACACTTTTATTGCCGGGCCCTAGACCAGGCACACGAATCGATGCGAGTCGACATCGCATCTCAAATGAGCCTCGTGTACCTCTAGGCAGTCAGCCAGCCAGCCTGCCAGTGGGGAATTGATCGCTCTAAAGTGGTAATTAAATTGGCCAGCATTGTGAAAGGCCGCGGCCCAGAACATCTTATGTCTCAATCTATCCCGTCTACGGCGACAATCAGCCCCGGCTAGGCGTAATATGATAAATTTGATACATCTTGCACTGAAACCAGTTACCAGTTGCAAGTCCGCTTTCAGCTTAGTAGTTTCTTATTTTAGTTTTATTTTTGGCTTCAGCGTTGACAGCGCCTGGCTCATTCGCTGGCAAATTAACACCTCAAACGAAACCGATTGATGCCAAAGTCATTTGCCATTAGACGTCCGATTCTTGGAGTTGTTGACAGCCCAGCCAATTGCAATTCCACTTCAATGTTGCTCTTGAGCTAATGGTGTTTGCTGTTGCTGTTGCTGTTGTTGCTGTTGCTGTTGCAGTCAGGCGTATTTCCGCTTTTTGTGGCTAATTTACGGGCACTGAGTGGCACAGGTCGAGCTGAATGCACCGAAGCTGCTAATTGCAAGTTCTTTTTAAGTTTCTGACACAAAACACTTGACGGACTTAACGAATCTCTCGATTATTTAGCGAAAATAAAAGCTAAGAGCAATTGACTGATTAGTCAAAGTTTTTCTATGTAAGTACTAGCTAACAATCTATGAAAATAAACTATTGATAATTAAGTTTTTATTTTTATTATACTTTAAAAAGTGTCTCTAGGGAGTCTTAAGAAAGCAAAGCCTCCGATGTCTGATTCAATGAATAATTGAAGAAACTTTAATTCCTGTGCCTTGATAATCTCATAGCCAACTTACAGTTGCGCGTTACATGGCTATAAATGTATTCCTTACCAAACATAAAGATTGCCAATTATTCATATGAAGATAAGCACAATGGCCCCTTATCGAAATACTCGAAAATGTTCGACGGCAACGCGGAGCAGAAATTTTGAAAATTAATTAAAAACTCATCAGATGTTCGAGTGATAAACCCGGCCGGCATAATTATGCCGCAGCAAGATGGCCAAAATCAAAATCATTTCTAGCGAACTGCAGCAGAGCCAGTTAACGTATTCATAACTATATATTTATCAGCCATCAAAAATCAATTGCACACTCGCAAAAGCAACAACAGCAACCAAACAGAAACCAAGTGCTGCAATGGACCGGTATCTGTTGTCCCAGTGGGCCTCCAGCATGATCTCTGCCTACCCTCACACCAACCAACCCCCCAACACAACTACTCCCTGCCGTGGCTGGTCCGTGAGGCGTTCAAATTGCGCTTGTTAACATTTTTGACCGCCTGCTGGGGGCTTTTGCGTCGCAGTCGACGTCGCTGTCGGCGTCGCCGAAAAAGCCAACAAACCGAACGTGTTACGCATAATAATTTTCGCAGTGCGTCCGGCACTCGTATAAATATTTCAACGGCTCGCTGGGTTTCAGCCTGCTGCTGCTGCCGCTGCTGCTGCTGCTGTGGTTCATCATCAAATGCATGGAGTTTATCTTGGAGCCGCATCGCTCACGCTCGGTGCCAAGAGCTGGGGACAACAAGCAGGCTGATAAGGCAAACAGCACTGAGAGAATTTTCAATTCAATTGAAGCTGCAATGTGAACTTCTATATAAAATATTTTGACAAATAGCTGAAATTGAAGTATGAATTCATAAAATGGAAAATAAATTTGTCTTTGCAATTAAAATAAATTATAAAATTATAATTTAGTTAGAGATGAATTTCCCTCCATTTACCCATTGAAATGTGCACAAATTTCACCTTCAATTAATTTTCAAATTTAGCCATTTGTTTCTCTTGGTGCATCATATGATTGTTGGATGGATGGCGGTGCTGCTGGCGTATGTTCAGTGTCGCTGTCGTATGTCGCTGTCTTTTATTGAAATAACAGAAATCATAATGTTTATGCCATTAAATTGTTAACAAAGCATACACAGGCTACTGTCAGGTAGCAGGAGTTGGGATGCCGAGCAGAAATGGGGTATTGTGACTCCGACTGGGAGCCCGTTCCCCGTTGCCCGCTGCCCGTTGCCCGCATGTCGACACGCACATAAATTATCGTTGATATATATTTGGCCGTGTGAATGTCCAGCCTTGGCGTAGCCCAGAGATAGACAGAGAGAAAGCGATCTCTTTCACTTCTGCTCGCACTCGGCTTTATTTATTTACACGGGGCGCATTGCACAACGTTCGCTACGTGACATTCACGCTTGGACGTCCGTCGATGTATTTGGGCATCCCGAGCAGCAGTCGAGCAGCTCTCGACTCTCAGTTCTCAGTTCTCAGAGCGGCAGGCATACGTGACCCCATCGCAGAGCCCGGGGTAAACGGTCACATCTCATTCACTCACTATCGCAATTGCTATCTATGAGAGGCTGCGTATCTTTTCACTTTGCTACGCGCCTTATCTGCAGCCTCTTATCGGCCAGTGGGATATATGTATGTACATATATTTTCCTTTTTGCTTTTCTTTTTGTAATTTTATTGCGGCTCTCTGCTCGGCTTGACCGAATTATTTCCTGTAATTGGGAGCGTGCGGCCGCCCCAAAGAGCCGTAAAAATAATCAAGTGCTTCCTGGCTCTAAAACCCATTTCAAGCCATTTCGGGCCATTTCACTCAAAAAAAGGATGCGTGCTGCACTATGTGAATGAATTGGGCCAAAACTGCTTGGCTACATATAAATATATGTATATATATATATATATATGTGTGTGTGTGTGTGTTTTGAGCTGGGGTTCGGGTTTATGGTTTCAGTTTAACCAACAACACGGTCACACTTCCAATTTTATTTATGACTTTATCTTTTACTTTGTTTGTGCGGAGATTTTTGTGCTTTCCTGGGAATTTCACTGAGATTCTTTTCTCCTTTAATGCGCTCGCCGTACTGCTGCTGCTGCTGCTTCTTCTTCTTCTTCTTCTTCTTCTTCGTCTTCGCCTTAATCTTGTTGTGTGCGGTCGCGTTTCTGTTGCTGTTGCTGTTGTTGCTTGTCTTATTTCGACTGGGGTCTTAATCACGTGCACTGGTTCGCGGTAATTATACCTCGGAGTGTCTTTAGAATGTGACTAAACTTAATTTTGGAATTTTGAATTTTGTAGTTGAAGCCAGAGATTGGTTGCTGCTGGGACAGAGATATCATACTGAGATATTACATAAACATGTTTGTAATGAGCCCAGTTAGATGTTGCGGCCGAGTGTCAAGAAACAAAGTTGTCTGAGCTCTTAATTTGTTTGGACTCTATAAGAAGAAACAGAGCTGTAAAAGTGAAGCTTAAAAAGAATTTAGTTTGACGCTATGATAAAGCAATATTAAGACATTGTCAACAAATATTTTGAAATAATAAAAACAATTAAATAAATTAAAAGATTTTAATAATAATATTTTTAATAAAAATAAATAAAAAATAAAAACTTGCAAATTTTTTATATTCATAATATATTAATGAAAATTCTAAAAAAAAATACTTTTCATAATAATATTTTTAGCATAAATATAAATCAAAATAAAATGATTCTTATATTCAAAATTATTCGTTTATTTATTGTGTATAATGATTTATATTTTTAAATAATAAAAACTACCAACTTGATTTTAATAATATTTTTAATATAAATAAAAATTAAAATGACTTATATTCAGAATATGTTTTTCTTTAATTTAAATTTATAAATTTTGCATTCATATTTTTTTAAATAATACAAAATTTGGAAATGATAGTAATAATAATAATATTTTTGATATAAATTTAACTTCCAATTGTTTGAAAACTCTAATTAGTTATTCTTTAATATAGATTTTAACAATGAAATTATATAAAAAAGTTGTACTTTATAAAAATAGTAATAGGTTTTATCTCTTCTTGAAGAATCTTTTCGTAATCTGTATTCAACCACTAATTGCTGATACTTGTATCCCCTTTCTTCTATAGGAACTTATAATTAGGCAGCCAACGTCTAAATTTGATCGCTTTTGTTATATTTCTGTTGTTGCCTGCCGCTAAATGCGGCAATCAAAAGTCAAACAAAATATCACTAAAATTTGATTAGCACAATTAAATGATTATGCGCCGCAAAGCGTGGCAATTACAGCCGAAAGAATATAACAGGTGCGTGCAGATAAAGAGACCGCGAGAGGGAGTGGAATAGCGATAGAGTGGGGGAGACAGACTGGCAACAGTTGAGGTCAGGCAGCGGCAGTTTCTTTGACATTGACCCACGCAAAGTTTCTGGAGGCATTTCTCAAACCACAAACATTAAAGCCACAAATGAACGACATTAGTTACACTTACAGAATATAATTAACAAATTAAATGAACAATTGCCCCAGCAGATGGGAGCATTGTGGAAAGAAATACAAATACAAATACAAATACAAATAGAATATAATTGGAGCGCATGGCGAATGCAAAGCAAAGTCTAAATAATATTAAATATGTACGTATGTCTTTAAAGAAAAGAACGGAGCATTTGAAGCTCGGCTCGGTCTGGGCCAGCGTAAATTGCTTCGGTAAACCGAAAAGACGCTAATTGAGGTTGGCTCAAGGGTTTACATAACCCAATTATTATTATTATATAAGACATTAGGCATAGACCCGCATGTATGAAATCCGTGAAAATCTCTTCATTTCGGTAAGGGTCGCAGCCAGAAATATTGTCCAACAGGTACAACAGGTACCGCAACAATAACAATAAACACGCACTTGTCAAAATACATATGGAAAACAGAATATGAAACGATGAAATGGCGGTGCTATATGAGAAAATGACTAGTAGATACCCTGTTGTGAGGTTAAAGTAAAAAAAAAAAAAATTATATTAAATGTGTTTAGGATATGCAGGTATATCAATTTATAATTTATGATATATATTTGTATAATTTATTATATATTGTTTTATATATTATCGATAATTTTCTCAAATATAAATATAGAAATAATAAAAAAAAAAACAAAATAAATAATAAACTACAAAATTGAGATTTAATTATTTATGCTTTATCGATAATTATAGAAATTCAAACCAATACAACTGAATATATTTAAAATATAGTATTATTTAGAATCTTTCACAAACTGAATGCCCTCTAGCACACTTCAATATATATACAGGGAATCGGGTAAGATGAGTGAGTGAGACAGAGTTTACCTGTGACACGGGTTTGTTTTATGACTTTATCTATTGGAAGTCTGATGCGCGTTACCTGTGCCCAGTTTTTGCGGCTTTGATCGATAATCGCGGCCCACACAAAATGGTGCCTCGTCACGGCGAGTCCGTAATGGCATTACAATGCGTTCCCAACTACTTAAAACTGGGCTCAGCATATTTGCGGTCTGGACAAACAACGAGCATAAACCGTGATGCGAATGCGTTTTATGGATTGAGCCAAGCGGATTTCAGCAGCTGCCTGGCCATCCGGCTGCCTGGCAGCGGTTCGCTTATCCTTTAATGGGCTTTTGTCAGTCTGTCACTGGGACGCTGGCGTTGGGCAAATCCTTTCAAGTGCAACCGAGCTGCATCCGATTAGAACAGGTTCGTCTCTTTGTCTTCTCTGCCATGCACTCTCTGTCGCCCAACCTTCCACTTACTCACTTTCTGTCTCTCTCCCTCCCACTCTCGCTTGCTCGCTCTGTCATCACTTGTTTGCGCAAAGTTTCGCTGGAATTTTTGGTGATTTGTAAGCTGCGCGAGTCAACAAATATGAAATATGAAAACCGCATCAGCTGCTAATCGCATTGACTGCGAAGTTGTCTAAGCCGCTTGTTATTTTAGCTTTGCAATTAAAAATCCCTCAAATGCGTTAACAATTTTCCCTTCGCTTCGCAGGAAAAACTGTCATAGTTTTCTCTCTCTCTCGTTTCCCCAGATGCAGGCACTGCGATAGCGACTTGTCACAATTTCTGACAGGCTAAAAGCGGTTTGTGTTCGATGTCTGGCCCTCGAACTCTTGGTTTCTAATGAAGAAATTATCTATAATGATATGAGAGAAATGCAAGCGCTCCTTTTTCATAATTTTCACTGTGAAAATGATATAATTACTGCACGATAAACATCAAATTATGTGGAAACTGAAACCGAGTGCTCGAAAAAATAGTTGGCAAAGGGGTACCCAAATAATGGGCACGTACAATGGACAACGGATGACGTATTATTTTATGATAAGCATATGAAAGATTTGATGGATTTATTATGCCATACAGCTCGTACCAAGGAACCACAGGTGAGAAATAGGTCTGTTTGCGCAGGATATGTCACTCAGCACTGCGGACAGGTGTAAGAACTGAATGTAATTTTAATATATTTTTTGGTTCACTCTAATATAGAAGTGATGGACAGATAGTGGGAAAAGCATAAGGGCGGAGTTTCTTATATACAAATAGTAATTTTCATAATATTTGCTGCTATAATCTGTTCATAATTTATGTATAATATCTACAGAGTGATCTATTCATATAAAATTGTTTAGAGTACTGAAGAATATCTTCATAATGCAATATGAAATTTTTGTTTTTATTGAAATTATAATTTTATTATTCCAAAATATTAATCATGTTAAAAAATGTTTATGAAATATATTATAGATATTTAATATATTTCATAAAAATTATTTAACATGATTAATATTTTGGAATAATCTGTTTAAGTATTTTACAAGAAGTATTTTCAATTATGAAAGTTACATCTTCTACAATAAGAAGAAGTTTATTATTATGTATTATCTATAACTGGTAAAGGAGAGAGGCCTTCCCAAATGACATATGTATGTATATATATGATAGTCAAGTCTATTTGATTTACTTGATTCCTCTATGTCAATCCGTCTGTCAAGTGTCCCTCTATCCATTTGTCTATAAATCTAAGACACCCACTAGTCGTAGATTATTCTAAGGAGAACGCAGCATAGTTTTGTCTTCAATTAACTACACCTTTTGCATAGTTTCTGGATATTGCCTCATAGATTTGACTTTGAGTTATATACGTAAAAAATTAACTTTTGAAGAGGTATTAAAACTAGAACAACATGATTTATGCAATCGATTCAATTGTAATATTAAATACTATAGAGTACTCTAATCCTCTTCACATGTATCTTTACTCCTATATTAAAAATACAAACCTTGGACCTATCTCCCTCTCTCTTTCTCTGTCTCTATATGTGTCTCTATATATGCCTAATCTTGGCTCATTTATTAGCTACACTTACTAGACATTTCAAACCATTGTGAACATACATATTAGAAAGCTATCAACATTTCATAGAATATAGAGCTAGCTAGCTGTTCTACATATTAACACCAAAAAAAAAAAAAAAAAAGGAGAACAAATTAAGTTAAAAGAAAGTTGTAAATTTCATAAGAAATTTAGCTCTTGTCTGTCTGTTCTTTTGGCTGTTACAACATTGTGCTCTTGTTCCATGACCGATTCGGACTGTGTGTGTGTGTGTGTGTTCAAGCCAGCATAACCAAGTTGACTGAGTTACAGCTAAAAGAAAGAGGAAAAGAAGAAGCACGCATGGAAAAGCATGGAAGCAACTGCTGGCCAAGTGCTTTGAGGGCTAAAAGCATGTTATCAGTCATCTGCGAGTCTGTTTACATGCGTATCAAAGGCGGGCACGCAGCTAATCAATATGCTCGTCGTTTTCCTTTTAACCAAGTACGTGTCAACGGGGCTCGAACCAAATACCACATACCAAATACCAAATGTTGTACAATGTGTACAGAGCGAAAGGATGGGGGCATTGCAAGGCCAGACAAGGACATGAGACGCATTTTGTTTACTTTTGTTGTTGCTATCGTTTTTTGTATTTTTGATATTTTTGTCGAGCATTAAACTTTGATGAGTTATCACACGTAAATGGCAGAGTTTGAAGGCAAGGAGTACGAGTATTAAATAATTATTTTTGTAGCACTTGTGGAATGTGAAATTCGTTGAGGTGTCTGGGAATTTATGCCCCATCGACTGACTTGCACGTTATTTATGTTCATGACCTTTAATGGCACCCCATCTGCTTGAGCAGGAGCATGCGGTTGACTGGCAGTAGAAGCACGAGCAGCAGCAGCAGCAGCAGCAGCAGCAGGAGCAGGAGGCGGAGGGCACACGCAGCGCCATCAAACAAATTGCCATGGCGAAGCGTGCGTCTTGTGGTATGCACATTGAATTTTGATACGGCGATATGGGATATGGGGATATTGGGATATGGGATGTGGATAAGGCACAACTGTTCGCTCCCAGTGCCCGGCAAAAGATTAATTGATACATGTCCATTTTGTGTTGACAAGCAGCCAGCAAGAAATCTCCTCACAATAGAAACAACAACAACTAAAACAACAACAACAATAAAGGTACAACTATGGCCAAATATAAATGACATACAATAAGGCCAGGACACTTTTATCGCTCCCAGTTGATAATAAACAATCTGGGACAAGGCATTAAAAAAAACACACTCACACACACACAACAATAGCTGTGTATATCATAGAACAGTGGAATCGATGTGGGCGGGGTAGCTTTGCTCCTTTGTTGAATGACATATGTGTGCGTGGCTGCCCCGCTGACTGCTCATCCATTTGACTGTCCAGTGGGTCAACGCCTTCGACAGTGGGTTGCTCCAAGAGTTTGCGAGTTTACAATGCATATAGAGAGACATAGCAGATTCCAATTCAGACTACGACTCGTATAACTGAAGTCTTCTAGCCACATTTTGCTTTGGAATCTCTTATATCTCTCTATACGCCACATATGCTCTTTAGACTTTCTCTATGGTTATTCATTTATCATATCGATAGAGAGTCTTTCATTTCTTTCTGCTTAGGGTTCCGCTTAAGCTTATCACAACTCTATAGAAAGACCCTCACTCTCCCACTCTCTCTCTCGCACTCTGTCTCTCTCCCTCTCCATTTTCGCATAGCTCTTAGCATAACAATAGCTGGCGAAATCCATTGTGCTCTGAAGGATATTTTGGAGCAAGTTCTATAAATTTGCACGGCATAAATGTTTAGTGTGTGTGCGTGTGTGTGTGGGTGGGTGCTCAGCGTGCGATAGTATAATTACATGCGAGCACGCTGTGTCCAGGAGAGAGGGAGGGGGTCGCTGCCAATAAAGCGTGAGAGTGCCATGGCCACAGTGCGTATGCTTGACAGCCAGCTGACGTGTTGCGGCGTTCAATCAAAAGCCTGTCGGACTTTGGCCGCGCAAAAAGTGACGTTGGTATGTGCAGGGCCGACCGTAATGGAAAACCGCGAACCTTCACGTATATGTAGTGTCAACTAGGCGCGGCCACGCCCACTTAATTAGTGCCCAAGCTTATTGCGACGAATGGACGGACAGGCGGACAGGCGGACGGACGGAAGGACGGAGCAACATTGCGTCTCTTGATTGTTTTTGGGGTTTGACCCATTTAGTGCAAATGCAGAACAAAAGCGAACGAAGCCAATAACTAGTCCTCAATGCCAACTGACTGTGTGAATGTGTGTGTGTGTGTGTATGTGTGTGTAGGGCTTGGTGACAGCTGTAATTTCTATGCAGCTTTTGTTGCATTTTGAATGCACTTTGACAGACATGCCGCATGCATGTCGCACGCTTCTCTAACTGGCTCATAATTTAATTAATTAATTTCAATAGCAATGAAAGAGAGGGAGAGAGATAAAGAGAGAGAGAGAGACTGAGTGTGAGGTTATTATGGGTGTGTCGTTTATGGCGACTAATTCAGAGCCTTAATTATGCCCTGTTGTTTTATAATACACACAACAACACGACACAGGCCCCCAAACCAGCTGACAATTTAGCTGCGACCACTTTTATTATGCTTGCAATTGCAAATGTCAGCAATGTGCATCCAGCTGCTGTTGCCGTTGACTTTATTGTTGTTGTTGTTGTTGTTGTTGTTGTTGTTGTTGTTGTTGTTGTTGTTGTTGCTGTTGTGGGTGCAACAGCAGGAGGCATAGCCATAGTCGCCTGTAACACGAAAGCTGCGCAGCAGCTGAGAGCTTTTAAAAACTCATACAATGGGCCAAATCATTCGAAGTAAATGCAAATAAAGTTTGTATATATCGTTAGTGAGCTCTACACAAATAATGGATCTGTTATGTGTGAATATTAATAAATATACACAACAATTGTATAAACTATTAGCAGTGGAGTCAATTAGTAACAATTAGTTGGCGTTTAACTTGGATTAGCTATAAAATCTCATGAGAAACAGATACACCTCGATTCCTTGCCTGCCTCAATTAGTGTATAAAGCCTTTGACAATGAAGCTCGTCTGAAGTTTGCATTGTGCTTTAAGGGGAGATTTCGAATGCTTCACTTCAAGCAAACTAAATATATAGTAATAAAGTGATTAAGCTGAAAGTGCTTTCGTTTTCAATAGCAGTCTCAGCTGCGTTTTTGCTAATAATTCCAATTCGAGCAGCAGGGCATGACGAAAATAAGATATGTAAACAACATCTATAAGCACTCAATATATATATGTATATATATAAATATTAAATAAATATATAATAAATAAGTATATATGTTTATTTGCTTTAAAAATGAATGATTTAATATCTAGTTCTGTTATCCATCGTAAGTCAGTCGCAGCCCGTCACAATTATTGGAAGTCGCAGCGTCTGGGTGACCACAAATTGCTGAATTGAGCTGGGCCAGTTGGAGGGCGGATGATGAAATGACGCGGCGACTGCTGCGACGCTCATGATGACAATAATGACGATGGTGATGATGACGCCGACACGTCAATATGATGATTTAGTGCACGGAAATGGCTGTCGACGGGGATTTAGCGAATTTGGTGTTAACGGGGGCTCGGCTGGGCAGAGCCGTGTGTGCTCTGCTCTCTTGTGTTGACAGCGCCTGGAAATTCGAGCCGTTTCTATAAAAAACGCATTAATTCTAATTGGCAGCAATTGCAGCGAACGCCCGGTGAGCGTCGACTGCGCCCCAAACCCAAGCTCGACTCCAGCAATTCCGCTCATCAGTGTGAGAAACTGTTGCACTGCAAATGATCTTCGGCTGGTTCGAAATTCGAATGGCCCTTTTGGTTTTTCTGTTTGTCTGTTTGAATGTCTGTTTGCTTGCCTGTTTGTTTGTTTGTTTGTTTGTTTTGGTTGGCTGTTTGCGTTCGGGTTGCGGCAAAAGTACAAAAGATAACACCAAAATAGAGTTACACTAAAATTTAGCGGCAGTTCAAGGCTTCGACAAATAGACTCATCTGTAACTCGTATTCTCTTATGCCCCTCTCTCTCTCTCTCGCTCTCTCGCTTTCTCGCTTGCACTCTGTTTGCGTTGTGCATGTCCAACTAATTCTCGAGGCCCTGCTAATTGTTTCTCTGTTGCCAGCGAAATGCGTTTATTTTGTTTTAAGTGCAACCAATCGATCCATCGATCGCTCCACGCGTGAAATTGTGAAAATTCTTGCGGAACTGTTGCAACGAAATGTATTCGATTTTTGTTTAGTTTTTGTTTTTTTTTCTGCTAATATATAAAAAAACAAAACCTAGGATTCATTATATCCAGTAAATATTCTGGTTTTTACCTTAATCTAATTGAGAAAATAGCAATGAATGCAATGAATGTCCAAGTTCTGATCGGTGTTGAATGTATAATGTAGTTATCCTGGTATATGATAAAAGATTGATTCATCTCTTAATAAATTTATTAAGATTTCATTTAATTTAATATAAGTTTATAATTTGAAGCCTTTGTAAACTCATTTTGTGGTTTGTAAAATAAAATAGACAAATAAAAAATAAAATACATACATTCTAAATATTCATACATACACTATATGTATATATTTATATATATATTTATTTACATATTTATAGTCGCATCCTCAATATGGCTGTCACTTGACCTGCGCTGACAGCTGTTCCATTCAGGAACTTAGCAAACATGTCGGTGCTTCGCAAGTGGGGTTAGCGCTAGCGTGTGGGGGGTTGGGCAGGGCTGGGCTGGAGAAGTCTACTTAGCGGGAGACGGCCCCAAAAAGTGACAGGCGGGCCTCATCATTAAACTTTTGACACTATTAGCGGGCCGCTGGCCGCACTTATATATATATATATATATATATATATATATATATATATATATATATATATATATATATATATATATATATATATTTATATTACCAAAGATTTTCTATACAATTTTCTTATATTTTTTATTTTATTTACTTTTCTTTTTGTTGCTTCTGAAAGACAATTCAATTAGCAGAGCTGTCAAACTTTCACTGTTCATCTGTCCATTCAACTCTGCTCTCCCCTGTCTCTCTCTTTTTCCCACCAATTGTGTTTGATGTACTTCGCCTTTTACTACTTAGGTTGCCCCACTGTTTGCCCCATTGTGGCGCTGTTAATGAAGCAATTAATTATGGCGCTACAAAGAAATTTCTGTGAAATATCTGTTCAATATCCGAAATGTTAAATGTTAAGCCACCTCCCTCTTATTGTCCTTTATTTTGGCTCGCGTGTAAAGTGCTTTGCCTCAAGTGTCCAACTCTTTGACATTTTGCGGTTGATATCTTCCGTGCAGCACAGAATGATACTATAATTAGTTCTTTATGTGTATATATCGAATTGTTGTCTGCCTTAACTTGACTCTTTTGCACACTATAAAACTAAATAAAAAATATATATACAAAACTACAAATATATTTATATACATATATTATTATTATATATCCTTTCATATTGATTTGCATTTTTAATACATCAATAAACTTGCAAATTGTTAAATATATTGAATAGGACCCGTTTCCATTTCATGAAATATATGTATGCATATTCCTGGCATAAATGAAACCGTCTGTGCGTGCATATGTTTGCTAGTTTTCCGGGAATTAAAAAGTATTGAATACCATATTGTTTGTTGCTTCGGCTAATGTTCACACATATTGCTCTTTTATCTTAAAGGGAAAATCGACGATTTCTACATTTGCCTATCGAGAACTAACCTCAAGAATCTACCGTAAACGAGAGTATTATGTGCTATCGTAAGCGTGCACACTTGTGCAGGAACTACTCAGATGCCTATCGCTGGGATCCTCATGTGGTTGACACCTACAACAAATCTGCACATGTTCTACAACTGAGAGAGAGAGAGAGGAAAGAGAGAGAGAGAGAGAGAGAGAGAGAGAGAGAGTGAGGTAGTCAGCTGCCTGTGCATATTATAACTATTTACCCCGCACTATCTTGGCCAATGATCAGGATCTCTCTCTATGTGTGTTTGTGTCTGCATCTTGATAGTCGCTCTGCGGATTTCTCTTTGGCTGCTCAGCACATGTGTGCAAACCCAAATTGCGTTGTTAAAATGCGTAAGGCGTTGACAATGGGTTTACAAAAAACAACCGAAACACACACACAATGCGCGACCTTATCGGGGCATCAACTAGGACCTCGAGAGATGGGCCTAGCTAACCAGTTGATAAGCACTCGACTTGATCAATGATTGCTTGCAGCAGTTGCCGGTTGCCAGGTTGATGGTTGCTGGTTGCAAGTTGCCAGGAAGCAGCTGCTGTTGCTGCTGTTGCTGCTGTTGCTGCTGTTGGTGCTGCTGCCACTCAGCACCTTTAAATCTGTTGGCCTTGATCGAGGTGTGAATAAAGCAGCGTATACCCTGTAATTACGCGCCGCACGTTGTGTCGGCAGGTGTCAAAATAATTAGGCGCCTACTTAACAAGAGCAAGCGACGGCCAAGCTTTCGCACTGTCCGTCCGCCCAATTACCAATAATTATCGTCAACACCTTGCACTAAAGCTGTCAAAATGTACGCGAGGCCGTCATGCAAAATGGCAATTGGCAATTGGGCAACAGACAGCCGAAAACTGCAAAATGCCGCGCACAGTGGGGCAAAGTTGGCGACATTTACTCAAAAATATCGCCAGAGTATTCAACTTGGACTCTACTCCTCTCATTTTAGATAATGTATCAATATATTTCGCTATATTTGCTCCAGTGTGCCACGTAGCACTAATTGCGTGAGCTCAGCTCTGTCCGTCATTCGATCATTCACTCAGTCAGTCAACGTCAAACGAATTGCAGTCGAAAAATAAAGTATATATGTATATATATGTATATATCACGTTTGTATATATTTAGCAAGTGTGAAGGCGATAGTCGAGCTCCTCCTTCATTAATCATTCGCCTGTTAACTCGGCCACTCGCTCGCCTTGACAGACCCTTGGCAACTCCGAATTCGGCAGATCTCAAAGTGAGAGACCCAAATAACTGCCTGCAGTTTGCTAATCAGCTATAAACAGGCTCAGCAAAAAAGGTCGGCGCGCAGTTAAGCACGGACTGTGAAATAATGCGTAATTTTGGTCAAAATAGTTTTGCTTAATATGTTTCTTGGATGAGGGTATAAGGACTTTGTTGAATTGCAGTATATATAGAATGGAGAAATGTATATTTATGTATACATTTGATCAGAATCTTCAGAACAAATTGAACCAGTCAACTGTGCTGTTCATCTATGAAGACATCCTCCTATTAACATTTTATTATTAACTCGAAGCTTCTTTCGAATTATTATTGATTGCATTTTCTATTTTTATTCAATTTTTCAATTATTATAATTTTATTTGCAGTACTTTAACTTCAGAGTACATTAGGACTCTGTTGCTATATTTATAAATTAAGATTTTCTATGGAGGGCAATTTTTGTTGTTATTCAACGATTACATTTTTATTTTAATTAAATCTTGTAATTATAATTTCTTATATATTATAAGAATAATTTATCAGATTTTATGTCACATAAAAATATATAAAAAATACGCGCAATTTATACAAATAAAAATTAAATAAAAAGGTGGCTGGAAATTTTTGATCGTTTATATAACAAATCATTTATCATTTTATTTGTCGAATAAAAATAAAACTAATAATATATATAATAAGTAATAAATAATAATAGTAATAATAAATAGTAATAATATATAAATAAAATGAACAAATTTAATAAATATAATAATATATTTTTTTTATTAATTCTATTTTAATGACAGTAAATCATATAATTTATGTATATCTATTATTATTATTTAATTTTTTAATATGCACATATTATGTGCATTCAGTTCATGATATAAAAACCTATTCACCTATACTTTTTCAACTCTTCAAAAGATGAAAAATATCAGTTAAATTGGTGGCTTAAATGGAAAACCTGAATATCGTATACTAAATTATCCTCTACATCTGCAGGGCGCTGTTTCACACATCAAACGAGGCGCGATTTCTGGGCTCGTAAACATTATAAACTATATGGATACTACGATTTCGAGCAAGTATTTTTGTTTTTAATTGGCCGGGGGCGCCAGAGCTCGCAAGGTGTTAAGCAAGGATTTCGTATAAAACGGTTCTCTGTTTTGAGCCTTTTTAATTAAAGAATATGCGAACCCATAATTACACGGAGAGGGACCGAGAGAGAGAGACCCGACTATAGCCCCGTTGAGAGTGGCTTCTGTTGCCGGCAAAGGTGGCAGTTCCTGCTGGGCAGCCAACGAATTACAGTTAACGCCTAGAAAGGCTGCTGCCCAGAGGCGTCTACCCAGCCAGCTTCACGCAGCGTTAAATGGAGGCCAATCAACAAACTCTGAGCTGCTGCTGCTGCTGCACCTGCAGCGGGCGAGTGCAAGAATGAGTCAGGCGTTGGACAGAGAGACCTTCGACTGCAACTATGACGGCGACTTAGGAGTGTGTTAGAAATTATATCAAATGATATGTTTTATGCGTTCCGCTGCCTTTTCGTACTTTCGTATTTGTTATTTATGGCTTCCTGCTCAGGCCACCTTTTGCCTTTTCGCCTTTTCGTTTTTGTTTTCGTCTTCGTTTTCGTTTGCTCTGACTTGCGATTTTAACGCGCGTTGCAGGTGTAAAATATAATTTTTAAATTTTTGGCTCGTTTTCTTTTTCTGTATACATATATATTGGCACCTCTGTAATTGAGTAGGTGTGACTGTAAACATTAATCAGGCAGGCTTTGCCAAATGCCAGAGAAAACAATTGTGCTCCAGTTATGCCCCTGAAATTGGAGTTTAATGTATAATGTTTAGTCTCGAAATCTATAAAAACTTGTGTGTGAACTTTGAGTTAAATGTAATTTTCATTTATATATCTTATGTAGTAAGATTGATTATGAATATGCTGAAGTAAATGTAACCTGAAGCAGCGCTGCTTAAAGTTTTCTGCATTTGCTCCCAACGAAAGATTTCTTCTTTGATTTATTTTTCATTTATTTTCTAAGAGTGAAATATATTTAATCTGTTTGTGAGGGAGCGTATCAAACATGTAATTGAGAACTTGTATTGACTTAAATTAAATGAGATATTATGTATATGTATTATGTATATTATGTAGTATGTATTTAAGATTTGTCAAAAAGAATATATAGAACAAATAAATACAGGGTTGAGCACTCGAAGTGTAACCTATTTAATAAGTCATTATTTCGGATTGTTAACTGAGTTTTATTTATTAAAAAGAAAAAAAAACTGCAATCTGTTAAATATAATGAAAAATTCAAAATGAATCCCTTGTGGTTTGATTTGGCCAACTCTTTCCCTGATCATGGACTTTTCTCGAAAGCAGTAGTAGAACTTGCAGCTGTTCAATTGGAGAATCATTTTGTGTGTAGTCCCAATTAAGTTTTAAATTCTCTATTGTTAATTTTATTCATAATTATTATTAAATATTCCTAAAACATGTTCTCTTGAACCACTATTAATTAAGTTGGAGTCTCTGACCCACAACAAATATTGAGCCTCTTGATGTGTTGACGGTCCAAACAAATTCCCCCCACACAACAAACGTGTATTCAAACACTGTCAAACGAAATTAGAAGAGAGGCAAATGAATACAAACACACGCCTTAAATATTTCTAGTAAATCATGTGGTCATGTCGCTGTCCTGGCGCGGATTCCACGAATGCCCAAGAGAAAACAGTGCTCGAAGATGAGGAAAACTTACATAATAATTGATGACATAGGACACACGTAGTGTGTGTGCATGTGCGTATGCGAGTGCGTGTGTGTGGATAGAGAAAAACAACAATGAGCAACTATCTAATGATCGATATCAGCAAGAACAAAAAAACCTGAAGAGATATAGACAATGTCGCTCAGCGCTGAAATTTGCCTTGGCGGTTGGTCTCAGGGCCAGGCCTCGAAATTTGTTTTGGGTTTGGGTCCACACACACGACTACGTGAGTCAGGCCCCTTTCGTTGACAATGAGCCGTTGACAATGGCCGCAGACAAGCGCAAAAGGACATAGACGCCTGCTGATGTGAATCTGTAAACGCACACGAAATTTATTGAAAGAGAAGAGCAACAACAGCAACAACAACAACAAGCAGCAGCAGCAAACAATTTGTGGTTATCCCTCGAAACAGGTAGGGCCTTACCTACCTAGTTGCCCAAATGCGATTAGGATCAACCAAGAGGGGGGGAATCCACTGCGACTGCGACTGCCTCGTACTTCATGCTGCTCTATGTCATCATTACAGAGCGTGGTTAGAACTGAGCTCTGACTCAACGCTGAGCGTGGACAAATATCAATTTACGACGCCAAACACGCCCAAGTGCGCGGCCCATATCATTGCAATCGAACTTAAGTGATTTTTGTTTGCTGCTTGACAACGAGGCGCGCGCATCTCTTTCAAAGATTCGCATCACAGCTGCTCTATAGCATATCATTTACTAACCGATTTCGGGATTGATGCCAGTAAATGGCTGCAGTCCTTAAATGATGAAAAAGAAAAACTATTTTACTTAGACTTAAGCTCCTGATCTGTATCAATCTTAACATTTTCCTGAATATATTTTAGAAGCGACTTTTAAACTGTTCCGACGCTGAGTCTGTTTGAAGACTGAGCAATCTGCCGCTCCTGACGTTAGAGATATATCTCATCTTAGTCTTCTTTTCAAAACTTCCCTGACGCAGTCGCAAATCGAACATCACTAAATTATTCAGTAAATTTCTTTTACCTGTGGAACTATGAAAACTTGTTTCTTACGCATTACAAATTATTTGCCAACAGTTTTCTAAATGGAAGCACTTTAATACCCCTAATGGTGGCTTATTCACATGAATATCTTCTCTAGGTTCTGGGTTACTTCCATCACCTGTGGGAAAGATCGAGAAGAAATAATATAGATGATATATACATTAAATCAAATATACTATAATATTATAATTTAAAATAATAATAATATAATATAATATATTTATAATATAATCAATGCAATCTCAATAAAAATCTCAAAGTTCTGCGCTAGCTCTCCTCGAGTTTACCTTAAAAAAAAAAATTAAAGAAAATTCTGTTACGTGCGGCATGCAACGCGTGCCCCAGGATTTATGACTGGGCCACAGCTCGCTCGATTTATTATGCAATCTGCAGTTGCAGTTGCAGAGGAATGAACATTTTCGAGTTGCCATAACGAAGTAAATAGTTGCACGCGCTGCGGTCCGAAGTATCTCATAAGTAGCAAAACGAAGCACTTACGCCCAGGCCAAGCAGCTTAAGCTGGCCATGCCAACTGTCTCTCCTGCTGTGGACAGCTCCTTGGAGTCCTGTGCTGTTGTCAATAATAAATAAATATCTTCTTTTGCTGCGGTATGCCGCACAATTGAACGGCCCAATGTCCTTCTATTTGTATAAATAAACAGAGGACAGCGTGCCGAGGGCGGGAGGAGAATGAAAAGTCTGATACGAGTCAAAGGCTTCGTTAGTGTACTTAAAAGTAAGCAAAGTTCTGATGACTGATTGCATAATACCTGCTCAGGTATACAGTTAGTTAAATGTTTTCAAAAGTCAGCACAAGATATTTATCGGATTTATCATATAAATATTTTTCAGCTATGGCAGGCATATATTTCATATATTTCAGAAGCTGCAAATATTGCATATATTCACATACATGACATCAGTATACTCCATTAAAATCATGAACGAGCATAGCAAGATGAAATCTTATGGCAAAGAGCAGTGTTTCGTAAACTAACCCTTGATACGCCCTTGTCAGCTTACTAATGACGACACGGATTTCATATCTAGATCAGGCAGTCGGAGCCTCTGGCCGCAGGACACAGATGGACAATAAATTGGAGCACATGCTTAGGCGCGCTCAGCATAAGGCCATTAATAATCGGACAAGTACTGTGAGCTGCGAGCGCTATCCAACACTGGACTCTCATAACTCAAACTCACGTCCAGTTGGCTGTGTGGGCGTTGGCAACGACAAGGACCACTATCAACAGCAAATGATCTTACTTAATGTCATCGAGCATGAGTCCCAGGCCTTGTCCTCAACTGACTTTGCCAGGCGAAGGCGTAGAACTGACTACCTACACAACTACTGTTTGATTGCCACCTGTACATATAACTAGTTCTTGCCGCGTGCATCTGCGTCCTTTTATTCAACTCCTTTTATCTTGGCTTCTTAAAATATTTTTGTGTGTAACTATAAAGACGCTGAACATATACAGAACACATAACCAATCGAAACTTGATATGAAATATTTAACAAATGAATTTAGTCGCTAAGTCGCTGCGGAAAGTGCTATTACAATCGCAAACACACATTTTTTCATCTTTCTATATAATATTTCGTATTTAAGTTGTGAATTCACGGCAAAACTTAAAATTTGTTTTATGTATCAGTTCTCAATATAGACTGAAACGATACGTAGCTATTTCTAATGACTTTGTCGTAGCTAATCCGATTCGAATATTAAATAAGTAATCTATTTATTGGATATAGTCGACACGCTGACAAATATGGCATCATCCTTGCTGCATGATTAAAGATGGATATTGCATTTAGTAAAAAACATTAATTTTATTGAAAATTATTATATTTTTCTTATATTGCTGAGGATATTTCATTTTCCAATTCACAAACTTCTTCTTAATGTGACTAACGCATGTTATTCGACTCTGTAGCCCTCTGTCGACAAATCTTGGTAACTTCTAAAAAACATTTTGCTAGGCGAGACTCCAATAAGAATCCAGTTAGATATGTGCTATAAGAAGAGTGCAACCAATATGAAATTGGTTAGCAATGTTAAACACAAGAATTGACCAGTTAAGCAATTGTTGCGGCATTCTATGGACTATGTGGCATCTATGTATATCAGATATACTCATCTGGAATTGTCTTCTGCTTCAGTCACATCATTAGATTGTTGATAAAAAGGCAGCCCATCTCTCATCTGCTTGAGTTGCAGCAAGCCAACTAAATGTCGCATGCCACATAGGAAACATTTTATCACTTCACGCAGACCGTGTAATTTAACGTAAAATCTGTGAGGCCAAGCGAAACACAACAGCCAAAGGGAAGCACGGCAAGGCACGACTCGCATGTGCATCTGGGCCGCCACAAATGGTGACAACTATTTGCACAGTTGACTAACTGATGCGTTTACCCTACTGCAGCTGTTGTCGTAGACACACTGCAGACTTCAGTGCAGACATAGTGACAGATATACATAGATACCAAAGCGATATAAAAACATTTAAAAACACATTTATATATGCTAACAGATACAGATACAGATACAGATACAGATACAGATACAGATACAGATACAGATACAGATACAGATACAGATACAGATACAGATACAGATACAGATACAGATACAGATACAGATACAGATACAGATACAGATACAGATACAGATACAGATACAGATACAGATACAGATACAGATACAGATACAGATACAGATACAGATACAGATACAGATACAGATACAGATACAGATACAGATACAGATACAGATACAGATACAGATACAGATACAGATACAGATACAGATACAGATACAGATACAGATACAGATACAGATACAGATACAGATACAGATACAGATACAGATACAGATACAGATACAGATACAGATACAGATACAGATACAGATACAGATACAGATACAGATACAGATACAGATACAGATACAGATACAGATACAGATACAGATACAGATACAGATACAGATACAGATACAGATACAGATACAGATACAGATACAGATACAGATACAGATACAGATACAGATACAGATACAGATACAGATACAGATACAGATACAGATACAGATACAGATACAGATACAGATACAGATACAGATACAGATACAGATACAGATACAGATACAGATACAGATACAGATACAGATACAGATACAGATACAGATACAGATACAGATACAGATACAGATACAGATACAGATACAGATACAGATACAGATACAGATACAGATACAGATACAGATACAGATACAGATACAGATACAGATACAGATACAGATACAGATACAGATACAGATACAGATACAGATACAGATTGTAAGGTGGCTCGCCCACGGCCCACCTTACATTGCGTATGATTCGTAGTAGATAGGAGTTTGTAGTTAATAGTTGGTAGCGAGTAAGTTAAGTAATAAGCAGAACAAGTTGTGTAAGACATTGTTAATTAGTCGGTAAGTAGTCGTAAGTGTCATAGCAGTTAGTTTTGTAGGATAAGCGCAATTTGAATAAGGCGCGCGATCAGCAATGCAACGCTGACGTAAGCTGCGCCAAGAAGAGGGGAAGAGCAGCAAAAGCTGCGAGCGGAGTTAGTTAATTTTTGGCTCTCGGGAAGAGCGGATAAAAGTGAGTTTCGGGGTGCTCGCGGCGAAGAGTTTTTTTGGAGTGAGCGGACGCGCTCGAGGGGAGATTTTCGGCGCACGGCGCGAGCGGCGCGTGCATTCGGTAGTAAGAATGTTTGGTTTGGATTTGTAATAAATAAAGTAAGCTTCTATGAGAAAATCGTGTACTCATTAGTAGTTAGTACCGATCGCTTTATTAACCTTTGCCACTAACGATGGGCGTGGCTGGCAAGGTGTGCCCCACGTGGTCCTAACCTCCAACTAATGCCTTCTCCCTCTCCCATCTCTCTAACTCCATATGTCCCGTAATAACTTATAAATTTCTTGTAAGTTATGGCCCTGGGCAGACTGAGACTCTGACCCCGGCTGGAAAATAATGTAACCTTACAAGTGGCGCCCGAGCAGGGACTGCGGGGCTGGAGAGAGTGTGGTATGCGGGCGGCGTAAAATCCCGCCGGCGTGCACAAATAGAGGTGCTAGGCAGTAAAAGTGATTGCAAAGATGTTGGTGGCGGTTACTTTGAACATACATATGTAGGCAAAGTGCATGTAAAAGTAGTGAAAAATCGAGAACATTCGTAGCAAAGTGAAAAAAAAAAACTAGAAACGGGTATACCCTACGACGGCCACGGGGTCGAGGGTAGAAATTTCGAGAAGCGTCGAGCGAAAAACGGGATCAGAAAACCGTTACGGTGCCGAAAAGTACAGTGCGCGCGAAAATATTACGCAGAAGCATAAGCCGAAGACGCATAAGCATAAGCATATGCACGCGCGGGGGCAACATAACGGACATCGCCGAAATATGCATAGCAAAGAGGAATGGTAAGAGCAGAGCGGAGCGGGTATATGCGTCCACTCTAAGAGTAAGTGGAAAAAAAAAAAAAAAAAAAGGAGAAGGGGTATGTAAAAGTGATTTAAAGAGCGAAAGAAAAATGTCATCGAGAGATATAACAGCAGCGAAAAGTTAATAATTTAGTGAAAGTGAGTGCGAGTGGATATACCCGGTGGTAGAAAGTTGAGTTTGTGAAGGGTATATTCATGCACTCATAGGCAAGCGTGCATATATGCATGTATGCACGTAAAAGAGGCAGAGAAAGAGCAAATAGCGAAGAACATTCGAGCGCATATACATATGTATATGTGTGCGTGAGAACAGATCGAGAGAGAGAGAGAGTAATTGGTCAAGCGCATGCGTGAGATTAGGCGCATATGACACCAGGTGAATTTTTGTATGTATGATCGCGTATGCGGGGGTGAATATATAAGTGATTGTGCGCATATGACACTAGGTGAATTTGCATTATGATAGCACAGTGGGCCGAGGCCGGTATGTGAGCGAGTGAAATTAGAAATGTTATTTGGCGAATATGAGCGTACAACGTACAGTGGGCTAAGGCCAATATATAAGCAAGTGAAAATAGGGATCATATTGTGCGGGTATTTGCGCGTAAGAATGCACAGTGGGCTGAAGTCGGTATGAAACTTAGTGAAAACAAATAAAAGAAAAATGGAGAAGAGTAAAGATCAGTAATGTAAAATAAAGTTACGAAAAATTAAGTAAGGGAAACGAACTAAAAGTAAAGCAAAAAGAGGTAAAGTAAAGTCAGATAAAACGAGAGTGGAGAAAGGTAAATAAATAAAACGAAAATGAGATTAAGAAAATCGAGAGAAAGAGTGTAAACTAAGAAAAGAGGAGAAAATAACTGGGAAGAAGAAGAAAAATAAAAGGAAAAAAAAATATATATATATATATATATATAATAATAAAGCGAGAAAAAAAAAGGAAGAAAAAACATAATAATAAAGAGAGAGAAAAAAAAATGATGAAATGAAAATAAAAGAGAATATGCAAAAAAAAAAAAAAAAAAAAAAAATAAAAAAATAAAAAATAAAAAAAAAAAAAAAAAAAAAAATTGAAAAATAAAGAAAAAAGAGGAGAAAAATGGAAAAAAAGGAGAATAAGAGAAAAAGAAAGAAAAGATAACAAAACTAGAATAAGTGAATGACATAGAATAAGAAAGAACGAAATAAAGTAAGAGAAAAGGAAATAGAATAAGACGGAATGCGTTAATGTATACGAAATGAAATAGAATAAGACGAATAAAGAACAGAAAAAGAAAAAAAAAAGGGGAAGTAGAATAAGATAAACACAAAGAAAGAAAAGAGAATAGAATAGAAAAGGATGAAATTCGGGAAGAGGAGACGAAAGAGAAAGAAAAGAAGAGAAAAAGGTAAGAGATGTAAAGATATAAAAGGTGTATGAGATAAAAGAGGTTAAAGAAAAGAAAGGAAATGAAGAATGTAAACGGACAAAGTCGAGGGGAAAATATAAGAGAATAAAAGACCGAGGAAAGAAAGGGTAGGATGATCCAGAGTAATAGATTAAGACTAATGTAAGTGGAGCAGAGAAGCAGACTATGGAGACATCGAGGTGCGAAGAGGACGGCGGCACGACTGGCGCAGAGGTACCATTGGCCGAGCATGTTCGGAGATGCCACCAAGTACGCAACGCGCCGCGAGACGTGCTAGAAGTTCAACAGCGTGCAACAAGAGCTCGCCGGCAGATGCTGATCAGAAGAGTGGCGGAGCCAATGGCGGTCTTGTGCGCAGATTCCGTATTCCATGATGCTCTCGCCGAGTGGGCGTTCTGGGAGCGCACACTGGGCGGATTTGGAGTGTTCAAGACATTCGTTTGCGACAATGGGGTGCAGTTGGAAGCAGGAGTTTCAAGCAATCTGGTGCGCAAAGAGGACGAGTCGCACATTGAAGACCATGAAAGCGCAATACATCGAGGGCCATCAAAGTTCGTGGGACGAGCTATTGCACGAGGTAGCGCTGGCGGTCAATTCCAGTGTGACCGGTTCTAAGGGCTTTACGCCGGCGCTCTTAACATTAGGGCGGGAGGCACGTTTGCCTGCCGCACAATACGACGAGGGAATGGAACAGCAGGAGGAGTTGAGGATCAGGCTGGCGCACGGGCCAGCGCTGAACGTCAGAAAGAGAGAGACGGCTTCGACAGAAGAAGAACAAGGATCTGATGGGTGGACTCAACGAGCGGCCACCAGGATCAAAGGAAGGATTTGATGGGTGGACTCAAGGAGCGGCCACTGCAGATCAAAGTAAGGATCTGATGAGTGGACTCAACGAGCGGCCACCAGGATCAAAGGAAGGATCTGATGGGTGGACTCAAGGAGCGGCCACTGCAGATCAAAGTAGGGATCTGATGGGTGGACTCAAGGAGCGGCCACTGCAGATCAAAGTAAGGATCTGATGAGTGGACTCAACGAGCGGCCACCAGGATCAAAGGAAGGATCTGATGGGTGGACTCAAGGAGCGGCCACTGCAGATCAAAGTAAGGATCTGATGAGTGGACTCAAGGAGCGGCCACCGCAGATCAAAGTAAGCATCTGATGGGTGGACTCAGGGAGCGGCCACCACAGATCAAGGCAATCGAGTTGGAGAAGGAAGGCGAGAAGATGAATTGAACGAGTTTCTAGAAGCACGGAAGGTGATCAATGAGCAGGAGGATGGGTCGTTTCGAGTTGGAGCCATTGAGTCGTCGACGAGCCCACATGGCGCACACACAGTCCTAGTTGAGGAGGGGCTGGGAGGTGGGCATGTGCGTAGATTATCGACGGCCTAACGCCCACTTGATCCCGGACGCATATCTTGTTATGAGGATCTTTTACTTTCCGGAGGGGCTACGACGCGCCCGATTCACCTCAACCGGGGATCTAGAAAGCAGGCACTGGCAGATCTCAACGGCGGCGGGTAGTCGAGCGTGCACCAGTCCATAGTGTCAAGAGGAGCGAGGTCCAAGTGGCGGATGATGCCATTTGGAGAACTTTCTGCAGGCGCAAAGGATCGACGTGTGACGAATCTGAGGAAGATCACCCGTCGGCAGCGTGGAAAGACGAGCAACTTCAGAGATTGATGGAGATGGAGTTTGGCGAACGGCACAGAGGTATCGTGGATGATAGCGCCTACAACGCGATGGGGCAGTTTCAGGAGGCGAGGTCGCCTCCTCGGTTAAGTAAGGGGGGGGTGTAAGGTGGCTCGCCCACGGCCCACCTTACATTGCGTATGATTCGTAGTAGATAGGAGTTTGTAGTTAATAGTTGGTAGCGAGTAAGTTAAGTAATAAGCAGAACAAGTTGTGTAAGACATTGTTAATTAGTCGGTAAGTAGTCGTAAGTGTCATAGCAGTTAGTTTTGTAGGATAAGCGCAATTTGAATAAGGCGCGCGATCAGCAATGCAACGCTGACGTAAGCTGCGCCAAGAAGAGGGGAAGAGCAGCAAAAGCTGCGAGCGGAGTTAGTTAATTTTTGGCTCTCGGGAAGAGCGGATAAAAGTGAGTTTCGGGGTGCTCGCGGCGAAGAGTTTTTTTGGAGTGAGCGGACGCGCTCGAGGGGAGATTTTCGGCGCACGGCGCGAGCGGCGCGTGCATTCGGTAGTAAGAATGTTTGGTTTGGATTTGTAATAAATAAAGTAAGCTTATATGAGAAAATCGTGTACTCATTAGTAGTTAGTACCGATCGCTTTATTAACCTTTGCCACTAACGATGGGCGTGGCTGGCAAGGTGTGCCCCACGTGGTCCTAACCTCCAACTAATGCCTTCTCCCTCTCCCATCTCTCTAACTCCATATGTCCCGTAATAACTTATAAATTTCTTGTAAGTTATGGCCCTGGGCAGACTGAGACTCTGACCCCGGCTGGAAAATAATGTAACCTTACAAGATACAGATACAGATACAGATACAGATACAGATACAGATACAGATACAGATACAGATACAGATACAGATACAGATACAGATACAGATACAGATACAGATACAGATACAGATACAGATACAGATACAGATACAGATACAGATACAGATACAGATACAGATACAGATACAGATACAGATACAGATACAGATACAGATACAGATACAGATACAGATACAGATACAACTGCTTTTCCAATTTTTTTCTTTTCCAAAACAAATCTATTACCTAAGCTCGAACGACTTCCGTTCTACGACGTTTCCTTTTGAACTTCACGCGGGAGAGAAAAGTAAGATTTATGTGTTTACTTTAATTCGTAATATTCGTTATGTGGTCCCTCTTTGTGTTTCCCTCTTTTTCTCTCTTTTGAGGCTTCGAGGTGTGTCTGCATTTTTATTTGGATCACTTCAAAGTGAACCGAAACAATATTTTAGTTATTTTTCCATATTTATTTTTGTTATCATGGATCCCTACAACAACAACAACATATAATTAGTATAATTAACGCTTTTTGGCTGAGTGCGTGCAGAAAATTGTGTGTGAAAGTGCGTGGCGCTCTCTGAATGTTTTCCTTTCCATTTGTATTTTAGTTTCTGTTTCTGTTGTTGTTTTTGTTCTTGCCATGGCTGTTGTCGCTGTTGTTGCCTCACAGTGTATTCAACTGATTTATGAGCCAGTTGGCTGTGTATGCAGTTCCAATTGACTGCGACTGCGACTGCAAGCCAAGACAACAAACTTATCAACTTTTCTCGTGTTAATTTGTGAATAATCTAATTGTGAGCAAGCGAAACTTGAATGCGGAATATTCGCCTCTAGAGGATGCAGCAAGTACTTGTAGCTGCCAGATGGCTAGATGAATGTTGAGATTAATGGACCAAGATAACGCCATTTATCTACACACACATCCATATATACTGTTATCTGTGCATATATCACTTTAATTAGCCTGCCGATGTGCTGCAGAGATTGCAGCAGGCAAATTAGCTGAATTGATGGCTTTATTTGTAATGCGAATTGGACACTTGAATGGCGTTCTATCTGCTGAGGCATGAAACTAGTTTTTAGTGCTCTTGAAATACATTTTTGAAGTGCAAACTTATATTATATTTGAGCATCTGAAAATTATACCAATGGATTATTATTCTATATAAACAAAGTTGAAGCTCGCCATTAAGAAATTTTAAATATGTATATATACATATGTATGTATATATCATTATAAATTCCAGAATTGCATTGAGCCAACTGAATTAGCATTATATTTTGTCAGCTACAGTTGATTTCCCTGCGGTTAAGCACGTCCTCTTGCATTAGCTGCTCCTTGAGCACACACGAACGACTTGTTTACTACATCAAATCTAATAAAACTCATTTATAGCTATCAATTCATGACAGACAGACTCGGGCAGATAGAGAACTCGAAACTTGAAACAGTCAATTGCGAATCGAACGAATCTATTGTAATGTTATAGACGCAAAAACTCAGCTCTGTAGTGACAGCAGATATTATTTATCGCCACGATTTTAGCTGACATTCATCTGCCACATTCTTATTCCACTC
Organism: Drosophila mulleri; assembly: GCA_035047565.1. NCBI lineage: Eukaryota > Metazoa > Arthropoda > Insecta > Diptera > Drosophilidae > Drosophila > Drosophila mulleri. The sequence continues at coordinate 20,409,396 of JAWNPK010000060.1, read as the reverse complement.
AACCTGATGTTAACGTCGTCTTTAAATTCTGTTTTCTGTCTCTTCTAGAAGAGATGCAAAGAATCATATCTGAATGAGCTGGAACCACGTGCTGACAAGAGATGGAGATGTGCTGCACACACACACAGAGAGACAGAATCGCTTGTTGTTGTGGATGTTTGATGGTGGTGCTGGAGCTGGAGCTGCTGTTCGGTGATGCTGCTCTATAGCAAGTGCAAGTGTCAATTACAAACCATGTCAAAAATGTCATTCTTGCGAGTGACGGACTCTGGTAGGAGGGCGAAAAATGGTATACAAAGATGTTTACTGAGGTGGAATACCCTATAAGTCTGAAGCGAATATTTAGGATACATAATATCTTTTTTCTAATGCTTCCACAAGTTCCTAATATTCGAGAAGAAATTATAATTCACTGCATTCTCCACTAATATTTAATTGTGTGTGTCGCCATTATCACCTAGTGATCCCTAATTTGTCTAGTGCAGGGTATGTCTCCCTCTATATACCTCCTGCGTCCAGTCTAGTCACACATTGGCTGTGGATTTGCACCCCCACAGGGCTGTATGTGTCGGGCTGCCAGCAGCAGAGTCTCGCTTCTCATTCCTCTCATGCCCAATCTCCTGATGCTCATTCACATTCTCATCGACACCGACAAGTTTGTCCCTGTCAGCGCGTAGAGTTTATTACATCAATTTCTGTCTGTGTGTGTGGGAGAGTGTGATGTGCCCCTGTGCTGTGTCTAGGAGAAATTTGATACAAATGAGTTTTCACACTTTGCGTACGCACACTCACCCACAGACACACGCACACAGATGTCGGATTTGTATCTGTCTATGTATCTGTGCTCCTGCATCTGCATAGCAAATGGATATCTACAGAGCGTATCTATCGCGCATTCCCCGTATCCTTTTCCATCAACGTGTAAATTGTTGGCTGTCAAACTTATGACACTCTGCGTTGATATAACCGCGTCCCATTTGCCTACTAGCCACAGTGGCAACAAAAATCCATATTTTGATATGACATTTTTAAATACATATACTTACATATATACTTACTAATACGTACGGATATTTATTTGTGAGGGGAGAGAGAGATTGAGAATGATAGAGAAACAAACACAAGTACAGTGAGACATAGAGAGGTTAGCGTCTTTCTTAAAGACAGCCAGAAAGAGAAAGAACTACACCGTGACTTACAAAGAGACAGAAAGACAGACAGAGGAGACGGAGGTAGCCACACACACCCACAGACACATACAGAGAAAGGGGCAGTGCGAGCCTTTCACATAAATATTTCTCATTTTCATGGCTGTGGCGCCCTCAAATGCAATTAATATTTGTCGCCTTCATTCGTCGTAGAGTATATTCCATTTTTAATTGCTTCTCACAAGGAATTGCATCAGCGGGGAGGGTGCTTGGCCTTCGCTCAGCTGGGAGCAATCCACTTATACTGTTTACTATGCGATCCAATGCGTTGGACAACTAACAATAATTTTAGTTGAAGAATTATCAGTCGAACGACTTTCATTTTGCATTTCTATTCAACACCTTAGGAGATAGGACAGAGAGAGAGAGAGAGAGAGAGAGAGAGAGAGAGAGAGAGAGAGACAGCGAGAGATCAGAAAGTAAATGATATACAATGTTTATAGGGTATTATAGGGTATTTACTGGCAATGTTGATTTGTGTGACTCTATAAATCGACTGCTGCAAGCCAATGAGCAGCTGCCAGCAAGCAACTGACGGTTACTGTTGCTGTTGCTTGTTCCCAGTCCTCACAATGACAGCTACAACAACAGCTACAACAACAACAACAACAATACGAACAACAACAACTGCAACATTGTTGGACCATGGCTTAGCACGTTGACGCGCGCTGCGTTGGCTTTATATATTGGTCAGTTAAGACGTGTCACTGGCCACGCCCCCTGTCGGAGTGCAGCCAACCCTGTAGTGAATGGGCCACAACACATTCGCACAAATTTCACGCATCAGTCGCTAACATGGCCGTAGGAGAAGGCTCGAAACTTGCGCAATTAGAACGCCATTAAAAGGGGCATAACAACAATGTAGCCGGCGTTGCATTGTTGTTGTTGTTGCTGTTGCTGTTGCTGTTGTAGCTGCGAATTTTCGAACCTGTAGCCCAAGCTGGCAACGCCCCCATTATTCATGCTTTCTGTTCGCCAACTGTCCAGCTGGGTGAGAGCGGGCAACGGGGCTGCCCGCTAAATGGAGATCGATGGCTGAGCGTGGTCTCATTAATCAAATGACAAGTAAGCGCTGGCCGACTCACCGACTGCACTTCATGAGTGCACGAATGAATGACGCGACGCGCCGGCTGGCCCACCTCTCACTCGCTCTCACGCCTCGCCCTCTGCTCCAAATGCGCCTGAATTGAACAACGAGCGCAGGCGCAAGCGCTTTCCAATTGCAACGAGTCAGTAAACCGGAAATGTAATGCTTCGATCAATAATCAGCCTCACACACACACACGCACACACACATGCGTGCAAAGTGAATTTCGCTTGCGGAATAAATGACCAAAAGAGTCCAAAATGCTATATGCGGCTTTTGGTCTTTGTCTCTGGCACTGTCCTAATTAAGGGCATTGCTGTTGCCAACACTCTGCTCATATTCTCATATTATTAATTGTTGGGGCGGCAAGTGGATTCCAATACTTCGGGGCAAAACACTTTAACTGGACCATTGGCTGCAAGTGTGAAGAAGATGAAATTTCTTTTCTCTTAACTAGCATTCAATATTAAGTGGAACATATAACGCATATAACGCCTACTTTTATTTGTTAAAAACTCCGTTTTTCAGCTTATTTAATTATTCTGATTAAACTTTCCTAAGAAAAGTTAACACTGCCCAACAGTGTTGGCTAATGTTCATGAAAAGTGTCAACAAGAACTTCAGATAACAACAGTGTTGGTTAACGTAAATGCATCCCTTTAACAGTGCACAGAAAATATTAACATAAAGAGTTTCAACAGAGCGAGTGTTATTTAATGCTTAAAACTTAATGACTTTATATGCTTCACAACACTCTTCACATTGAGAAAATAAACAAAGTAAGCCAAACAGAGAGATGGAGAGAGAGAGTGGCAGAGAGAGAGACACAGCTGTCAGTGTCAAGTTGAAGTGCGCACACATTAATTCACATTTTTAACTCCGAGCAAACGATTTTTAGAAACTGATTAAACTGAGCACAACTAATTAATACAAACAGAATATGTCGAACAAGTAAGTGCAGTAGATAATCAAATATATATTATATACTCATCTATATATGTATACATTCATATCTGCAGAAGTGAAACTGATATGCACGATGGCACGTGGATTGGTTGGTTCGTCAATCTGCAGGTGAACAGATTTCTCTGCCGCGTGCCCCAGGAGTACATCGAGGACAAGTTCAACTTGACTGGGCTGGAGCTGCTGGTGCCCAACTTTTATCAGACTCTGGATGCCATACTCGACTTGGAGTTCGACACGGAATACGGCTTCAATCCGATGGACGCAGACCCCGAGCTGGCGGCCCAGCTGTATGGCCTGATCCACGCACGCTACATACTGAGCATGCGGGGCATCGACGACATGTGCCTCAAGTATCAGCGCGGCGACTTCGGCATATGTCCGCGCATCTACTGCGACGGGCAGCTGGTGCTGCCAGTCGGGATGTCCGATCGCGTGGGCGAGTCGCACGTGAAGGTCTACTGTCCACGCTGCAGGGATGTCTATCAGCCGCATGCACGCTGCGCTCTCCTGGACGGCGCCATGTTTGGCACCAGCTTCCCCCACATGTTCTTCATGCAGCTGCCGCACCTGTTGCCGGAGCCGCCCGTTGAGACGTATACGCCACGGTTAGCCCATGTCAATTCTACTATTGCACTATTGCTATTCCACTAAGCATGTCCCTTTGCAGCATCTACGGCTTCAAGCTGCACAAGTCAGCTCTGCTGCCGCCTGAAAGCAGCGAGCCCGATACCAACAACACCAACTCCACTGACAGCGTCAACAACAACAACAGCAACACTAACATCAGCAGCAAGAGCTTACCCCTCATCCCCATGGTCTCTCCGCCCGCCGTCAAGGTGACCCAGAAGAGTTCCCCAACCATTGGTCCGCCCATGCGTCGCTTTAACTTTACAATTAATTAAACTTCAACTTATCTATTAATGGGTCTTATATGTACCCATGTATATATTCCCAAATATTTCCAAATATTCCAAAATTTATCACATCATGCTTAAATCATGCTGCTACTAACAAACCAAAAGTGTATTTTCACGAATTAGAGCAGGCAGAAAGAGAGAGCAAGCGAATTGCTTAACAGAAAATGTAATATAATATAATAAATAATAAGATGAATTTATAATACAATAGAATTTAAAATAATAATAAAATATATATAATAATAGCAGAAAATATCAAATGCATTTCTATAAATTTATTTATTATTTGATTTATTTATTTATTTAAGTGAGATGCGATTAATACTTCTTTTGTAATTGCTTCATGATGTCTTCCGTCTTGTCGAAAAGCTGATTTGAAAGCTAAGTTAAAGCCTTACTCTGCTTGGGCTTAATGATTTATGAGTTATATATAATCAAAGCTCAGCTAAGGCGTTCGCTATGAACTCGAACCTCGACTCGAATAAAGCAGATATAATTCTACATATGCTCAATTGGTATCGTCGAGTGCCACGTAGAATTTCTTTCCAATTTAACCTCGTTCCCAGGGTGTAACCGAAACGAAACCTGAAAATTTGTTAAGGCCACAAAAAAGGAGTTTTTTCTTTTTTGCTGTAAAACTATTTGCACAGTTGCATTGATCTGTAATTGACTGGAGGGCATATCTAAGCACTAAATCATTGCTGGCTGTCTCGATTAATGACAGCTCATGAACTAAGCCACAACTAAATTGTGGTTAACTGTGCTGCCCGCCTCCTGTGCCATCTCCGTTGGCAACTGCCAACTGGCAACTGGGTCCTCAATTGTGCCACAAACATGCCCAGTTACCCACTAACACACACAGATGCACATGCAGAGAGCAGCTGACAATTAAGATGCACATACATAGATAAAAGCAATGCAACCTGGCAGCGAATCAGCAAAGTGTTGTGCCTCTTTGTGCACCTTTGTCCCAGCGAATACGCAATTTGGGCAGGCTGACAGCCAGCTGAGGCGGATGTGGCAAACGGGGCCGAGAAAGTAACGGCAACAGCAACAACAGTTGCTGCTGCTGCTGCTGCTGCTGCGGCTGCAACATGCAACCAGCTCTAACAACAGTTCGTGTTGCCTGTGAAAAATGCGCAGGCGCACCTTTCGCCAGCTACAGGGACAGTCAAGAGACACACACAGAGGAGACCGAGAGACAGACAGAGAGACGGACAATTGTCGCCTCGTAAATCGTGTTATTCCCTGCCTGCCAAAGTCTCCAATGAAATCTTTGGGCCCTGGTGGGCGTGCAACGTGTTTTCCCTCTATTTTCGTTTTCCTCTTAGTTTTAATTGATTTGTTATTGTTCGCGGGCATTACTCATACGCGGCGTGCAACGCCTGGAATGCGCTGCCCAATTTTCCGCCTGCCACTTAAACGTATTGCCACTAAGCTCTCTGCACAAATGCTGTGTTATTGCCAAATCATTAACTCGACCAGTCGAGCATCTGGCCAGCTTACCCATTTGATTTCTGCCTTGGTTGTTTCTTTTTCTGTTTCTTTATTTTTTTGATAATTTATTGGCGTTCGACTGCAACGACATCAATCACTTTTTCGGTACGCTTTTCAATGCAACGGCGGCGCTGAATGAAAACAAATGTTCAATTGCCGCAAAGTATGTAAAGTTGTTGCAGTTGACTGCAATATGCGGCGGGTATGTCGAATAAACTATTTTGTTTGTAACCTTAGCAGTTTGATTTAATATTGAATGAATTTAATATTGAATTGGTAAAGTCTATACAAAACTGTAGTTAAATCATTTTAGTTTCTAGAATTATGTAAATATATTAACTTTTATTATTTTTATTGTTTAGTATAAAACAGATTGCAGTTAAAAAGGGGGAACAAAATGTTTGTTCCATAAGTTGAGTTGAATAATTTTTCACTAAATATTTCGCTTGAGATCTGCTAGAAAAATATAAACATATATATGTTTATACTAATTTCTGAATATATATTTTCTAAATTAAAATATTATTTTTTAAGAATTTGCTTCATCACAAAAGATTTCATTAAAATAATAATATTTTGTATTTTTATTTATTTTGTATATTTATTTATTTATTTATTTTTATGAGACAAACATAACATTTTGGGTTTTATTTCAACAAGAATCTTTTAAACCTTTTAATGACTATAATGATATTTAATTATTGACAATGATGATATTTTACTATTTATTATTGAATTTAAATGATTCGAGTTTTTGTCATCATTATTAAAAATAAAACTTGTTCATACTCTACCCTCGAAATGCCCATCTTTCGAAAGGGTATATCCGTTCTCATTGTTTTTATTTCGTTCAGCTAATGCGAACTGCTCTTGCTTGTTGTCATTGGATATTGTGCTAATGGTTTTGTTGTTTGGGTTTTGGGCTGGATTTCAACATTGTTTGTATGGGCCAAGTGGAGCCATGTGGCGGCCTTTGGAGTTCATATGGAGCTGGAGCCGCTGCTGCGGCTGCTGGCCGCTTTATTGATGATTGCCTCGTCGCTGACAGCACAAAGGAAACTCAAAGCTGTTGTGATTTGACTTACTGCTCGAGTTGAGTTGAAGCCAGGCAGAAAACCGACGAGAAATTTGCATACATTCGAGTCTTTGAGGACTTTGCTGACCAAAAATGGCAGCCGCCATGCAAATGCGCTGTGCTCCTGCTCCTGCGCCTCCCCCTTCTCTTGCCTAGAAGCGCCTGCTCTGGCCACTGCCCCAAGGGCTCATAATAAAGTGATATGCGTGCATTGGAACAATGGGAATATAAAATTAGCATAATAAAAGCCAATTCTAAAGATGCTCAGTGCTCAATACTCCACTTTCAAACTAAATGCGACAATGCTTGAACAGTACTCGCTCTCTATAGTCTCTCTCTCCCTCTCTCTCTTGCGCTCTCTCTCTTTCTCCTTCTGGGTATCTGCAAGTAGAACTGCATCTGTATCTGCGTCTCCATTGGCTGGAATGTTGCGTGCGCTGCTGCTGCTACGGCGGGTTCAGTTTTCGGGCTCGCAGCGCGTCTGAGACATGACACAGTTATGCGATTTATGTGACCCGAGAATTGTGTGTCAAAGCTGGCAACAGTGACAATGATGCAGTTTGCTGCCCGTTGCCAAAAAAGAAAAAATTCCATTGACAACAACCAAATCAGTGCCAAGTGATTTTTCTTGTTTTTTTTGTTTTGCTCAACTTTTTGTGGCTGGCACGAAACGCAAATGCAATGCAAATCAAAAAATATATAAGATCCTTCACATATCATGCTCATTTGTATAGCCGAACCAACTTTAAATATAGTATCATATCGAAGCGTATGGCAACCCGAATACATAGAGCTGCGTAGTGTTCGAGGTATTATTCAAGTTGGCAGCACTCTTCCATTATACTCAAATTGACACTGAACGAGAGTGAGACAAGCATAGCTGTGTTGAGAGCGAATGAGATGGCATGAAGTCCACTTGTCGTCGAACAGCAGCGTGTTGCACAGAAGAAGCTGCGCCGAATGGGGAGCTTGTATAAAAAGGGAACAAGTTGAAGAGCGTTATAGAGCGCGGCTCTACAGGTCTGTGAATATGGAAAGCGGGCATCCTAAGCTAGCTCCTATTGGAAATATACGCCTTCCGAGTATCATTTCTCACATATTGGTAACATTTATTAAGTTAAAAATAATTATAAGTCTATTATTTTGCTTTAGCTTTAGTCTTTGGTCTATTCCAAACACTATAGAGCAGAGAAACATTATGCGTACCAACGCGCTTGGCCATCGATGGTGGCTGGCTGATGCTGACTTTTGGGCCTGACTGCGCGCTGGCCAGGAGGGGCGGCTGCCACAAGATCTGAGCCAGGCCCTGGCGGCTGCCAGCAGCTGGCCCACAATAAAGTCGCGCCAAAATATGGCCAAGCGAAATGACAATGAGCAGTCAGACGGCAACTGAGCAGTGGCCAGACGCAAAAATGCAGCTCCAAGCCTATCGCCAGACTCTCCCAGTCAGCAGCACACACACACACACACACACACGCACAGAGAGACATATGTCTGATATGCAAATTGCTTCGAGTGACAAGCAGGCCCGAGACAGAGTCGAGCACGCAGACAAGCTAAACTTCAATCTAGTCTAATCCAAAGTGGGTCAACTTTTGGGTGGCAGAAACTATTTGCATTCGAGTGCCATGTTTAATTACAAGCCCCAAAAGCGGCTCTATCCAAATGGAAAGAAGAACCAACTGTAATACTCTACAAGAAGAAAACTTTAATCATTTGCCTTTTCACTTTGCCTGTACTCTAATTAATTGTTGGCCATTTGCAGCTGCATTTTAGATTTCATTAGCGATTTGTGGCTGCTGTTGGGCAATTGATAACGAATTCCAGGCATGAAGTCCCTCGGTCCATTCATGTGCATTTCAGATGAGACCCCAACAGTTGGATGGATAATTTTTGTAAATTAAATGGAAAATCCAGGGGCAAACGCGAGAGCCTGAAAGCGAAAAGGTCCAGAAAAACGGTTTCAATTTGCGTTCCTCGTCCATGGCTGGGCGGAAATATTGAATGGCTTGTGGAATGTTTTTATTATGCTTTCGCATTTTGGGTTAAATTGTGTAAGGGTCGAGCCAGGTCGTGCTACAGTTTCAAATAGATTTCTGTGGCCCAATCAGGTGATTGCGATAACGGATATCCAATTGCTGCACCGCAACCGGCAATTAATGGGAATTTTCTTGGCCTGCATAGCCGAATCCCAAATACCCCTGCACACAGCTGAACAACAAGCGGTCTATCAATTAGTCTTACCTCAGCGCGATTATATTTGTGATATAGTTTACCCTGTTGGGTTTTTGACAGAGTTCGCTTGTCGCATTTGGAAGTCCCGATAGCCATAGTTAGGGTAATGCGCAATTGATCGGGCACCGCGGCACACCCAGGCGGCGGGCAGCTCGAACTGCAATTTGCCATTCGCATTAAATTGCCGGCAATTGTCTCCACTCAACTGCGGTGGCAATTTGACAAATTTTATTGTTTAAGCTGGCCAACAAAGCGTTATTAATACTTAAATGCAATTCGACTCGGAGCATTGTGAATGCATTTATCGTGACTTCAGCGAGTGGGCGGCTGCTCGCTGCCCAATGATTCACACGTAATAAGCAAGTGAGAGTCGAATCACTCATTGCAGTCCATATAAACAGTGTACCCGATATGTCTTCGTACAGCAGCAAAGTTTTGCTCTAAATGAAAAATAGATGTATGTATAGCGAATAACATAAGAAAACTCGATTCTTATTTAATTAATTAACTTTATTTTACCGCACATAATTATATCAATAATGTTTGCTTAAGAGTTAGGATCTATAAAGCATTTTTGCGTGATAATTGTAGCTAACTGTTAAACTAATAAATATCTTATATATAAAATTCTCGTGTCGCGGTGTTTGACCGATTCTCATTAAATTTTGCGCGCAGGTCGGGTAGGTCTGAGAATCGGTCAACATTTGCATGACCCTAAGCTTAAAGGATGGGCCCCCATTACTTTTTCTTCTTTTTTGACGCAACGACCTTATGATATCATTTAGTGACGCAATGTACAACGAAGCATTGATTGCTATTGGGGATCTATTGAAGATAAGAGTCTGTCTCTCTCTCCCCTTCTACCTAAGAAGAGCAAGGGATGCAGAATAACTCCAGGAGATCATTTAGAAAATGCCTGCAGCAGCAGAGAATGTTCCCATTAAAACGACTGCAACGATCTCTGCCTGGCGCTCTGCTCAAAATTTGAGTGCTAGTCAGGCTTTGAGTGGAAGTCGCCCTATATAAAGGGCAGCAGCTGCGGCATTTATTCAGTCGTCCAGACCCGGTGGGGTCAGTCGTACGTGCAGGGCACGTTTTTATTTAAAGTTTTTTTTGTTTTATTTAAAGTTTTTTTTTATTTAAAGTTTTTTTTTTATTTAAAGTTTTTTTTTATTTAAAGTTTTTTTTTTTATTTAAAGATTTTTTTATTTAAAGTTTTTTTTTATTAAATTTTTTTTTTTATTCAAAGTTTTTGTTTTTTATTTAAAGTTTTTTTTTATTTATGAATTCTTTTTCATTTAAATTTAAAAAAAATTTAAAAAAAAATTGTAAACAAAAAATTTAAACAAAAAATTTAAACAAAAAATTTAAACAAAAATTTAAAACAAAATAAAAAAAAAATATATTAAAAAAAATGTTAAAAAAAAATTAAAAAAAAAATGTAAATGTAAAAAATGTAAAAAAAAAAATAAATAAATAAATAATTAAGAAAAAAAAACACTTCACTGCTTTGCCCTTCACGTACTACTGACCCCACCGGGTCTGGACGACTGAATAAATGCCGCAGCTGCTGCCCTTTATATCGGGCGACTTCCACTCAGAGCCTGAGTGGCACTAAAATTTTGAGCAGTGAGAGATCGTTGCAGTCGATCTAATGGGAACATTCTCTGCTGCTGCAGGCATTTTCTAAATGATCTCCTGGAGCTCTTCTGCATATCTCTTCTGTGGTGAACGAGAAAACGAAAGTTAATTAAAATAAAGAGTCTCAGTGGACATATTCATATACACATTATAATATTGTCATTATAGATATAGTATATTTTTATAATAATAATAAATCAATAAAACTATTAAAATCTATTAGCTTATTTATTTTATTAAAAATCCTATAAATTTCATATTATAGATAATTCGTTTTCGCTTATTAATAAATTGTAACAAACGCAACTATTCTTTAGTTAATTAGTTAAGCATTTGAAAGGGTATCTAAGCAGTCGTAAATCACATGGGGAAACCCTTCACAGATACTTCCATAAAATCAAACAATAAATGCACGACTTTAACTTTTTATCGCGGCCTGTCAATTGCAGCGTGCGCTCGCGCGAAATATGATAAATCAATATATGGTATCTATCCATATACATATCTCTCTATATGTGCATTTCTATATATATTGGAGGTATTCAGAGTCGGCGCGGCATATGCGATATATAAAAGTCGGCTGTCAGTCGCGCGGCTCCACCTACTGCTCGGTCATGGGCTAAGTGGCTTTTTGCAAGGTGTGAAGTGTGGGCGGGGCGACGGTGGTGGTTGGCTGTCTGTGGGCCTGACTCAGCTGTGGTGCTGTGGTGCAGTGGTGCGCCTGCTGTGCAGCGGTTGCTGCGGCTTTTGTTTCTTGGCGCTTTGAATGCATTGCACAACACCTACGCATTGACATGGCTAACCGAGGGAGTGGAGGAGTGGAGGCAGGCGGTCAACCGGGCCTTTTGGTTTATGGTTCTGGCCCGCTGTCTCCAGACTCTCTGGCCCGAGTGTTAAACAGCTGTCGACAGTGCTCTATAAATTTCGCTGATTGATTTTTATTGAAACGCGCGCAGCTTGAAGCCCGCTGACAATTCCATAAATTGTTTGCATTTTGTTTTTGGAATTTCTGCTGATTGTATTTTTAATTTTATTTACTTATTTATTTCTGGGGACTTGGATTTTACAAGCGGGTTTCGATTTACAGCGCACAATTTATGAAGTGACAAAGGCTGCTGTTCGCTGCTGCGCCGATATATATTAAAGGGTTTTTGCAACCGGTTTGCCTCCGCTGCTCCCTCCTGCCCTGCCCCATTGAAATGGCTCGTTTTATTAATTTCATGCGCAATTTTTAATCTAGTACGTGATTTAATTCACTGAGGCCAAGGCAGACAGACCAGGCTCGACAGCTTCCAGTGGAGCAAAGTCTAAATACAATTTAGCTGCTGCCTGAAACTGAGTCTAGCCTCAAGTTAATTTGCAAATGGGTTTCGATACCCTCGCAGGCACTGCCAATGCCCACTGGGTATACAGTTTCGCAGCTCAAGTATGCAACGTGCGGCAGGAACTGCTTCAGCTCTACAGTGACTGCCAGTTGCGCATGCCTTCGGCGCTCACTCTTTCTGCTTGTGGTGGCCCAAGACGTCACTGATTGGCCACGTTCGTGAAATTAGAGCACGGCAGCAACTAACCTGGCCGAGACTCAGTTAGACACAGCTATCCTCTACTCCTCTTCGCTCTTCCGCTCTCCCCACGGCACTTGATAAAGTGGCTAAGCGACTTCCAGGCCAGGTCAATTAGCGCTGCGCGTAGGTGGCTGCACTGTGGCTACCTGTATTTTCCGCTGTTTCGGTACATATTTGGTCAGCTTTGGTTGCTGCGACAATTTTTGCTGCGTTCGCTGCAAATCGCAACTCAGGGGGCGGGGCAACGGCAGCTGCGCGTCGTGGGCCGGCTAGCTAGCTGGACACAAATGATAACAAATGCGTTTGTTTGTGCGGAGCGAACGAAAAGTTGTGGCCAAATTTGATTGAGCTACGTAATTTGCATATCAAATTGAGCAGTGGTTAGTGGTGGGTGGAGAAGAAAAGGGAAGGCGAAGAGACAAAAAGGATGATTGGAGTGAAGAGAAGAGAAGAGAAGAGAAGAGATGATCAACTGGGAAGAGACTTTTCTTGAAAAGAAGATAAACAGAAGAGAGGATGAGGAAATGAGAAATCAGAGCATAAGAAAATGATAACATGAGTGAATTTATGGAAGAATTCTCCACAAGCTTTTATATAACATATTATAACAATCTATAAGAACAATCCAAGTAGGAAAACGATCTGTGCTCGACTCAATAGGATCTGAGGAGCTGCAAGTAGGATTGGGGTTCATTCGAAAGGTTTCAGCTCCACTTGAAAAACTCTTTACCATAAACTAACCCCAAAAGCAAATGTAAGCTGCTGCTTCATTAAACAGGCATAATCAATATATATATATAATCAATGCTGTGCCATGAAATTAGTTGAATTCTTTTCCAAAGCTTACTTTAAGGTGAAGTCTATTTAAAGGTATACACTCGAAACGTATGTACTTCGCTTCAGCTTGGCTCCAGTTCATAGAAAGGGCCACGCATAAGCCCCGTAAAAAACAGGCGTGGTCGTTGAGGGCGCAGCGATATCATTTACCTGCCGCACGAGTACACAATGGCAGGCAGAACGCGTTGCACTTGCCATTTTCCAATTTCCATTTCCCATTTTCTATTTTCTATTTGGCCATGCTCATGTCAATCCCTTGAACAATCCTACTCCGCATAGCGGTCAAATGCGAATGCATAAAGGATTCTTGTTTTTGTTTTTTGTTTTTGATTATTTACCAGAGCTGCGTGCTCCGCATCGCCCTGGGGCAATTGAGAGGCCTCTTTTCGCTCTATTCTTCCTGTTTTGGCTTTTTATTTGGAGTATTTCACCTACGACGAGTGCTCATGTGTGTGGGAGTGCTGCCTAGCTGGCTGGCTGGAGTATTTGTTTTGTTTGGCCGTTAGCTGGCGAGCGGGCCAACTTCAACTTTGTTGGTTTCCAGTGTAATCCTGTTATTGTGCCAAGTGCTGCAATCAGCCACGTTAACAACAACAGCAACAACAAAGGCAATACAGATTTTTGCGGCTGTGCATTTTTGTAGAGCTCAGCGTCATCGTGATGATGATTCGCGTGCTACGACTCGTCCTCAGGCTCGTCCTGTTCGGTTGGCCATAAGCGCATCACAACGGTAAATGGCACACAGAATTGTGCAGCAGCAGCAGCATCCCAGTCAATATGCAGTTAAAACTCAGTTTGCCGCACAGGCAGCCCAATTAGAGCTAGAAAGAGATAGGTAGAGAGAGTGAGAGAGAGAGAGGGGGGCGGGGAGAAAAGTGGCAACTGAATGAGGCCCACTTAATGTTGGGCCCCAACAACTTTTGCTGCCAAGCACTCACACTAAACCCTAACGCTCCAGTTAGCCAGCTCTTGCGGCCACGGGGCTCGAATTTTTCGCGCTAATCGAGTTGTTACATTTACGGGCCAGCAGTAAAGCCGTTGCGGCTGCCGCCGTTGCCAAATGTCAAGAGTTCAAACGCCTTGAACTTGATGCGAAACGTGGCCAAGATGCAAACGTGAGCCAAAATGGAAACGATGCAAGCGTTGCAAGCGACTAAACTGCACTTTAGGCTTGTGGCTTTGATACCCTACTAACGATCAAGGGTATGCGAGGCTAGATCGAGCTTCCAAACTATGTTAAACTATGTTATCGACACTTCTCCATAAATAAGTAATTAGTTGATATTGATAAAAATTGCACTTAACATAATGTAAGAAATTTACATTTATCGATAATGTTAGTCGATTTCACTGAAGTCGTAGCTATGTATATTGTAAAACTATGCAAATGAATCACAACATTCGATTAGTAATATCGTCAACTTATATATAGATATCGATCATTACTCGATACTCATCGATCAAAATATCGTTGATCGATAAAGACTTCCCTTAACAATCGATGCCATTGTGAAGTGCATTCGCTATTCGTTGTAATCCGTTTTGGGGTCTGCGCCAGGCTCCCAGCTCTGGCATCTCGTGGTGCTCTTGCGTGATAATCGCGATCGCAGCGTGCGCCTGCGCAGACGCTGGCAGCGACGCGTCGTCGGGAACGTCAGCAACGGCGGCAGCTTGCAACGCTTCTGCCTGCAGGCGACGCGACGTCAGCAGCGGCAGCAGCGGCTGTGCACAGCTTGAAGTCGCTTGGGCAAAGTAAGAAATCATAGAGCGCAGCTATTTCAGCTTATAAATGCTGAAAGGTGTTAACTGAGCGCCCATTTCGCGCAGTGTAGGCAGCCCGTCTGCGCCGCTGATTATGATGCATGGCCAGCGACAGACTCAAAGCCGGAGCGACCAGCGGCCACTGGAGGCTGGCTGCGTGCGGAGCACATGTGGTGCGGCGGCGACAAGTGAAAGAGATGCCGCTGCCATGATGAACTCGAGATCCTCGCTTGATGCTGCCCCGGCCT
This sequence comes from Drosophila mulleri, assembly GCA_035047565.1. Taxonomy (NCBI): domain Eukaryota; kingdom Metazoa; phylum Arthropoda; class Insecta; order Diptera; family Drosophilidae; genus Drosophila; species Drosophila mulleri. The sequence goes on along the minus strand of JAWNPK010000060.1, from coordinate 20,394,359 downwards.
GCCCCAGTCCAGACATAATGAAAGCCCATTACGTGTCGTCGCGTGAAGAGGCCTCGCGGCCTGTCCGCCTGCCGCTGCCTCTCACTGGCTGGCCCTGCCGCTCCCCCGCCTGACCTCTCGCGTGCAGCCCATGGACTTTGTCTAATTACATAATGCAATGCAAATTGCAGCCACGCCACGCCCCAGCTGGCCAGCTTAACGAAAGCCAGGCCAAAATCAAATCATGAAAAAATAAAGAAATAGAAAACAATGCAAAATTGCGAAACTCCGAAAATAAAAATGGAAAAATGCTAAATCGAGGCCCCACTGAAGCCTTGAACCGTTCTAAAATGCCAATTATAACTAGCTCAAATACAAAAGTTGACTTTTGACTCCCCCTCCTGGCGCGCCCCCTCCCGTACTGTTTGAGCCTCCTCTGGCTGTTGCTGTTGTTTACTTTTGCTTTTATTTATTTTGCAGCCAACGGCTCTTGAGTGATATTTCCCATTATTCTACTGCCAAAAAATATGACGAACGTGAATAATGATGGGCTTGACCAACTTGTTGCATACCCTGTGAAGTGCTGGAACAGTAAAGGGAACGGGACTATGATTTCAGCCAGTTGGTGCTTCTGATTTGATATAGAGAAAGCGAAGACTCTTTGCAAATAACAAGTACAAAAGTGCAGAGCACACAAATAGGTATTATTTTAATATATCCAAAGGATTTTTTTAAATATAATAAAAATTAAATGGTCTATCGCATAGGGAAACGTTTCCCTATGATCTCATTGTTTTGAGAATCAGAAATAAAAATATTTATAATTTATACATAATTCATATGAATTAATCAAAAAATATGTTAAATTTACTTGAGTCCTTTTTAGTCCTTATAAATGGACTTAAATAATAGGCCGATTGTCTGCCGAGATCTGCGAACTTGAACTTTAATTAATTATTGATAATTGATTTTTCTTTTGACTTATTTTGTTTATGGTATATTTGTTATAATATTCACATATGCATTGCATTGAATTGAGGAATTTTGAATTAAAACTAATTTTCAGAAGGTTTGGTATTTTTTTTAGGATACACATCGTGTGGTAAGAGCTATATGTTAGCAGCAGAGAGCGCTCAAAAAAGAAGTTCTCGAAGTACTTTGATTTCAAGAGTAAGGATTTGCTGCCAGATCAGAGCAACTAAAGTTGTAATCCAAGATTAATAGACAGAATATATTTTACTATTCACATTTATGTATATATAATATATATATACCATTGCATTTCCTTATCTAAAGGTATATACAAGTCTGCTTCTACTAAATTCAAATCGTTTCCTTGTCTTTAAGCTAATATTTATCTATAACAAACGTCAAGTCTTTAATTTCTTTACAACACAACGAGCTGTAAACAATATTTGTAAATAAATGCCTTCTTTTCCCTTGTTTTCAGTTTCTGTTTTTCATAGCCGGCAGTGCTTGCTACCCTGTATTCCGCAAAGCGCTGCAGCAGTTGCTCTGGTAATTGGCAATTGTTTGGTGGCTGTTGCTTTTGTCTTTGGCTAATTGGAGTTGCAATTATTGATTGAATTGAAATTGAAATGGAAATTGATTGGCAATTGGCTGGCGCTGAGGCAGAGGTAGAGCTACCTCTGCTGGCATTCAATTTGTTTGCACCTGCAGCTACACAGGTGAAGTAGGTACACAAACTCGATGTAATTCAAAACAGCTCGCCAAACTTCTTTCGCAGATATTATGTGTCATGACAAATTTTGTGGCTGCTCGAGTGAAAAGTTGAGGAACTCGCAAGTGGAGCGAGAAGCGACTGCACAAGTAACTGATAGGGCTGGCACACACAGGAGCCAGCTGGTTAGCTCTAAGGATGCATAGAAATATGTGCGCTAGACAACTATTTGGCTGTCTGGGCGAAAAGTTTTTCTCGGCAGTTTGGCTGAAGCCAAAGTCGAAATTCTGATGTTAATTGTTGGCATAGGTGGAAGTAATAAAACGTTTTCGCAACATTATCAAGTTCAACAAGTTTCGCTGCGTTGGCTTCAAAAGAAATCGCCAAAAACTTGAGATTTATAGGAAGGAGCTACTTTTGTTTAAATTGTTGCTGCCTTAAAGAATATGAAATAAAATGCATTGCTGTTCTATTTAATATTTCCATTGAAAGTGGAGGAGTTTCGTTTGCTTTAATCGTTAAGGGCAATAAGAAATAAAGTAAATTGAAATTGTATTGTATTTCACACAAGTTTTCCAAACTCACCCGGATTGTTAATTTCCAATAAAATATATTTGAATGTTCGTGGCTTCTTTTAACTTCTCATTTGCTCACTCCATAGCAAAGCCTACAAAGGAGCTTTTGCTTCCTCTGCTTGCAAAGAGATAATCATTATTTCACGCATAGTAAACATAACTGTAAATGCCAGAGCTCACTCTCTGCTCTCTGCTTACATACACATTCATATGCAGACATATTCATATATGTTTGTTATACTTTTGGTTTCTATTCGTTTCCTTTGCTATCATCCTTTCTCTCTCTCACTCAAGCTCGCATCAGCTGTGCACTCTTAATGAATGAATAAATCAATACATAATTATGTAATTAACTTGAAGCTAAACTTTGTCAGTGATTGCAGTCAGAGTTAGTCAGAGAAAAAGCTCATCAGCTTCCAACAGTCACTTTCTACCCAGGATGCCTCGTGATATATAGTGAGATATCATATGATCATATAACTGACAAATACTAATCTATAATATATATATATGTCATATATAGGTATATACATATGTAAATTATATTTCTTACATTAATATACACTCGGCTGTCATACAATAATAAATTAAATTAACATATTTAAGCAAATAAACACAATAAATATGTAAATTTAAATTCTAAAAAAACTAAAACGCAAACAAAAACAAAACACAATTTGAGGCATTCACAATTGATACTTTCTGGACTCCGCTTTATTTTATAGTATTCACACGCACACTGAATATATATTATATAATTAATAATACAATAAATAACAATACAATAAATATTCTGATTTAGAGCTCTGCAGCTCTTTCAGCTGATGAATTGCAATTCTCAGAAATTGTATAAAAGAGTTAGGAATAACAACTGGAATTAATGTCGATCACGTTTCGTGGGGCCTTTTGTCTACTTAACAACCCAAGCAACGATTTTTCAACTATATTAAATGCTCTTAATGAGCAGCAATCGAAACACAAAATTCTACTTCAATCATAAATGTTGAGCTCCAGCAGCTGCACAACTATTGCGATTTGGCCTTACGCAATGCACAGTGGGTCACGACACAAAAGTAAGTAAATATTTTAAAATTTTAAGCATTAGACTAGAAACTGCTCTTAAAATTTGTAGATATCTCATTTAGCTTAGATTTAATAAATGCTCAAAGTATATTTTTTTTTCTATTTTCAATAAGTTGCGAACCACTGTATAATCCATATCGCTGTTGCTGCTGTCGTTGCTGCTGTTATTGTTATTGTCAATGGTTATTAAAATGTTTTACAAATGTTTCTGTCCGCAGCGCACTCGAAGGCAATCAAATTGCCAAGCCATGCCAAGCCATGCGATGCCGTGCCACATATGCCATGTGGATTTGCCGTGGCATGCGGCTCTTGTTGCCGATTTACCGATTTGGTAAGCGCAAATCGCGCATACGCCGCATTTGACCCACAAAATGCGCAAAACGCACAAAATCCAATTGGCAAATAAAATTATCAAGTTGATTGGCCGGATTTACCAGTCTGCAAATTTTAATTGCATTTGCTTTATTCTCGTTTTTATTGATATTTTTGCTCTTTTTTTTCGCTTTGCCTTTCGACTAGCTACATTTTCATTGCGTGCTGACGTCAATTTGACGATTATGTAGACTTTAGTAGCCATCGCTGACAGCAGCTTCGATTGGCATACGATAAATCTAAATATTCAGTGAGGTGACGAGCTGAAGAAGTAATTATAATTATAAATACATAACATAATTATTAAATTAACAAAAATAATGAACTTTCAGCTGTCTCCGCATTGACTTTATTCTATTTCTATTCCCACAAATGAATGAAGGAAGTGTTCGAAATAAAAGTGGAATCAATGAAGACAGTAAGAGCTCTGCAGTAGGGCTCTACCGACTGCATAATACTCATTCATGGTAAACAAAATATCTCTTTTTAAAATGCAGTCAGCAAAAAGTCTTCAGTAACTCAACTTTCTCGTTTAAGAGATTTACTTAAAATCATTGCAAGGGTAGTTGTCATATAGTTTTTCTCTTGGTCTAGCATTAGGATCTTCCCAAGTATATCTTCTTCAGAAGACCTGAACTTTTACTTTTGCCAAGGCTCCATATAAACAAAATTATATTGCAAAATTGTGTTGCATCGCCCTCTACTGGCAATTAAAATGATATACAATAATACCTTAAAATTTAATTTAGATTATTTATTTTTTTGTTCCTCTATTAACTTAAAAGTTGTTTAGCCTAAAATTCATAGCATATAGTATATATGTACATATATGTATATATAATTCTTTAGTATCTGCTGCTCTCAAAGAATACTTTTCGGTGCATTAGGTTCATCAATTTTCGTTCGATTCCTTCAGCTGCATTGTCTTTCATTTCGTATCTTATGTCAGCACGCAATTACCATTTGTTAGCGCATATATCAGAGCAGTTGAATCTCACTGCAGGCCGAACGAATTTTGTTGGCAGCGGCAAAAGTGAAAGGATTTCCACCGCGCCCCCTTCGGCTTATTGGCAGTTTCTAGCGTCTCGTTTCGAGTGTCGACTGCCTCGGCGCTCGGCTTGCATGTCAAATTAATTGATTGCTCAGACATTTGGGCCCACGACGAGCCAAAGCGAAAATGCTTGACGGCAGGTGTCGCCAGGTGTCGACGCTTTGGTTGATCTGATCCCTGGCAGCATTTGGCCGCTTGATTGAAAACAAAAACTAAGCCGCAATCGCAGTGCATGAAGTGAAAGTGAACTGCACTTTGCCTGATTTATGGCCATCCATCCATTTGCGTTGCCTAATCGCAATCGCCAGCTAATCACGGCATTAGCATACAGCTCTGCCAATTATCAAATCAGATTGGAAATCTTGTGGCATTACTTTGACTTAATTGTTGTTTATTTACTTCAATTGTAAGTAAGCTCTAAATACGAATAACTATATAAATGTTTTAGTATTTCCCTCATAATCATTTCTTTGCATTTCGTTACATTAGGCGGAGCTAGCTGAGTAGGAGAGGAATCATAGGAGAGCGCTCATAGGTGAGCAATGAGAATGAACACAATCCTCTCGATCTCGCCACTTCAAATGCTGCTCCATACAGCAGCAAAGGTTTGTACTCTCATTTCATTTAAATGTCAACAACTTCAATGATTGAATTAATTCTTTATTTCGTTTTTTTTTTTTTTATGACTTATTACTGAGTAGTTTTGGTTTTTATTTTAAGCAGAAATCTTAAAACCTCTTAGACTGGCGACACTCAACTCTTCCTCTATTAATTGCTATTAATAGGAGAATTATTCATTAATATTATTGTTATCATTATTTAATATATTCCTATTTTAATTTTCAACTCTACTTGTGCATATATTTATTATTATTATTAGTATTATTTTTATAAACAACAAATGATTGTCATATGCATTTGATTTTAATTTAAATTACTATAATCAATTATTATTATGATTGTTATTGATGATACTTTTCGTTGATCTGCCGATAGTAGAGAATATTAAAACAGGACTTACTCTTATTACTTTCATTTTCCTACTCACATACACACATATATTTCATCATCAAAACTATATATTCATAATTTATACCCAAAGCCAACTAAAGCCAACTGATTTTAATGAAAAATAGATTTTTGTGAGAAATTTGCTAGGACATAACTCAAAGCGGGGAGGAGGGATGTATGCATGCATGTTATACTGTATGTCTAGGAGCTGTTGGAGTCGCTTAGCTGCTGACGCGGCGCAATTCATTTAAAAACTCATATGGCACATAAATTTTGGCCAGCTTCGGCATTGGCTCTGGGCCGCATATGCTGGGCGTGGCAGCTGGAGCGCCTTGTGCAGACATTTATTATGTGACAAAGCGAAACGAGTCGAGTAAAGTGTTGCCAGGCTGGCAAAGAGGCAAACTGGCAAACTGTCGGCGACAATTGCAAACGAAATATAAATTTAATATTTTATAGACACACTGAGAATTTTTGGGGCCGGCTCTCGCAGCGTTATAAATGAATGTCAGCCAGCTCTTTTTTATATTCGTAGATTCTTTTTCTTCGGGTTTTTGCTGTTACTTTTTCTTTGGTAATTTATGATGGAAATTAATATGCGAGGTTTGACTTTTGGGCTTGGGCCTGACGAAAATGATTAGTGAATTTATGTGAAAATTATGCAAAAGCGAGCCAGACAAATTAATAGGGGACTACGCGATATGAAATGCCTTCAAAACTTTGTCAACAAGTTTCATTTTGACACTTGCCCGAAAGGTGATAGAACTAAACTCACGTCCGCCGTAATTGCTCACGGAATTATAATGCCGCATGTAACCTCATTATGGTTTTTGTTTGGGTTTATGTTTAGTTGGAAAACGAAGACAACTTTCATAATGGTTGTAATATGCTAAATTGTTGATTTTTTATATTTGTGGGAGCTCCCAATCATAGAATATTATGGAAGTTCTATCATATATATAAATAGTAGTTCAACCGTTGCTTAGATTCTTACTTATCATAAGCTAAAATAAATATATATGAATGAATAAACATTTAAACAAAAATATAAATATAAATATATCTTAGTTTTTCGCAAAGAAATCTTAATGAATTTACCATTACATAGTTTGGAATTTTGGATGTGTGAAAAACTATTTCGTAAAGTAAAGATCTGTAGCCAAATTTGATGCGTTTGACATTTGATTTGATTGATTATCTGACGAGCCTAAAATTCTATTTTACCATTCCATTTCTCCAAAATTTCTGACATTTATAAAAAATATCTGCTTAGATATTTCATAAAACTCTTAGAATATACCCAGACTCATGAATATTACTTGCAGTTTATTCAAAAGAAGAACTCTGTCAATTATTTACAAAAACAAAAAACTAAGAGAGCTCATATACATTGTTAATATAATATATATTTTTAATATTATTTGTATATTTTGTTATTTTATATTCAAAGAATTATTCAATGATTACGCAAATACCTTAAATAATTTTGACATTTTTTGGTTTATTCCTATATTTCTGAATACAATGTTAGGAAAATTGATTCTGATGAAATAAATTAAATTACAAATTTGAATATATATATTCGTTTATTAGTATAATTATAATTATAAGTATAGTGATATTATGCTATACAGTTCATGATGTTTACAGACTTTGGTATATAGAAATGTAGAGGATGTTTGTTCAATATAAGGTATATACACATATAGATATGTTTATACATGTTTAAAGTCTGTGATCTTGTGATCTGTGCGCAGCAATGCGAAATTAGCATAAAATAACAATAAAACTGCTGCGAAAGGCTCGCAATCAACTTGTTCGTGTTGTTGTTGTTGTTGTTGTTGGTTGTTGGTTGTTGATTTTGTTGTCCTTATGACAACTTTGTCCGAGTGGCGCAAAAAGTGTGGACAGCCCCGGCGATAAATCAACGTGGCATTAAAAACAGTTGACGTACTTCTTGTTGATCATTGCTGGAACGATCTGACAATAAATTATTGCATTCGCCTGACAGTAGCGCAGCCCTAATGCAGGAGCCAAAGCTCAGGCTGGCTGGCCGAGATCAGAGCGAACACTATTGCTGTCCTAGGCTTATCAGCCGTGACTGCGACGTGCCATAAAATTGCCAACTAAAAATTGATAATGATGCCTAAACATGCCCACTTCTCCTTCTCCACCCTCCTGCTCCTGCTCCTGCTACGCGGGTTTATCATTTGTGTTAATCTGGCAGCATTATGTCAAAGCAAGATCACAGATTCGAGTTGCAGCTGGAGCCAGTGTCCAGTTAAGAGAGAGAGAAAGAGAGAGACGAAGAGTGAGAGGGAGAGAGTGACCGTCGCCTAAATGATCGATTGCGCGCAAACGCATTGACATATCGACATGCATCTTGCATTATTAAGCGAATGTCAGGAATTCGAAATGAAGACCGAGACGGAACCATCCACGGAAATGTTGTTCTTGTCGCAATCATTCTTCATCTTGGTCTTTCGCCTGCTCGTGCTGGCTCTGGGCCTTGCAGAGCTGCTGCTCGTGCAGCAGCCTGTCGCCGTTTAGCTGCGATTGTTATCGTAATGATGCGTCCAAATGGCATTCGCATTCATATTCACTTGCAACACATTCACACGCCCCAAAGACATGCCTGCTACGGCTGCTGCCACGACTCCTGCTCCTGTTGCTGCTGCTGCTGCTGCTTTGGTAGGATATGTGGCAAAATTAATAATTTCGCATCAACACCCAATTGGCCGATGCGAGTCGTCGCAAATGACAACCAACTGATAATAAATTATATTTTATTTCTTTTAAATGTTAATGCCAGTGATCATAACGATAATGGGTTTCCTTTTTATGCTTTACAGACAAGCACACACATGCACACACTCACATACACACATAATAGTCCAGCTAAAATGATTCCTGGCCACTTGAAATCTTTGCCTGCATCAGCTCAAATAGCATCGTTAAAATGACAATTCAAATGTATAAAAAATCAATTTAGTTAGATGAGCTGCTAAAATTGGACAAGATTCCCAATTGAGATACGAACGTTTAAAATTGCTTTGTTAGTCTCTCAAAAGAGTTGGGACTTTAATATAAAATACTTTGTAAATTTTGTTAAAATACCAAAATCGCGTCATTAATAAATAATACAAAATTTTATAAATCTTCAAAAATAATACACATAATAATAATATAATTTAATTTACATATATAATATAAAAAATAAATAAAAAATAAAAAAAAAAATAAAAATAAAAAACAAAATACAATATAGAATAAAATATAAATATTCATAAATTGTCTTTTCAAGGTATTCAATTTAAGGGAAATGGTATAATAACTAAATATTAACAAATTTAAAAATTATTACAAATAAATGTTATAAAAAATATAAAGTTATACGAATATATTTTTTTAAATTAAAGATAATAAATATATAATTATACATATTTATAATATAAATAATTATTTAATTGATTAATTCAATAATTATTCATATTTTTAATATACATAATTATATATTTATTGTGCTTAAATTTTTAAAAGTATTTGTATATCCTATATTATATACTCGCTAATTTCGTTATAACAGTTCTCTCAATGAAATCAGAAGTCCAATTTTAATTAATAATATTCCATTTATGTCTAAAGTAATCCCTTCTTTAGCCATTACTAGATCCGTTAAAATGTGCATACTTAAAAGACTGCAGATAGTTTGTCTGATTCTTTTTTCCCCAATATCTATCTTTATCAAATGCCTTTTCTACTTTCTTCCTTTTCATATCTAATGCATTAATTGGAAATATCTATGCAAATAAATCGCAACATCTCCATCCAAAAATCATTTGTTTTGATTTGATTTGTATTGAGATTCGCTGAGGCAAAAGTTTCCAGTTCGAATATCGATCGGGCGTGCACCTATTCTCGAACATTCAGCTGATTTTCGATGAGTAAATATATTTTATAATTGAATTGCCTAGTGGAAATGTGAAAATGGGAAAATATGAAAACGTGAAAATATGAAAATGCACGCACAGGTTGTCTAACTAGTCGGATAATCCCACACAGCATTTGCCCGGCCCATCAAATGCAAAATAATAACGTTCAATATTTGATTCAGTAATTAATACATTTATGTATATGCACACACACACACACACACACACACACACATTCGTATGCAGACACGATTTGTATGTAACTCTATGCATAAATTGTAATTATTATGTGCGTGATTTTTAGCCAAATTCCTGTTCTGTTCTGGCCACATTTGAGCCATGTGTCAGAGGCGTGGCGGGGCGTGGCCTCTGGCCTCTGGCCTGGCATTATTTATATCGATTTGACAATGCAAGCAATCAATCAAACTCTTAATTAACTAACCGACTGTTTATTTACATGTATATATAAAAATATGCATATGTATGTATATATTGCATTTTTAATTAGTTTGTCTGGCCAATGTTTGTAAAATTATTATTTAATAAAAAAAATTAAAAATTTAAAATCAGTTTAAATTGGAAATTTATTTAAAGAGCTGAATAAGCGATAGCTGTTTATGGAATTATATTGCTATTGTCCTTAATCTAATACTATTAGCAAATATTTGAGCTATTTACCAAGCAAGACGTAATCGATAACATACTTCTCTATCGAAATCATCAGTAGACTGCATTAATCATATCATATCACATCATCATAAGTTGAGCTACTGAAAGGACTCTGTGCTATTCCCTGAGAGTATCTTCAAGTAAACTTTATTATCTGTAAACCAGGCAGCATAAACACACATCTATAACCGCCCACCCACAGACACAAACATAGAAACACACAGCCACACATGATCACAGATATTTTGGCATTACGTAGCTCTTCTATTTGTCTGCCTGTCAAATAGTTCCGAAACTATGTCAATTGTCAATAGCAAAAACGTAACTCGCAATCTTAGTTCTTAACTTGGCCAAATGCCAAATGCATTTGAATGCCTTCAATGGGGGCTGCAGTCGAGCGTAGAGGGTGGGCAGGCAATGTGGGTAACTGCTGAAAAATTAAGCATCTACTTCGATTTATGGCTTGACCGCCGAGAGAGTAGCTGCTGGAACAAATCTTAAAAGAGACAGCGTCCAACATTTTGTACTTGTATGCTTCAGATGCTCTCTACAGAGCGGGTATATTGGCTTTACACTTGAAATGTTTAACATATTTCGCTTGGTATCCTCCTCTAAAGCAGACTCATTTCAACTGTCGCAGGCAGAGTATGCTTTACTCGTTGTTGTTTTGCCATTTGTTTCTTCGTTTCTTTTCGCTTTTTGTCTTTGGCGCAGTTTTTGCACTTGGCCAACTGTCAGTGCAGCATGGCTTGCAGCTTGGCTGCCAAAGCACAGAGCAAACAAAAGTTGCTTTGCTTAGAATTTATCTACTGTCAGGCCGAGCACGCCGGCTCCTGCCGGCTCCTGCTGTTGACCATTACAAAAGTTATGACAGTGTCCTTGTTGACTGCACTACAATTTCTTCCCCCTCTCTCCCAATCTCTGTCTCTTGGCTAAAAGTTGTTGCTGCTACTGTAAGTTGAACGCCCCCACCAGCGTCGGTCGTCTGTCGGGCTTTTATTGTTGCAAGTTTTATGCATATATACTTGAGATTTATGCTCCCCTTCTCTGGCCGCCATCTCCCCGTCTGCAGCTGTTCGATAATAAACGCTTTTATATGAAAAACGCCCTCGAACGCGCTCATTAGCCATGGCCATGGCCATCGCTACTTGCCAAAGAAGCAGCAGCAGCAGCTTGGAACCAGTTATGGCGAATGATGTGACATGATTGCAGACAGATTGCAATATACGACTGTGCAACTGTGCTGCTGCTGCTGGTGCTGCTGCTGCTGCTGCTGCTACTGCATGTGGCACATAAAACACAGGCCATACAAGTTGTCAGCTAGTTGGCAGCTGCACGGAAACATTTGCTTCCTTAAACAGCCAAGACTCTCTCAAGACCCAGTCCAGGTCCACGCTCAAGTCCAATGCCAATGGCTTAAAATATGGTCAATGGAATTTTTATAGATTTTCCTTATGCACACACAAAGCAAAGACTGAAAAAAGACCAAAAGGAAAGAGAAGGAAAAACAGTGCGCAACAAAATTAAATGCATTTCATAATTTCCAAGTCTAGCTGCAACTCTGTCTCTCTCTTGCTCTCTCTCTTTCAGTCTCTGTCTCTGTCTCTGTCAGCCTCTGTTTACTGCTGTTTCTGGCCGTTTTCCAGCTAGGGGCAAACCGTTTTTATGGCTGCGGCAAGTGCAACATTGTCTGTCTGTTAACTTATTGACACCCATATTTGGATTGAATCATTAAAGCCAGTTCGATCCCAATGTCCGATGCCCAATGCCCGATACCCGATACCCTCTCTCCGATACCCGCACCACCTTCAGGCCGTTTAGCCTTTGTTTATTCGGCTATTGTTTCCAGCGACCAACGCTCGACAGCTAAGCTAGACAAATTTTATTGGTTTACGCACGCGCATTGACGTTGACAATGTGACCTTGTCAGTCTAAGTGACAAGCTGCAGGGGCCACTATCATAACTAATCCGATAATCGATGACACTGCACCAGGTATTAGAGAGACCTTTTAAATACTAACTTTTATCACATTGCATATTATAGAGAATTGGTTGGTACTTATTATTATATGATAGATATTCCATCAGTCGATAAGTCTAACATAGATTATAGAGATTTTTATAGTACTTTTTAGTTGATTGACTCTTTCTATTATTGAAACTACGTATAGTTCCTCCTAACTCACATGAATTATTTAATCATTAATTTTTTCTACAATACTTTTCATTCTCAATATATTCAAAACAATAACCAAAAGCTTTCATTATAGATTATTATGAATATTAGTATTACTATAATATTCAGATTTATGTATTATAAATAATTATTTATTCTATTTATGTATGATTATAAATTGTGTAATTTAATAATTAATCCAATGTGAATTATCTATTGCACTTTAGCTCTCATCAATATGTGAATTAACATATCGAATATTCAAAATTTTTACATGATTAATCGACTCTGTATTCTCCCTAAATAGCCGCTGTGTTTGAAAATATCTGATCAGGTGTCGACATGCATGCATATTTGTGTATAAAATCTAACTCTAATGAGCCGTCTAATTTGCTTGTCAATTGCTCGCACACACACACACACATGTAGGCTGGCCCACCTGTGTGAGTGGCACTCACACCTATGTATGCATGCATCTAATAACTGCATTAAGCAATCAATCAAACTGACAACACGAATCGCAATTATTATAATAACTCATCAAATCAAGTCAACTGCACACACGAGTAGTTGCCCACAGCTGCTCGCACTCAAACGACAGCAACAACAGCAGTGCCGAAAAAAGCCACTCAAATCGAGAGCCGAGCGACACGAGTGCAAATGCAATTACGAAGGCGGCTGCCGAGCTGCATTCGGCTCAACATGACGAAAGCGCCCGTTGCGTGTAGCGAAGCTTCCGCAAAAGCACCGTAAGCTTCCGCTGCGATGCTTGAGCCTCGGCCAGCTCGGCGCGCACGCACGCACGCTCACTCGTGAGTGACTCGTCGCCGTCGTCGTCGGCGTAGCTGGGGCAGCGGCCAATGGGCAGCGGCATGTGTGGGAAAAAGCTTTTGTGAGTGTGAGTTAATTTTTGCGTAGTGCATGGCTTGCACATAAGCTCATGTCCGCACACTCACTCTCCCACACATGCTCACTCCTGCTCACTGGCTGCTGCTGCTGCTCTCACTCTCTCTCTCACTCTCTCGCTCGCTGTTTGTGAGGTGAGGCGTCTGTCAAAAAGACACCGGATGCCGGAAATTGGGTTACAAAATGCATTTCTCGTGCGCGCCGACATTTCCGTTTTGCTAACAGTGCCACAACAGAGCACAACTGGACCAAGGCACATGCCCATGCTCACATGCACACACGGAGACATATGTGCATAACGGTAAATGTGCACACATATGAGAGCTTCTGCCAGCCGACTAACAGTCGGGTTCTTGTCCAAGCTAAAGGCGCGCACAAGTGCAGTTTGAATGTCAGTCAAAGGCATCAGAGCAATGCAATGCAATGCAATGAATGATAATTATTCCAATCGAAAGGTAATGAGCTGAAATAAACAATGAATGTATGAAACGTATAAAAATGTTGTTAGGTTAATGTAAAATAAATAAATAAATAAAATATATACATATTTAAATACTCAGTGGTGTCTGAGTCTCAGCTGAGCTGAGCTGGAAGCTAATACAAAAGTTTACCTTTTGCTGCATATTTTATGCAGATGAATGAGGCAGCGAAAGACGTTGAGTAATGCATAATGAGATGAAAATATGGATGTACATACATATGTTTATGTATAAACCAAGTGCAGATTACACATTAACCACACTACATTATGATGCATTTGCTCCACATAAAAATCATGTATTAAATATTAAAATAACTCAGCACTAAAATCGCTCATTAACAAGAAGAATTTATTAATTAATTCTTTATCCATGTAACATTTGTATATATGTACATATATATGTATATATTTCATATAAACATTAAGCAAGTGAATTTATTAATAAATGCTATATCCATGATTTCATATAAACGTTCATTAACAAGTGAATTTATTAATTATTATTTTCTCCTAGATATATTTAATATTAAAATACATCTCAAATCTCTCATTATCAAGTGAATTTATGCTTTATGCTTGATATATATATATATATATTTCATATCAACATTCAACTAGCCCACGTTCAGTTGTATTAATGGCTAAGCTTCCCCGCATGTAGTTGAAAACTATTTGCACTTCATAAATCTAAATAGCTAACAACCTAATTGCGTAGATCAAAGCGTGTGTTGGCAAACTTTTCAGATTCACAGCGTCAATCTGCAAACAGAGGCAAACAGCAGCAGATGATGGACCATTCAGCCATTCACATGCTGCTGTGAAAGGGGTTGCTGCCAAATGTGAGTGCAACGTCCAGAGTACTCAAGTTATTAGCTCTCCCCCCTCCTCGTCGCTCTCTGTCTATGTGAATTTCTCTTGAAGTAGTTGCGTATAATTTAAATATAAATAGTCATTTAATTAGCAACGCTTCTCTGGGACCAGAACCTTTGATCTCCAGCGAATGTGTAAATATTTGACATTAATTACAAGTTAAATTCAACTCCAACCTTCAGCTTTAGTTGGCCTTCATGCTGCTGTAGCTGCTGCTCGCAAATAGCTGGCAAATTTATTTAATATTCACTTATAAAGCGGAAAGCAGCCTGTAATATCGTGCACGTGTTGTTGTTGCTATTGTTGTTGTTGTTGTTGATGATGTTGTTGCTGGCAAATTACTTAAGCGCTTATTTGTCAACTACAATATGGCAAGGGCTGCAGACACACACACACACGCACACACGCACACACCAACACACACATGCAGCTCGTATATTATGTACATAGGCAGCAGAAACTCATTAATAGCAAGTGCGCTCAGTACCCTGTTACGGGTTACGGGTTACGGGTTACGGTTACGGGCAGAGCTCTCTTAACCCATCATAGCCAACACGGCATCAATTATTCAGGCGGCACGCGACGTATCCCGAAAAATGGCCGCGGGCAAAAATGGCGTCGGCGCATTTCCGTCGCACACTTGGGAAATTAAGAGTGTGTGCGTGCGTGTGCGTGTGTGTGTAAGTGTGGGAGTGCGTGGCATGTATGTAAGTAGCATAAAATACCTTAAACTTTGCCACTGCCCACACACTCACACTCACACACACGCTCATTGCTGGCCATATCATAGAAAATTATTCTAAGCTCAGTTATATACCGAAATGCTCTATTTGAATATGATTGAGAAGTACAATTACTGAGGGAATATGTATTTCTATTCTGATAAACATATTTTACAAAATATATATTTTATGATGTTATTATTTATATTTAATATACATATATTTATATATCAATAAAAAAATACACTTAACTTATTTGTGATATATGTTTTGCATTCAAAAATGTGTAAGTTGGGATGCGAAAGTTAGTTGAATGTAGAAAGAGGTAAAGTAATTAATTTAGCTTTAATTTAAAAAATATATAATTCTCTCCTCAGTCGCTGTAGTGGCGCCATCTATGAGCCAGTGATTATATTGTTTTCGGCATTAAAAATGTTGACTCTGAGCTAGTTCCACTTAAATGTGTTTCTTTAATAATCCTATGTCATGACGCCACGCAGCTAATATGCCCCATTCGTAGTGCCACAGAGTGCAGAAAAATAGAAAAGTTTTCTCAACGAGGCGAGCGTCTGCTGTGTGTTTGGTCTGTGGCAAATGTTTTGGTCGTGGTCATAGTCAGAGGCAGTCTCAATAGCATAATTCATTCATTTGGCAAACAGCGACAACAACTTGTTAAATAAACTTTAATTAGAAATAATTATGTAAGGTCTTCAGCTGCAGTCCAAGTCTACTTGCCACACTGCAGTCGGCGTAATAAACACCCCGTTCTTATCCCGCCCACCCCCGCCTCCGCCACACGTCCGGTAGCGCTTTAATGATGAGTAATGTGTCGGTAAATATTTGTTAATTAAATTAGTTTTGCGGCTCAGTTGTTGCTTCTGCTGGCTGGCAGAGTGTGAAATGCATTGAATGCGCATTGGTTTCCGCTCTGCGTTGGCCTTTCAATGGCATTTCCATTGGGCCGAAACAGGCCGAGGAACAAATGCAATTATACCCACTCGAAATCGAAATCGAATACCGAATTCTAGGCTTATATAACATATGGAAATTGAAGTTGTCTGAAAGGAAGTTGTCTTCAAAGGATCTCATTAAATAACTAAATGTCAAACTAAAAGTCAATAGATAGCTAGATAAAATTCGAAATAAATATATAAATATTCTATTCATATTTTTTACCTATGATAGACTTATTTCCGCATTTACTTTTATCCCGCGGATGAATCAAAGAATTCGCCAACAAAAGCAACCGAATTGAAGCTGCTTTCGTACTCAGCTGCTGTCCATTTATTGCAAGTGCAGCATCTGCTGTTCCTTGGCTGGCCAAAAAAATTTACATTGGCCATTTGCAGCTAAACATGCACTAAATTGGCCAAGAGCGAGCTGCAACGAGTAGCTGTGTTGGCCATGTTGGCCATGGGCTGCCTTTGGTCTTTGGCTGTCAATTAATTTACGCGCACTTGGCCAAATGATGCTTATCGGGCTATCGGCTGAGTGGCTTAAAGGCTTACAGCTGTGGAGAGGCAGAGCGAGAGGATGGCAGGGCGACAGGGCGACAGGGCGAGAGATCATATGGTGCATCCATATTGCATTTTCATTATTAGGAGCGCATTCGCTGCTCGGCCTAACGGCGCTCCCTTGACGTGGCTGGCAGCATTTGCAATTAATTAGCCGCCGTCGCCGTCGCCGTCGCCTGGCCGAAAGGCTTGGCAACCATTTTTGACAGCATCAGCCAAAAAAAGAAGAAGCAGACCAAAATACCAACAACAAGTCCGCACAAAAAAATGTTAACAAAAAAAAAAAAGTCTGTTAACATTTCGGCAGTGGCAGTTAGCTACCCATTACCATTAACTGAGTTGCCCAACGCCAACATTATTTTTTTTGTTACTTTGCAAACTCTTATCTGCACAGCACACAATGACAACAGCTCTGCGGAGGAAATGTGACGAGCGGGGCGTAGGCGACTGCTGCATACCCTGTATGTTTGGCAAAGAGAGTTTCTAATGCGAAACTTTTGATTGGAAATTGTATGAAAATATATGGGAATTACTTGGGGTATATGAGGCTAGAAAACACTGTGCAACAGAAAAATGCCAAGCATTTAAATGTGAGATTAGACACAATGAACTACGAATGTGATAATAAATAAAACATTTTCTAGCGAAGATTATATTTTTTAATTAAAATAACAAAATACAGGTCTTACATAAATTTATTCATATATTAATGGCTCTTTTATAGATTTTATTGTTTATAATATAAAGATAAAATTTGTATTTAGATTGTATTTGAGAAAACAATTTTTGTATATACATATTTTATTGTCTATGTAGAATAATTATAAAGAGTTTTAAAAATCAATAGCTGAAAGTGTCCAAATACTTAAAATGCTTATAAAATGCACAGTTAAATAATATTGAAATCCTTAGAAATACCCTGTATGTAATATATATAAATATATAAATATAATTTACTTTTATTTTTAGTATAACTGTCTTCCAATCTAAAAACTAAAAATATATCAAATTCTTTATTGTCTCATACACTAAACAGTTCAGCTGAAAAAACAATAAAATAAAAGTCTTTATTATTTTCATGCAAATACGAATTCATGTCAAAGTAAATACATTTTTAGCTTTTTGTTTAATGGGCAATTTATATATATAATAAATGCCTAAAATAGCTATTTAAATTACCATAAATTCGCATATGGAAAGTTCAAAATTGAGGTATGTAAGAGAGATATATATATATTTAATATCAATATTATTTAGCTAAGACCAAAAATCAAGCTATTTAATTTATTATTAAGTCTAACAATAAATATATTTAAGTCTTGTAGATCTATGCTGAAATAAATGCAACATAGATATTCAATTCACTTCTTAAACTGTCTTCAGCAATTTTGAAATGCTTATAGGGTATTCAAGCAACAGCAACAATAATGACAACAACAACGAAAACAACAACAACAACAACAACAACGACGACAATTTATTGACAAGACAATGGCGCTCAACGTATGTAATTAATCTCGACTTAATCTGAGTTGATAATTTTTCGCCGCTCGTTGTTTGTTTGTTGCTGTTGTTGTTGTTTGTTTGCTGGTTGTTGCTCTTGCTGTTGCTGTTGCTGTTAGCCGGTTGTCGGTCTATTTTGGCCGAGTCGCTTGCTTTGGTCATGCGCTTTTCTAGCCGTGTCAGCTTTATGAACTGCATGCCTTCAAAGCCCGTTCGGTGCTAGGGACAGCGCATCCTTTTAAGGCGCATCCTCCTATGCCCATTGCTGGCCTTTTTCAATTAAGCAAAATGCCAGAGAGCTGCTCATAAAGTTGCGCTGCTTTGCTGCTGCCGTTGTTCTTTTTGTTCTTTTTATTTATTTTTATAGAGCTCAAATGCGGTCTGGGCCTGGCCTACATTTTGTGAGCACTCGTCATTAATTTAACAGCAAAATGTGCTCGCTTTTTTATGTCCCTTTTCAGTGGCTGGCTGTCTCGCTCTCTCTTTCTCTCTGTGAGTGTGTTGTGGGAAAGTTGCATCTCTCTCTAGCTGCTTTTGTTGTTGTGGTTGTTGTTGTTGCTGCCGCTTTTGTTGTCTGACAGTTTGCATATCAAAAATTCAACATGAATTGTTTTAATGCACGCGGACCTCGTTGCGTTTGCTTCTCCAACAGCTGCAACAATGAATTTGCATTAATGATGAGCCGCTGAAACAGTCAACCAGACACACTGAGGGAAAGAGAAAGGCAGAGAGAGAAATATAGAGAAAGAGAGTGAAAGAGAGGGAAGCAGAAGCACCCACAAAGTACACTTAACCACCCACTTTAACCTTGAGCACATTCTGAACTCTGCCAAGAGCGTAAAACAAATGGAACTATGCAACAGTTTTTTTTTTCTTTCTCCACATACCCTATAGCACTAAAAGCGAATGACATTAAGAGGGTAGCTGAGTAGCATTGAGGAATCAGAGATGTACAAATCTGCATAGAAGAAGAAGCAGCTGATGTCTGATGATGAATAGTCTTTGATTCTTGTGCATTCCATTCGCTGCATCTCTCTCTGCAATTCTCAAACACTAAGCATAATAATAGTAGTTAAAAGTATACGTGCAGTGGGATGCTGCCAGACATCAGCTTCTTCCACATTCCTTGTTCTGCGCCTCTCTCGGCAATTCTCAACAAGTTTCCACACAGTCAAATCTATATTACATTTTCTGCGGTTGTCTCTGCAGTTGTTAAAAGTTTTACACACAGACAGATTGACAAGCTAGCAACTTTGCGCTGATTCTTCTACTGAGCCGCTCTCTGCAATACTCAAAAATTTACCGCACTGACCTATTTTATTAGTGAAGCAAATTGCAATAATGAAACAACTGAAGCTGGGTCCTCTACAGGGTATCTTCTAGTCCACGCACACACCATTTGTTATTTATGAAAACTGAAAATGGCACAAAGTTGCGGCCCGCTTCGGCAATTTGCCATATTTTACTCTATCTGCATACTTGAACTCTGCTGGGCGAAAGTGAATTTACGATCCATAATACAATATGAGAAACTTTGAAATGGAATTGTTGCGATTGGGCTGTCTTAGTAAAGCCCTGCCACACCCACCTACCCACACTGCCACACTGCCAGGCACTCATAATGTCAAGCGGCACTTTGACAGCCCATCACAGCGTTGATTGCCGTTTATTAGCAGCGTTTAAATGCCTGTAATCGATATTTAGCTCGGCTCGTCGAGCTCTTCAGCTTAATGGGAAAGTCAGCCTAAAGGCCACAAGACGCAAGGCAATAGCAAATATTTTTCAATTGCCCAACAAAGTTGTCTGCAGCTAAAAACACTTTTTCGTCTAATAACAAGCACATATCAGAAATTGTTTCATTTCCATTGTCGTCTGCTTTTATTGATAGCTCTATCATCGCCATCGCCAACTTTCCTAAATTCCTGCAGCCAATCGGCTTTGGAAAGAGGGTTAATTGGGAGTCTTGGCGCTTGGCTGCTCAAAACTATTTGGCAAAGAAACCATTTACTTCGTATGGCTCTTATAAGACGGATTTCTTTCTTTATTTTTACACTAATGAAGGCCGAAACGTGTTGCTTTCGAAAAGGCAATAATTGAATACGTATGATCTATAGTTCTAAAAAACAAAAACTGACTATTAGACATTCACAATGATTGTGCTAAAATCAGCAGCGTGAGGTCTCTTCAATAAGGTTTAGTGGCAGAGAGGGAATATATGTAGGAATAATAGTAAAGTTATTTTAAAATCTAAAATTTTCATGGCAAATTTTCATACAAATCCTTTTGGCAAGCTTTGCCGTTGCTCTTGAAAATTAATGGAAATGTGAAGCAAAAATAACATCCATTCAAAGTAAATTTTCATACTTGTTTTTACTATAATAAATAAGAAATACGTGTTAAATTTAATTGATTTCTTAGCAAAAATGCCAAAGCAATTTTTCTAGCCAATTAAATTTTTGTTTTATTTCCTTGACTGCGAAATGAACTTTTCGTTACAAAAATATTCAGTAATTTGTCAAAATAGGCAAATATTGCATATATCATTTAAAAAATTAATATGGGTCTAAATGAAAAAATAAAGTATAAGATATAATTCAAAATCAATTCACTGTAACTACCTCTAGCCTTAAAAAAAAAAAAATATATATTCTATACAAATTTGAATCATTAATTTGGCAGTTTGAGCCAATCCCTGGTAACGGCTTGAGTCAGTCTCTTGAGGTTGGAGTTTATTGCGTATGGACTAGGAACAACTTACTCTATATAAATATAAATAATAATAAATGATAGATGAACTTTAATATAGGTATGTATATATAAATATGGAAATATTGATATATTTACTTGTTTACTAAGCTAAAATAACATTATATTATATTATACTTTATGGATGCAATGCATTAAGATTGTCGATTAATATGCCCCTATTCCAGAATGTCTCTTACAAAATAAACACCTTTGCTTAGGGAGCTGTAATCAGCAATGTGCACTGCGTCTTTTAAATAAATTAAAAATTTAATTAAATATATATCACAATACCTGGAATACAATACCTGAAATTAAATAAAAATACAAATTTAACTATATATACATATATAATATATGTTATTCAATTTATTAAAGTGCCTATTTTCTATCTTGCATATCTCACGACAAATTTACAGCAGCGTGTAGAGTATTTCGACTAATGCTACTGTTTAGCTCATTTGTAATATAAATACATATCTATGTTATGCAAAGTGGTCTTGCACAATTTGATTTGCACCACTGAAATACGTCGAGTCAAACCACTAGAAAATTTCTGTGCTATTGATGTTTGCTGCTGCTGTTTTTATTTATTTATTTATTTTCGCTTCTCGTCTGTGTCTACTAAACGCCGCATTTATTTATTACAAGTACATTAAACCGAAAATGTCACGACATTAATTCTGTAAATGCGATTAATAAACGTCAGCATAATGTCATTGTTTGCAAATGCCCCGATAGAAGCAATAGCTGTTGTTGGTGTTGGTGTTGCTGTCGGGGCAGCCATTATGTGCAAGCCATTGACCACAAGTCAAGTCGACGGCAGACAACTAGACAGCAATAGCAACAACAGCAGCAGCAGCAATAGCAACAGCAGCTACAGCAGCGTAAACATGATTTACACCCATCCATTGTCATATTGTCTGGTCGAAAAGTCAACTATGAATACTCTCAGTACAACAACAACAGCAACAACTACAACACATTCTGCAAGGTGCTTTAAGCGACCCACATTTGGGCACAGGGTCAGCTGCTTGACTGCGCTAAGACGGCCAACTAAATTGTGAGAGCTTTGCAGACAAAATTCTAATTCCATTGGACTCCAATTGGATTCTCAATCTTTGCCTCTAAATGATTATATATGTTAGCTATAGCAGGCTATAGGATAGAAATACATTCACTTATTCACATATGACGATAGATAGATATGAATGGATTCTATGATTGATACACACAAAGCTCACCGACTATAAAACGTATTAAAATAATAATCATATCAAACATGAAACTATTCGAATTCATTGTTTTTCGTTAATTGATTTTCAAGCAATCAAGAATATGACCTTATATGCATGTTTGTATGTCAGCCAAGAGCCTGTAGCTGATATGCAATCGCAGCAAGAAATTATGACGCATTATTGATTAAGCGAGTGGAAATTAAAGACTCGCAGATTGCAAATTGCAAATTGTAAATTGCAAAAACGGCAGCTGTGATAGTCAAACCGAGTCGAGTCGAGTCGAAACGAGGCGTAGTCCCCAGTGTCGAGTGGGGTGTGGGGAACGAGACCTTGAAATGTCGCACACATTGGCGAAACGCAGTGAAACGGTTTTCCAGGCCACAAATCGCTTTGGCAGCCTTTGGGCGCATGCAAAAAGCCAATCTTGATTACAATCAGTCCGACAGTCAATGGGAGCAACGCAGATGCCGATGTCCAAGCAGATTGAGAGAGAGAGAGAGAGTGAGAGGGAGTGAGAGGGGTGTGCGGTCGAGCATGTTGCATATTGCATGTTGCATGTTGCTAGGCGATAAAGATCAAATGAGGAATGAATGTCGCCGACGCAGCCGCCGCACTACTCGCTGCTGCCAGTTGACCAGTTGGAGCAGTTGGAGCAGTTGGAACAGTTGACCAGTTGCATGTTGCGTAGATATTTGCATTTTGCATTTTTGCGGGCGGTCGCCGACTGACAAGATTTGTGGCAGCAACACTGAAACAAGCGGCAGCAATCAGTGAATTGCTACACCTAGCACACTCTGCTCCCAGAGCCAACGGAGCAAGTGCTGGCTTCAGCTTACCAGCTTGCCTACTGGCAGCTCAGTTCAGCTCAGCACAGCTCAGGCTGTGCTTTGCTGGCTAATCACATTTCGCTTGGAACGAATTTATTAATTCTTCAGTAGTATATGGTATATCAATAAATTTCAAATACTTGTTCGTTACATATTCTCATTTTATGAATCGGTGTGGCTGACCGGTATGGAAATTAAAATACTCTCATAATAATGAAATAATGATTTAATGCTCATTTATTAAATAAATAAAATATATATAATGAATAAAAAATAAATAAATAAAATAAAAAAATTAAATAAAATAAGTATATAAAATAAAGCAAATAAATAAATAAAATACACAAAATGAAAATGAAATAAAATAAATTAAAAATTCAAATAAGTAAATATATACTATATTAAAATATGTGATTATTTATTAAATAAATAAAATAAATAGAAAAAATAGAGCAAATAAATAAATAAAATAAATAAATTAAATAATCAAAATAAATAAAGCAAATAAATAAATAAAATAAATAAACTAAATAAATCAAATAAAAAAATTAAATTAATTAAATAAATAAAATATATATTATATTAAAATATATAAAATATATCTCAGTGACTATTTATTTAATATATAAATATTTATTATGTTACATTTAAGCTCTACAATTATTTTACAATTTATCGCAATATTTGCTCTTGGTTTGTCATTAATTATTTTAAACAATTAAATAAAGTAAATAAAATATATCAAATAAATAAATTAAATAAAGTAAAAAAAAATCAAATGAATAAAATAATAAAATAAATAAAATAAATAAAATAAATAAAATAAATAAAATAAATAAAATAAATGAAATAAATAAAATAAATTAAATAAATAAAATAAATTACATAAATAAATAAAATATAGTAAAAATAAATAAATAAATAAATATATTAAATAAATAAAATAAAAAAAATTAATGATGGGACTAGATATTTCAGTCCGCTGAAGAAAAAATCATTTGAAGTGATTTACTAATCACGCTCAGTGTACAGTGAGCATTAATTTTTCTGCTTTATATAGCTACTCTCTTTTATATGCTTACTGTGATGAGCTAAACCGATGACTGTATATGTAGACTAAATTGTAAAATCACAGCTGGACAGGCAGACATCGGATTTGCCAATTCAGAGAGCGAGAGAGGAAGCGAGAGAAATTGAGTAATCGAGCATGTGTCGTAAGTCCACAATCGAAGACAATCAATCTGCAGGAAACAAGAAATCTGATAAGAATGGGTTCTACTCATCTGCAAAGTAAGAATAAAACACTATTTAAATAATACCTAATGCATATGTTCCATATATCGAATCTTAATTTAAAAAATTCATAATTACATTAATATAGACGTTTACAAAGTATAAAGACAACTACCATAAAAGTTAAAATAAAGATCAGATATAGGCTAGTCAATTGACATTTTTTGCAATCAAATCTAGGATCATTATGAAGTTGCTTTAAATATGTAAAGTTTTGTTTGGCTGAAAATGATGCAATCGTTAGCCGAAAAACAAGCTGATTTCAGCCATAAATGCAATTGTAATGCAAATTGAAATAACTTTTGTCAATAGTTCTTTTGTTTGTTCAGCAACAGCAGCAAAATGTTATATGCAAAGCAAAGCAGAAGACGACGTGTTCATTAAGTGTAGCCACAGCTAATTGACAGCTTCCAGACCAGCCGGCTTCGGTCTAAATTAAAAGAATTTCGTGATATGTCACGTGGTCGAGGTGTATACAAATCAAATAAAAAAGCGCCGCCGTCGTCGGCGTTGCGGCTGCGGCCATTAAACCGGCCCCCACGTCTTCAGCAGGCGGCGACCGGAGTTGGAGCTGGAGTGGAGCGAGTGATTGGACGGTAAATTATTTTTGCTCGAGTGTGCAAATTAATTTCAACTAACTGACTGAATGACTGACTGACGGAGAGCCACTCTGTCTGTCTGTCTGTCTGTCTGGCTGCAACTGCATTCGCCTGGCGGTATCAATTATGTATGTTTTATGAGCGTTTGCCCACGCTGCCAAGGCAACTGAAGCTACCAGTTGCCGTAGGTAAGCCAAAATAATAAAACCCGTCACTTTGCCAGTTTTTCTATTTTTTTTTTTTCCTTTTTTTCGATTTTGGTCGGCCAAGTTTGGCTATCAATTTTTGTGTGCGCCATTCTCCTGTGCCATGTTGACATTTTGTAAGCGCGTGCCTTGACTAACAGCAATTAGCATTTTGTTAACATGGCCTTAAAATACACACACACACAAGAGAGAGAGGGCCTGAACTATGACATGGCATAAATCAAAAGCCACAGCTCCGACTGCCATTGTAAGTCGTTTGCAGAGATGAGCCAGAAATTTTCCTTGCAACGGGCTGGCAGTAGGTTTGGCTTTCACGCCGCCTCGGCCTGCAGCGGCGCACCTGAACTATGGCTGACTGAGGCAAAAGCACATCAACGGCTCTCTCAGCTAACTAAGTCAATAGCTAAACAATGGACTGCCAACATATTCACACACACACTCACACTCTGATAAGTTGCAAGTCGCGCAAATTAAAGTTAATCGAATGCTTTGACCTTTTCACACAGCCACACACAGAGTGCAGGTAGGCATGGCCAGCCCTTCTCCAACTACATCGCATTCGATTTGCAATTTCAGATAAAAGCAGAACAACAACAGCAACGACACGAGCAGAGAGCAGAGCTCGGAGTAGAATTGCGAATAGAGTGGCAATGCTAAGCTAGCAATTACTCTGTAATAAATGAAGAGCAAATGAGTTTCTAAACGTTGATAAATAATAGTTAAACGTACGACAGCCAGATGAGTTCTGAAAGTGCTTCAGCTAAAAGTGCAGATCAAATAAACTTATTTTAGGCATGCAGTAACTAATCTAATTATGGTTTATCATACTCAGGATAGGGCATCATTCTTGTTCTACTTAATAATTGAATATGTTTAATATTTTATAATAAGTGAAGTAGGTCTGAATTTTTTCTCCTAAACAAAGAGATATTTCTGCTATTTTTTAACAACATTTTTCAAATGTTTCCAAAAACTAATTGTAAAAAAATATTTGGAATATAGAATAATTATTAAAATCTATATAACTATTTTTTTTTTTAACAATCAAAGTTTGGCTGAAAATTAAATAATATATAGATCAAATATAAATAAATTGCAGATTGTTTAAATAGACAGAAATTTATCCATGTGTGAATAATCTATAGGTATCCTATCCTTTCCTGTCTATTATTCTTTTTTTTTTTTTTTTAATTACTTAAATAATGATTACAGTAAAAACAAAAATTAAATAAACGGAAGTTAAGCAAGGTATGTTTAATAAATATTCATATATAAAAGGCACATATCGTATTATTTTTTGTTGCTAATAATTATTATCACATTAGTCATCTACCAAAATTCCTTAAATAAGTATTAAAAATAATAAATAATAATAATAAAAAGAAGTTAATCGAGTCGTTTATGATGTGTATATATTTATGCTTACATTTATTTATTTTTGTTTATTTGCTAATGATTGTTATTATATAATTCTTCTTCTTCTTAAGTCTTCTTCGAGGCCTTATTGGAAACCCTGCAGTGAAATCCTCTGGCTGGCATATATAAACATACATATAAATAAAAGCTTCGCTTAGCTCCTGTATATTATTATCACAGCAAAAAAAAGAAGAAAAATGCGCCCAAGCAACTTAGTGCTGCTCAGAGCTGGCCAGCGAAATCAAGCTTAATTAAATTTGTCATATCTGAGGTTTTTAATCAAACAAATGCTTCATGTTCTATGCTAAATTCGCTTTGGCTTCAGCTTGAACAGGAGGGAGCGGGGTCTGTGTACGGGCGCTGCGCTAATGTCAGCGACGACATGACAACAAAATGTGACCAGAGCGCAAAAAACGAAATCTATGTTAGAACACAGGCGATTAGAATCGTTTTAGCCCCCGTGGAACACACCTAATTGCCGGACAAGCATCAGACAGCTAATTGAAAAGCCGCCCGGTCTCATGTTTCTAGCCTTTTTTAGCCTTTTTTCTGTGCTTTTTCTATTGCAATTCAAGGCCCACTCTGGACTAATTTTCTGCGCTCAGTTTTTATTTTATTTTTGATTGTGTTTTTCTCTCTGCACAATTATTTCAATTTTATATTATTTATTTGCTTTGGGGTGTGGCCAAAAAGTGGGCGACACGTTTTGCTCGCCCAGCTGCTTTTGCCAGTGGCTGTGGCTCTGGCTGCAGTTCGAGTTGAGGTTGCAGACTAGAATTGTGGGCGGTTGCACACGCCTCGTTTTATGGCAATCAAATGCGTCGTTTAATTCGAATTGACATTTTGAACTTGACGTGAACGTGGCGCAAGTGGAGCCGCCATAGCCAGTGGGGCACGTGCCCCTTGCTCTGGCGACAAACACTGCGAATTGAATGACTTAATGTGCAGGCTTTTGATTCAATTGTCAAATGGTTCACTGGCCTTTTATGTTTAGATTTTTATATTCGAAAATGTTTAGATCTAAGAGAGGACAGAAAATACATAAAAATGTAAATATTTATTGACTTTTATATTCTTAATATATACAAATTTAAATATCTATTTGTTTTTATATATTATGAATCTGGAATGTCTGCATAAACTATTTGAGCTCAAAGAACATTTTATTAAAAGGTGTCATAGAGCATTTATAAATGAAACCTAGAGTGGAGCAACCTGTGATAATATAGGAAGTACATCTATTTATTTTTAATTTAATTTTAATTTGATTTACTTAATAATCTTATAGAAAATAAATATCTTTACACTTTAACACGTAAAACTTATAATTTTACTTATTTAGAAAAGGCTAACATATAATATTTGTATTAAGCTAACTTCGCATAACTCTTCACGTTTAAGCATAATAATCTTTTAGCCTAAAACTAATAATTAATTAAAAATTATATTTAATAATGTGAATAATACTAAGTATGAAAATTTGAATGACGAATCGTACTATAGAAAAGCCATAGCTGCCATATATAGTCTGATTCGAAATACTCCATACAATTTTAGATTTATATAAATAATTCTATAATTGTAGATACTTTATAAAGTTGATGTAGAGATTCCTACCTTTGTAAAACAAAATATTAATTTATCTATAGCTATAGATAAAGTACTTTTTGCAATCTGAAGTTTTCCATAGTTAAAATATTACATGTATATTGCATGAATTCAGTTTTATTTTTGTTCAATTATTTGATTTTGCATTCATAAAACGTAAAATGATTTCGTATCGAAATCAAATGTGTGGCTGCAGTTTATTTACATATCTATATTGAATGCATTCGTCTATTTGCAATTGTTTTGCAGCACTTTGAGCGCATCTCAAATAGAACGAAAATGTTATAAATTGTTGAAAGTTTGCAATTGATAGCTGTATCATAAACTAACGCCGGCTCGCTTATAAAACTATTGCACAATATACACAAAAAGAAACAAAAGGCCGGCGCATAAGCGTTCCTCCTTCCGGCTCTCTTCCTCCTGCTTCTTCCCACCCGTTTTGCCCTCTAAACAAACGCCCTGCGGATGCGGACATGCAAACAAATGCGATTCGGAGGCGGCTCGGACACTGGCGGCAGGCAAGCAAAACAAGTTGCATTGATGAGAGATTTGGGGCGGGGATGGTGGGCGGTGGGCGGTGGCAGCGATTTGTGAAGTGCAGTTCTGGCTGGAAAATGGAGAGTGCTGTAAGAGGGAGCCGGAGGATGGGACTATGCCAAACTTTGTGGCATAAACTTTTAATGAGTTCTTTTTATATTTGCGATTTGCATGGCCACGCCCCCCATTTGTCACACAAATGAAATCTGCTAGAGCGAAATTGCATTAAAGTTGCTAACGCTGTTGTTGTTGCTGTTGTTGTTGGTGGTGGTACTTGTAAATTATTCACCCGCCCGTGGCCCACTTCAATGACATTGCCTACAACAGCACCAAAGTTTTGGTCAAAGCAGCCACGCCCCTCAACCCCTCAACCGCTCACCCTCAACATTCGCCGGCTCAATGATAAGCGCAAAACAAAAATTGAGAAATAAAATAAATAAATATGCCTGGGCGCAAAAACTTTTAAATTGAAAATGCGCTTTGAATATTTCAGCGCTTTGCAATTCGCAATTCGCAATTCGCAATTCGAGTTCGCATTTCGCAGCACTTCCGGTCCGCCATCTTGTGCGCCATTGCACTTGGCTAACTGCTAACTGTACTTGTCCTCATCTTTCGCAAAAGGCGAAAATAATTTGAAATTTTAATTAAAAGTATTTTTGGCAAAACTTTCCCCGCCGCTGCCAGACAGTGGCTCTCCGCTCTCCATGGCCCGACGCAAATACGACAAAATCAAAAACACAGCAAAGAACAGAAAAACGAAACGCGAAGAGAGCAGAGAGCAGAGGGCAGAAGAGGAGAAGACTAATAAGAAATTGAAGGGAAATTCCACACAAAGAGGGACAAAACTATTTCCGGGCTGCCTTCATCACTTCACGCTCAACATCTCGGCTTCAATTTGAATATTGCCGCCAAAGGCAAGAATTGCGCACTTGAGCAAAATCCGGACATGTTGCTAGCTGCAACAACAGTTGCTCGCAATGCACTAGACAGCGTCTGTGTCTGTGTGTGTATGTATGTGTGTGAGTGGCTTTTAGTGTAGCGTAGTTTCGCATGCAACCATCTTGATTTATTCATTATCTGATGATATTTATTTTTCATTAAAAATAAACTTTTTATTTTTCATTTTATATATATATACTTTTTTTTTAATATAAATGAGAATATCATTTATTCTCAGCAATGAAAATTCTATTAAAAATATCAAAAATTAAAGAAAAACATATCTTTCTAATTAGAATATAAAGATCAATTTCATTTATTTTCAGCAAAAATCTCATAAAAACAAATTTTCAGAAACTCAACAATGAAATCGAACGAAAAAATTTTAAAAGGCAAATATAATTTTAATTAAAACATAGACTATATGATGAAAATATTGTCAACAACGAATTTATACTCACTTACATAGACTCTTTATATATACAAAAAAAAAAAAAAAAATAAAATAAATAAAAAATTAAATAAAGAATATATTCATTAGCCCTTATTATCGTTAATTTAACAATATAAATGATAAAATAATATTAAAATAAAATTCAATACAGATTTAATAAAATATTTAAATATTAAATATTTTTTATATTTTAAATAAATTAAATATATATTTATTTATAAATATTTATTTATAAATAAATAATAAAATATTTATTATAATAATGTTGAATGATAGAAAAAAAAAAAAAGAGAAAAGGCTAGACATACGCCATTATAAATAATTAAATAAATACATATTTCAGACAAGCATATTTCGTATGTTGTATAAATGTAAAATGATTTTGCACGTCGAATATAAAATGCAATGTAGACTTATAAAACATTCCCATAACTAATTCTTATGTAGAAAATACTAGTTTCTTTTATACTCATTCACGAAAGTAAATTGAGTATATTGATTTTGGGCAACTGCCCAACTGATTCCATCTGAATGGACTCAATTTGAAAAGTTTATTTTTCAGGTGGAACAATATATTATATACCTTCAGCTTATATGAATTCTTTATACTAGGTTATCCGCCAAGGGCGAAATATGTGCTGTGTGATCGAAATTTTTTGAATTGGAAAATATTTGCAGTTCTATTAGTGGCTTTGGCTCGCCAGTTTAATTTCACATATATACATTTATAAAAGAACTGACTTTTCTCAGATTGGTAAATTGAACGGGAATTGCGCAGTCGATTAGGATCGACAATGTTCTGACTAGGTT
The DNA here is from genome assembly GCA_035047565.1 of Drosophila mulleri. NCBI lineage: Eukaryota > Metazoa > Arthropoda > Insecta > Diptera > Drosophilidae > Drosophila > Drosophila mulleri. The sequence continues at coordinate 20,363,161 of JAWNPK010000060.1, read as the reverse complement.
TCATTCTTTTCCTTTTGCCCAGCTGTAATTAAAGCAACGCAGTAGCTGTCGAAGCTAAAAGGCAGGAAGCCTTAGGGCAGTCACAGCTGGTGATGAAGACAGAGACGAAGGAGCTCGCCTTTTCGCACAAGTAAGAAAGAAAGAATGAAACTTTATTAATAAAAGTTTCGCCTTTGGTATTTTACCCAAGTATCATTGAAAACTTTCATATATATAAAACGTTGGCAATTCAGTGTGCCCGCACACACACACACACAGACATTCACACACACGCACTCGTCTCATATGGCGACGGCTGTTCACATATTCATGCATTAAACTGCGAGCTCGTTTTTATGCATGTGACAATATTTGCTGCACTTGTTTTTGTTTTTCTTTGTTGATTTTCTTTTTTTTTATGCTGCGTATGGCAAAACATTCACATAATTTTTGCCTGCAGCCCATTGACAAAGGACGCCCCACTTTGGGCATAATTGGTTGAACTAATAAAATTGTGAATATTATTAAGCTTGGCTCAGACGTAATTGCATTTTTGTAGAATTTTATTCAGAAAGTGGAAGCATTTTAGTTGGATAGGCAGCACAAGTAGAAAGGATATGTAAATATATGAATAGCTAGATGGATTGTAGGAAAAGGATATGTACCTATAATATTTATTTCATCAATTTAATTATTTACTTTTCTTTTTTTATTTATTGGTTTATTTATGAATTTATTTTAAACATTTTTTAAATAACTAATTAATTTATTTATTTAATACTTTATTTATTTATTTTTTAATAATTTATTAATTTATATATTTTTTTACTTGTTTAGTTATTTAGCTTATCAATTTATTTATATTTTTATTTATTTTTGTTTGTTAATTTATTTTTTGTATTTATTAATTTATTCATTAATTTAATTTTTTAATATTTTTATTAATGAATTAATGAATTAATTAATTAATATATTTATTATATATGTTTAGTTATTTAGTTTATCATCGATTTATTCATTTATATTAATTATTTATTTCATATTTTATTTTTTGAGTAGATGTCTTATTTATTTAAACAAATTTAATGCTGTAGTACATACATATGAATTATATTATCGATAAAACTCTGCGAGAATTTCATTTCTGCTACAGATATCTCATTTTATGACACTTATCCATCATTTGCTAATATTAATCGAATCTCGATACAGCACAAATTTATGCCATTGCTCTCTCTTAACACAATTTACATGGGTGTCTTTCGCTTTGTCAAAGAGTTATCTTCTAATCACTGACTCCACAATCTCACAGCTACACTCAGCTCAGGCTCAAGGCAAAGCAAAAAGGCCCGAGGTATGTCGAAAGCATCTTTAGACCGCAAAAGCCGAGGCTCCAGCAATGCCCGTTCTCTCTCAGTGATGACGATAAGTGGCCAAGGCAGCAAATGCCTCTCATCTTGGCCAAGGCAGGCACTACAAATGCCGTTAGGCTTTGAGCCACAGAGAGAGACAGATAGAGAGGGAGAGCGAGAGCAGGCAAGATTGTAGTCGGGTTGTAGTTGTAGCAGCTCTCAAACTATTTGCACATTGAGTGCTTGCATATTAGCATGGAAAAGGGAATATCTAATGAGCTGCTGCGTACCGTCCATTAACAGGCAAAACGCATTTTCTCAAAGTTTAGTTCCATTAGAGTAGACTCCGACTTCAGATTCTTCGGCGACTACTACTACTATTTTTCCTATTTACCAGACACTCACTTAGCTAGACAAACTAAAACAACTAATTAAAGTAAAGCAACAACAGCAACAACAACAACGGCAACTGCAGCATCAGCAGCAATTTTGTTGACCAGTTAGGCGGAAGTAATTGCTGTTGTAAGTGCTTAAGATACAGATACATGCAGAGAAATGCAGACACAGATACATTTGCCAAGCAATCAGTGCCAGCGACCACAGCTGGCGACTTCGCTTTGACACATGAATATGCAAATATGAGACAATCATCTCTCCCAGCATCGCATCGCCTCGCATTGGTGTCCACCAGTTGCTACTTACTTCGATTCGCTGCGCTGCTGTTCATTAATTTGCCGGACTCTCTGAACTGAACATCGTTTCGGTCTTGGCTGACTTTGTTGCCTCTTAATTGATTGCAGCCATTTGGGCAAGCATCACCTGCTGTCCTCTGTCCTCTGCCCTCTGTCGTTAGCATTACATGGTGTGAATCTTTGCGCCGGTCTCTGCATAAATTAGTGCGAATACGCTCTCCCTGACAGCTACGCCTTATTTGTTAATTGAAATTGAAAAAACGAAAAGCTTGCGTTGCTCTCTATGGACTTTCTGCTCAGTTGATAATGTAAGTCTCCCAACTATTATTCCATTGCCTGAACCACAGCAGTTATATAGATTGAATATACATTTCTCACATTAGGGAACTTTTTAGTAGGAGACTTATCGCTTAGATTAATATATATATATATATATATATATATATTATTATATATATTTATATATAATATATATAATATATATATAATATATATAATATATATATATATATATATATATATATATATATATATATATATATATATATATATATATATATATATATATATATATATATATATATATATATATATATGTAGATATTTTTTTAAATATTTCATTCAAATCGAGACCATATCAGTTGTCAAACCTATTCAGTACAGTACGAGTATATGGCGCACTATATAGTTTACATAGCAGACTTATCAGCTAAATTGAAATGAAATTCGCACGAAAATAGCTCTTCGACTATTATTGTTGCTTTGTTTATTTACTTATACAAATTTTGCTTAAATACATATGCATTTCATACTGATGCTGATATGGGCCTTATCATGAGCTGTACGTATTTGAGCGTTTCTTCGAAGCCATGCCATGGATGCCAGACGATGCCTTTGCCGCGTGTGCTGGTGTTGAGCTGCCGTCTCTTAAAGTATTTGCCATTGGGATTGCTAAGTAGACAATAGATACTTAAGCATTAACAGAGAGAGAGAGAGTGATAGGAGAGAGGGGGAGGGAGAAAGACCTACCAGAAAGCCGAGCAGGAGGCGTACCACCAGGCGCTGTGGTATCTGCGGGCGCAGTTGCCCTCCAGCCAGGTGTCGTTGTCCTTGTCGGCCGTGGAAAACCGCTGCAGGA